>CM057133.1:13605298-14198488 GCA_029964075.1 Patiria pectinifera
ATGAAGATGCTTATGTCGAACTGACTTTACACAATGTGCTCCGAATCTGTCATGTCTGGCGATTGGTGACGATATATTATATCCCCTTATGAATTATTCAACAATGGAATCAGCGACAATGTGAATGTGAATGACAGTTTCAATTATAGACCAGCTGGCCGTGGGCGTAACGGCTGTATGTTGCCGACAGAAATAAAACAGCTAAACCATCAATCTTTTTCGTATTGTCTCCAATGTCAATACTTTCAAACCACCCATATTTCACGTGATATTTAGTTTTCTGAAAGTCGGCATCGTGTGATTTCAACATCCAAGGTTCTAAACAAAAAGTGACACGGTCTGTAAGGTGAAGTGAACCTCTCGTTTGTGTGTATTCTACACGCGTCTGTTTCTGTCAGTTCAGATGGGCTTGTTCTCGTCTCTACCCACGTGCCCGTGCATTCGCCCTATGATGTCCACTCATCACATGATACCAAACGGCCCCGCGAGATGGCTTTGGAATCGTTCCGCTGAATTAGGCTCCGGGGAGCGGCTATATCTACTATCTCCTTGGATTGAATCAAGTGGGATGGATTTCAAGCTACTTTGGACCACCTGCCTCGGAATCAATACATGCGAGACGCAACGGCCACGGAGCGTGTAAAATACACGACGCCTTCGCGTGAGGGACAGGACGCTGATGTCATAGGAGAAAAATGGGACAAGAGTGTGGGCTGACAGGGCTCGAGTCATATTCCGAATCTCAACACCGTCAAAGTTCTCACGGTTACCTACACCCGTGCTACGGTCATCTGAGATCAGGGTACATCCTGGCAGAATTGTGGATGAGCACGACTACAGAGCGTGCACGTGGACCTGCGAGATTTTACGAGAATGCAGCACATCTGGGCACCATGAACAGGGTGTCCCCAGAAAAGTTGTGCAAGCAGATATCCTTTAATTTCCCAAAAACCACTTAACATGAGTATATCATTTGATGGAGCATATTAATTATACTATTGTGTATATTCAATAAAAAAAAAATTGCCATGGAAATCCGTTCATGCAAACCAGAGATCTAACAGATTATAAAAGGCTATGGGTTTTTCACCCATTCCAATGGGATGGGATTTACACAGTTAACTTAATTTACATCAGAGTGAAAAGGCCCATGACAATCTGATGCACTGATATCACTAACTGTGTAAATCCCATTGGAATGGGTGGAAAAACCCTAGCCTTTTACTATCTGTTAGATCTCTGGTTTGCATGAACGGATTTCTATGGCATTTTCACTGATTATACACAAGAGTATAATTAATATGCTCCATTAAGACGATACACTTATGTTTAAAAAAAGGAGTTTTTGAGAAACCCTGTATCTACAACCTGTGTAACGTCCTAAGTTTTTCATTATTTATGTGTCCTGACTGGGCCCATCCAATCAAGGGCAATGAACGGGTAGGCTCTACTTCGGACAAAAACACATCACGATTAATAACATATTGCAAATTGCGAATTGATGACTACTATAAATTACAAAACTGTTGACCTCGACTTCCATTCAATCGATCACAAAGATAACAAGTGGGTAAATTCAAACACGGGAGTCTGTGACTAGACTAGTCAGCGTTTGGTACCAAGACGTTCACAAAAAAAAGTGAACGTGGACTGGCGATACTTGCATGCTCTATTGGGACTTAGTCTGGTTCCCAGACCAAAAGATTCCGACTATTCCTGATGAATCTTAGGTCAGGTAGCCTCCGGTAATACAATGTATTACAATTTACATCACGTGACTAAAACGGAGAAATCCCCTTTTTTTGAAACTGTCCGAAGTTTGCGGAATTCATTTCGTCGACAATCGGATAGTGTCGAGTATTTATTATAGAGTATATTATATTAACTATTAACTGCTTATAAAAAATAAAAAAAAAAAAAAACTAGTTGATAATTAATATCCATTTAAAACTTGGAAATTCAAACGACGATTTGCTCTCGGATCGTATACGAGGGGCGATTTTTGCTGCGTCATGCAACTAGTTTGATTTGACGACCGTTACCGGCATTTTTCAAAAAACGCGGTTGGTCTCAATTCGGCTCCGCCTGCTAACAGTGCTGTTTGGGTGTCCAACTTTGAAGATTTTAGTAAAAAATTAGTAAAATGTTGTATTACAGAATTATAATGTATATCATAATAAATCATATGATTATGATGAAATGATTTTATTAAAAAAATCGGAAAATTAAAAAAATACATTGAAAAGAAGCAGATTCGGAAACGAAGTCCAGGAAAAAAAAAAGGCCGTCGTCAATGTTTTTTTTTATTTTTAGAAGGCTGCCTGACCTGACCTTTAGACGTTCAGGGTAGACGAGGTCGGGAAATTGGGTCAGACTATATTGGGACTACGGTCGGGTGCGTAATGAAATTGGTAAACTGTTGATGCTCCTGCCACTATAGGTAAACGGCCGAGACGTCGATAAAGAAGTGCGAAAGGACAGGTGCATGTTGATGATAGCGAATACCGTTGCAATAAACGGTACGCTAAAATGGATGATTATGACGCAGGTGGTGATGGTAACGACCATGACAACGCCAACGTCAGTGATGAAGAAGGTGAAAAAAATTTAACAGTGACGACGAAGACAAACAAAATGTGGATATCAACGATGATGTCGATGACAGCATTCAACTACTATCGATGGTAATCGGCAAAGACAAGCGCAGGGGTAGCAGTAGACGATATTGATGATTGGATATTCTTGACATCATCGATGATGGTGACAAAAACAATGCTGTAAATACAAGAACTGTACGAAATCAACTAACATGAAAAGTGACAATTTACGTTAAGGTGACAACAAAATAACGAATAGCTTTCACTTAACACTAATATAGAGGATATGATATTAATGATTATGATTACGGGAAATGGTACCTTTGGGAGACATTCCCATGGACGTGTGCAACAAACAATTCAAAACGTTAATGACACTTAACGTTAACTCCCCAATCTACCTTATCTCCCTAAGGTACAACTTTTCAGCTAAACGTTTCTCCCTAATGGGTCATTTGCGAGAATTAAAACAAAACACCTGTTTCTAGGAAAGAAATGTTAGCACGGCGATACTCGCGGCTCCTGGTAGAGCAATGCGAAACCCGATCTATATTCCGCGTTAATCCAAGACACTCAAACATCGCCATCGCCAGATAGTCTCGATCAGTACAGTGCAGAAGAAATCCTTATGAAAACACCAGGGCATTATAATTACACTAATTCATATCCCGAGCCATACATCAAATAAGGACCTCAAGAAGTCTATGGCTGGTAAAAACAACACTCTTCATCGTACATCATTTGTTTGATAGCATCTAAAGTAGGGAAAACCTGACGCAAAGGGTTCTATTTTTAGGCGAATGACGTCAGTTGAGGGGTCAACCTTTGAAAGAAAGACCTGGTAAGAAAATACAACTTTGAACGAGGCACTTATAGAAGTAAATAATCTGAAGGAAAGGATGAAGTATTTTTTAAAATCTTTTCTGCAACCGTATAAAAAAGAACAAGACATGGGTTTGAATGATAAAATAATTATAAACAACACAGACTATGATGCATCATTTTCTTTTGACTTATATAACTCTGTCGTGTTTACATCGTTAAAGCCATCGTCTTGTGAGCGTTCTCTTGTGAAAAGCGTTCTCTTGTGAGCATTCTTGTAAGCGTACTCTTGTAAACTTTGTTAACGTTCTCTTCAGAGTGAACGTTCTCTTGTGAGCGTTCTCCTGAGAAGTTAGGAGCATTCTCTTGTGAACGTTCTCTTATTAACGCTGACTTGTGAACGAAGTGCTCTACGGAGCGTTTTCTTGTTGAGCGTTCTCTTGTGAGCGTTCTCTTGTAAGCGTTGGCTTGAGAGCGATTTCTTGAGAGCGTTCTCTTCAAGTGAGCGTTTTCTTGAGAGCGTTTTCTTGTGAGCGTTTTCTTGTGAGCGTCGTTCCTTGTGAACGTTTTCTTGGCGGCGTCTTGGCGGCGTTTTCTTGTGAGCGTTCTCTTGTGAGCATTCTTTTTTTATAAAAGAAAGAGGAAGACAACGCTGGCCTTATCATTAAAACGGATAGGGGAGGCATGTTTATGTACGGGGACTGAGCAAGTTTTGATTAATGACCCCGTCTTACACTTGGACTAATGTCGTTGCGTCCACAAGCCATAATTAGAAGTGCAATCACACGGGGACGATTGTACTCTCCAAGAAGGAAACAACCCCGGGGAAGCTTCATTTATTTTTTCCAGAATCGCCATGACAACCTGGAAATGCCGCATGGGACCTCTTTGCGAATTGAAACAGTGATTATGCAACCCCATCCCATTACGTTGTCCGTCTTTAAAACGGAGAAAAGGCGAGCTGTATTTGGCCGGGTAATTGCGTGCATGGTTAGACCAGCGATAACGAATGCATTTAATGAATCCCATGACATTTCTGTATGGTGGTAGGCCAATTTGTAAATGTCACGGCTGGTGAGTATTCTGTTTTGTCTGTGCACTAAAGTCTTACCAATTACAAAATATTTATGAAGTTTAATTAACGTTAACTTCCGCGAGGACAAATGGGAAGTCTGTAAAATGGAAGTTTTTCAAGCACCCACTTAAATTTTAAGCCAGTTTCGCAAACGTCAATGTCTTTATATGCCTAAAAGGTAATATGCTATTGCTGTAGTTTTCAGAAATAGATGGATTTGGGGGGTAACTATTTTGTAGGAAATATTTTTGTTTAAAGTTTGTGTTCCTAGATGCTGGAAAAACCAAGAAAAAACATGTTTTTCTTGTAGTCTAGTTCCCTGACCCTACTTCAGGCGGAACACAACAATTTAAAGACATCGGGGAACTGTCAGGTCAGGAAACCAGACCAGTTGGCTTGCACTCGTTCCCGGATGTATAAACGATTTCAAACAGAATGCGGACTAACTGGCAGTAACTGGTAAATTGGGGACAGTATTTGAAACAAAAAGAACTCAGTTTGTTTCCAAAGATGGTCGGCCGACCATCGTTGGAAATTGATACAAAAATTCCACTTTTCTTGAAAATGACAGCACACCAGTTGCCATGATTTCAGAGGATGCTTGAGACTATTATTCACTTACAGCTAAGTAAGGTATTTCTTAATAATTTGGTGATTTTTGCAAATGTTGTATATTAGCCTATACCTTTAAATATTGTCTGTGACGGCATGTCGGCAAAAATGGTTAATTCTCTCTCCCCCCCCCCCAACACACGCACAATTGAAATTCGTCTGGCGACATCCTCCACTCAGTAATAACAACTTCAAACTTGTGTACACTGATAAAAAGTTGTTACAGTTCCTGAGGGTGTGCTCAAATTTAGTATTACATCTCAGTGTGATCACTGAAGAAGAAAAAACGTCATATCTGAAACAATTTGGCGCAATTTCCAGGGAGAAAAATGGCATTCGAACTTAAGAATTTTGGTGCCAACATTAACATTGTCTGGCGCCTCATCTTCCGACGTGAGACTATCTCTAATTGTTCCAATTATCTTTTGGAGATACCGTGATATACCCTTTTCCAAGCATGGCCTTAACAAGCATGAATAATGTTGCATGCATGATTCAAGTGCGGGCAGATCTTCCGTGGTCTGTCTATGGTTTCAGTCGCGGTCTGCGGGAGTGCTGCTAATAAGCCGGTTGGATTACGACCATTTACAATTCCTGCGTAATCGCCCAGCGGTGATTACAGATTACGATAAACTTGAACTCGTTCCCTCCTCAGTATAGCTCGCCTCAACAAACAAACAAATCCCGGCAAGGTGGAATTGTGGTTCGCGTTACAGGAAAGGCTTCATTCTCGTGTGGTAATAATGAATGGAAATGACACGTACACGTAGACATTTTGCGCGCATGCAAGTGCCGAATACAACTCAAAGTTGACGACACGAAATGAGGTCAATAGTCACCTGTATTTTGTACTGATAATGCTCCCTACATCGAAGTTACTGGAGGTTAATGACACTCTATATATGCTTCTGCTGAATGACAGAATTTTGGATCAGGTGTACCCTTTAACGTTGTACCCTTTGGAGACTCTTGGGGGCAGCAGACATGTCATCATTTACCCATTGGACATGCACCCTCCGATCTCATGGAGGACTGGTGACAAGTCCAAGTCGGTGTGTGGGGCATGCAGCCGAGAGAGACGACGCATCTACCAAATTAGCGGCGCGGACATGATTTGCCCCAAGGGTGTCGTCTTCAAAGCGGCGCATTCGGTCTGATTAATTACAGTACAATATCGCTCCGTGTTGATGCTAAAGGTAGGACTGCGTTGCTTTTTCTAAACGAGTTGCCGGAGTATTCGGTCGGTCAGCATTCATTAGAGAAAGCAGCAATTCCTTAAAATCCAATTCTCTGCGTAGGTCCGACCACACTGAGGTACAAGGCACGATAACGTGGCTGTACCTTAGTTTGGTCAGTAATTGTTTACTACTCATTAATGATGTATCACTTTCACTTTACCAACAGCTCATTAAAGTGTCTGACATGTACGTCCGAATTTCCGGAATTGCCCAAAGAGCTTTAAGGGCACATTATAATGATTCCAATTCAAGCGAGAGTGCTTATTCTATCAACAGTATGCCCAACATTTTGATTGCAATAAAACCGCAACGGACTCTAATATTAAACGATGTGATTGGAATTCACATTGGAATAAAGGAAATTGAAATGTTTTAAAAACTACACCTGCCAGTTCAAACCAATTAAGTTTAAGGTAAATTAATATTGTGCAGTAATAACGTGTAGCAGTAACAAACACCACTGTATGAACAATTTGGTTGCAACGAATACCTTGTTTGGATGCCTCACTATTATGGTACAAGCACGCCGTTCACTCATATTTTCGTGGATGCAGTGCTAGTGATGTACTCTTTGGGATTTTTGTGCGCTTCCGTATAGAGGTTACATGGCAAGCATCGACTACTTACTGTGTCAGCTTACAGCTACAAAGCAAGTGCTGCCAATTCAGTCTCGTTATGCTTAAAAACGGCAAAAGTAGTGCCAAAGTGCACAAATAGGTGAGTTTTGCACACAAAAACTTACCTGCCGTCTTGACGGAGCACTAAAGATATAGCAGGTCCACTCTTTGTCATCGGAATACCCGACCGTGATGGTGAACCACTGTCGCAGCGTGGAGCTGACCGAGCATTGCCCCACCGCGTACCACTTGCACCCCATGAAGGCCACGCCCGTCTCGTGGTCCACCGCCCGCAGACCGTTGGAGTCCCCGCTCTGAAGGAGGTCCACGCGCCTGCCGAAGGTCTCCCCAAGGGGTCTACCAGGAGGTGGCAGTCCCTCGGTACCATCCGAGGCCTTCTCCTCTCGGAGGTGGCGCAGGAGGAGGAGGTGGACCAGGCCCTCGACATGCTTGCCCGGTAGGGGACTGCAGACCTCCCCGCTGCCCAGGTAGTACAAAGCCACGGTACTGCTGGGGTCCCCCATGGCCATGGACGCCCCTGAATGGAGACGGCCTGGTAGAAATCACCAGTCACCTCATAGCTTCACCGGAATCTTCGTAGGAATGAGACCTAGAATGAAAAAGGACAAAATAATGTAACTGATTCCAGTGTTGTTGGTTCCTTTCCCGAGCCAAGTCTGAAAAGTATTATGCAATACCTTGGTAAGGTATCGGTTGACAATGGTCTGGTTACTCATTTTGATTGTGAGTTTATATAGGTATCTCAGTTTTTGAGGGAAAAGTAGTGCTGCAAATGCCGAGGTTTAATGGCCATAGGACAGACTCTAGTGAACAACCTTAGACTTTTTAGAAAACTTCTTGGACATGTGCAAGCTGTGTACCAAACCTCATCACATTCCTTATTCAGAATACCCAGTCAACACATCCCTTCTGAAGCCTACCACCTTATATTTCAAGTACACCTGAAACTCGCTAAGGACTCCACAGCACTGACTGCTTCGCGTTAAGGGCAGGTACTCAATACAGTTCAATGGTAATGACATTCCCTAGAAAGGTATCACTCCTGCTCCTGCCAACGTTCCCCAAAATTCTTAAAGACGTTAGGGGCAGATGCTTATACCTGAAGTCAGATTTGACTCAGTGCGCACGTATGACTTAGATTTTAGTCAAATGTGACCATTTTTAAGAGCACAATAAAACTGTTGAGAAATTAAAGGTTGAAGTAGTAGCCGATGTGACTCCAAAGCCGTCGAGTTTACGGAAATTCCGAACAACAAGTTTTCGTGTGCGTCCTGAAAGGCACAGGTGAGAATACCCGGCAGCAAATGTGTTCAAAATGAAAATTTTGTAGACAATCCTCTAAGGGAATATTCAAACTGGGCCTTTTGCAAGAAGAACCAAGTCAAAACAGCGAATTGTATCCTGAGGTTGTAGTTTTCATTTTCTACAGACACGCATGCTTCACTGATGGTTTTTCCTCAATTAGAGAAATGGCCTAGGGCTATTATGTGATGAGAACAGTACACACGTACAAAGAAAAATCACCAGATATCTCTTTTAATGCCTCGATCTTACATCCATTAGAACTGCAACGTGCCGGATTAAATGCTGAATTTTTTTTTATATTTACGATCTTACTAAAGGAAGCCTTCATTTATCACTTAAGGATGTTGTCTGTTGTACGAGTTGTGCTATAAACTGTCTAAAAACTTTAAATAATAAGTTTCGCAGGAACCTTACTTTTTCATTTTCTTTTTTATTACAAGGCATCACAATTTCAGAGACAACTTTCCTTTGTCCTCGGTACACTACATTTTGTCTCTTTGCGAAAACTGTGACAAAAATGATGACAGGCAACCTGTTGTACCGGTTCAGTTGCAAGTATAACTAGATAGCACTTAGAGAGCGCAAACCTCCGCCAAGGCTAAACACTTCCCCGCCATATTGTCAGTACACCCCAAAGACATACCCACATAAAATGGTGAAGAATCCTTAAAAAATTCTGGATCCAAATCTAGATCAGGATCACTTCCAACATCTAATCGATTTGTACTTGTACCAAGGACCACCCCTAAAACGTTTTTCATGCAAATCCGTCCATACATTTTTGAGTTATCTTGTTAAACAGACAGAAAAACAACCAATCAACCCACCAACCAACCAAAAAAATTCGATGAAAACGTAACCTCCTTAGCGGAGGTAATTATGTTTAGCCTTGGCAACTGAACTGGGTAGCTTGAAATTTCTTTGTCACAATAATAGATGGTTTCGGAAAAACACCAGCAGTATACCCGTTCCAATTAGGAAAGGCCAATATTAATGAGGGACCATCTATGCCAAGATTAAAAACCAGTTCGAAAAAGGAAATTGCATCGGCACGCTTTGGCCATGAATGTGAACTTTACTATTCATTTCGACTCATCAACATCCAACGGCGCATGCACCAAAACATAATGGATAAGACATATGGTATAGAAGATGTGGAAGGAAATTACAGTTTTTGTGGCGGGAGAAAAACCCCAGAATGATATTCTAAGGAAAACCCACGGAGTCAGGCAGGGACTGAAAACACAATCCACATACTGGACCAGGCGGGATTCGAACCTGGGTCACAGCGGTGGAAGGCGAGGAAAGTATACCTGATCCCCCTTACGTAACAGGTTGGCAACCTGCATTACAGCAACGTCAAAAAAGGTCTTGAGTTTGCAAAATGCGAATTTAGCAACCATGGTAGGTTTGATGTTGCAGTTATATACCAGAAGAGCAATTCGTGCAGGGTGGCCGTTAAAATGATGTTTGCCCAGCGCACTTGCTATGTGCTCCCGGATCCATTGCCTGCCATGTCTTGGCAACCTAATCATGCACGTAATGAGGAGCGGATATGGAGCATGCCATAAGGATCACGTTTGTACCGTGACTGGCACGACGCCAGGGATCTGCACACATATCCTGGTATCATATGAATTCAACAATGCGCCAAAAGTCTTCGCTTTAAAGTAGGCCACCAAGGCATGTGTTATATATGGAGCATTGCATGGTTGTGTTGAGGACACGTTTCCACGTACTACCAAGCGTCAGACACTATAAAGGGCTGCAATGTACTTTTTTTTAATGTAATCCTTGACGGTGCACCTTTGTGTCCCATTTAACCTTCTTTTCAATTTTTGCTTTGTAATTTTTAGGGTATTTTGGTGCCTTTTGGGGTTTTATGCTAATGCGAATTTTTATAATCATGAGCAAAAGTGTGATGTCATTGCTACAGTAATTTCAGCACCAAAAGTTGCCAGAATTTAGGATATTTTGTTGTTGTAAAGTTTCTTTTCTTTGGTGATTCGTTGTAACAGTACATGGCAGTAAGCCGATGAGCAAACTTTTCCCCCAAATGTTTTTAAGGAGCACATTTTGGGGTTCACAATTGAACACAAAACTACTAAACTGAACATTGTCTTCCGGAAATGATATCACAGTAACAGCATTCTCAGTTTTCCGGAAAAGCATGAACAGTTTTGAATGTTTAAAGAAGTGCACTTTTCAATAAAATTAACCAAAAAGGGATTGCAAACAGTTTCATACATTTAAGTGGAGGAGAAAGTTGCACAGAATATGTTCCTAAGAAAAAAAATCATTGCATGGACCCTTTAATAGATTTTTAGGTTAAATAAAATGATTAACCTAAATACCGAAGTGAAAAAGTCTTTGATTTTCAGTTGCTGAGCCTTGCTCTTTTTTTCATATGAAGATTCCCTGCAAATAGCTAGAGATTCCGTGCAAATAGGGCTAACTAAGTCATGATTCCGACCGGGTAACATGATCCGTGCAAATAGCTATTAGGACTAACTATAGTCATGAGCAAGAAGTTGGGGGACTCCGCTGAAATTCGTAAGCCGTAGTAGTATCACAGGTATAGGCCTATTTTTTACGAGAACACATTTTGCCTCATCAGTGTTTCCGGTTGTATCCCTGTCTGTCTGGCTCTATTTTGCGCCAAGACTTTGAATTCCTGGTGACGAAGACCAAAATATTGTCCAGGGTGGGCTCGACGCTTGCTGACTTTATCAGAGAAACGATAACCTATGACATTCACGCGCAATACTAGACGCGAGAAGTCCTTTGTCAACATCGCTATCAACGGGCCGGGAAGCAGGCCCGGTATTTAAAACAATATTAGAAAATAATATTTGTCTCCGTGCCGAATCGATATCACAGGTCGAGCAATTTTTGTCCGAGCGGAATACAGGTGTTGGCCATGCACTCAACCCGAAGTCTATTGTATGTTTATTGAGCGTCAAATTATGGTTGCGCGTGTAGCCACAACAGTCGGGGGAATCTCAGTTTTAGCATAGAGCTAGTACCCAAGGAGTCAGGACTCTTGGAAGATTTACATTTTGACCAATAACATTCCAATCCCTCGAGAATGTCCTATAGCTCTATGGTTTTAGCAACAACAACAAAAGACAACTTGGGCTCGGATATTCCTTGAAACATAACTTTTCCTCTCGACAGCAGAATCGAATCAGTTCTACACAGGGTGTCCTAAAACAAGTTATGCAAGCAGATATCCTTTAATTTCTTAAAAACTATATACTTAACATGAGTATTTCATCTTGATGGAGCATATTGATTGTACTCTTGTGTATAATCAGTGAAAATGCCATGGAAATCTGTTCTTTCAAACCAGAGATCTAACAGATTGTAAAAGGATATGGGGTTTTCACCCATTCCAATGGGATTTGTCTTGGGCCTTTTCACTCTGATGTAAATTAAGTTAAATGTGTAAATCCCATCCCATTGGAATGGGTGAAAAACCCATAGCCTTTTACAATCTGTTAGATCTCTGGTTTGCATGAACGGATTTCCATGGCATTTTCACTGATTATACACAAGAGTATAATTAATATGCTCCATCGAAATGACAATACTCATGTTAAGTAGTTTTTGAGGAATTAAAGGATATCAGCTTGCATAATTTTTGGGGGATATCCCGTATAGTGCCCCCATGGTGGAGTGGATCAAAATTAATACTACCCATTGTAAAAAAAAAAATTAAAAAAATATTAAAAAAGGAGAAAGGTGTCATTAAAGGTTTCCTAAGCAATGCCCTTACAATATTTTATCAGAATAAAAAAGACAGTGCTTTCGCAGTCGTACATTCACTGTTGTTGGAATAATCTGCCCCACCTTGAAAAAAAACGTTGTAATTAACGATAATTAATGAAGGTGTTTCCCAAAATTCATTCTGTTTTGACTAACGGTGCGTGTTTGTGATGGGATGGCGCCAGACTATTTGGGCACAATGCAGCCTTATTTTACTGTCATCTTTTTAAATGTGGCTTCAAACATTAGGGACTCTTTAATTACACATTTTAAATTATTCATTTGAAGCAGACTGGAATTTATCATACATTAACTTGTTTTCATTTCTCTTCGCAAGTTCTAAAAATTAAGATTTTACCTAACTTTCAATTCAATATGGCCGACTTGTGAATAAAGGCCCATCGTTGCACGCTCAAGCAATATCACGTATGTAGGACTATTGCGTGCTGGCCATAACAAAGAACGTGTTCAACCGTGTATGAGAAAAAATACAACAATTGTTAAAGCTGTCTTTCACGACATCTTTAATTTTCTCGAATTACCTGCACAGTTTGCACGTCGCAATTGAAAACAATGCACCGATTAATGAACACCGTGCACAGAGGTGAACTTCATTTAAAGGTATACACAGTACAGGGCAAGTAAAAAAAAAGTAGGGCCGAGTTAGAAAAAAAATATTTAAAAAAATATTTGGCTCGCTCGATTTCATAAAAAAAAAATATAGGAGCAAAGTACATGTTACTAACTAATAACTGTGAAAATTTCCGGTAATTTGCATACTCTAATCACAAGTTATCTCTATTTTAATAGAAATACCACAAAATTCATTTACCGATACGCATTGATGAATACCTTTAAAATAAAATGAGCCATGGAGGTTTTCCCACCTCCATAAAATTCAATGAACGAAAACTTGAAAAGGAAAACAGACAAAAATCACCAACATCATTTCAGTCTTTCAGAAAAAAGATTTGATTTGTTCCTCATATACAAAACACAAAATCTGATACAACAATATTGTTTCAGTCTTGACTCAAATTATTAAATTCTCATTTGTATTTGAATGCGTGTATGAAATCTCTAGTTCTCACTCAGATCAATAGCTATTTTGGGGTTTTTTAGTGAAACGTGCATAACTTCTAATAGCATTGATCAAATTCAGTAATTCTGTTTTTCACATGAGTGGAAGAACATGTTCGTTCAATGCACGCTTAATTGGTGTATCAAATTTAATTGCTTTTTAAGGTGGAAGAAATCATTAATACAGGACACTTACTTCTTGACTCACCCTTTATATCTTTTACTTTCTGTGTTTTTCCCCTTTTGAAGTAATTTGCACACATTTTTGGGTCTCGTTTCGGGATTCCGTTTCTAAAACACGTAAAAATGTTTCTATAAACCGTCAATTATTATTTTCATCAGAACGATTTCATTTCAGGCAGCAGAATTGCACAGGATAATAAGTAACGTCGCTACCTTTAATTCTAAATAAAGGCTAAATGAGGAAATGCACAAAACAAAAACAACTAAATGTTTACACATGACTGAAAACAAACTGTGGGGTAATGGGACCCTAAGACGGGAAAATGGAATATTGTTGAGATCAAATTCCCGTAAATTAGCATCTTTTAATGGTATTGTTAAGGAGGTAGTCATAATTAATCGTTTAAATGATTTTTAAAAAAATCAGAGAAAAATAGAAAATTGTCTGAGAAAACAAACTTGAAAACGTCTTGAAATTTTCGTCTTGAAACGTGTACAAAATCCCCCTCTTCAAATGAACACTATTGTCCACTAAACCTTTCGATCACTGAAGATAGAACTATTTTAAACTAGGTGTAATCATGTGAAGAGTACAATGATCTTCGTAATCAACGAAATGTAGATCTTGACAAAACAACAATGAACTTATCAAATTGTGCAGAATTCGGAACTGACAGATCCATCATAACAATCATTATGACTCTACTTTCGCCAAAGGTACGTGACGAAACGCTTACCAATCGTATTGACCAAACCGTTAGACGCACAGTCACAATAATTATCCAGCAACACGCTCGACCCGTTTTGGCGGGTTCGGAATCACGCTCGTAGGAAGATCCTGACAGCAAAGTACAAAGCAGGTTATCCACACAAAAAAGACAATTTATCGGGGATGTGTGGGCGGGAAAGCCACCCACACTTGCAGTGACTATCGTCTGATCACGGCACCACACACCACCTGGGTATCTGTCTGTCCCAAGGCAATCGAGCCACTTGATTTGAACAGTCTTCTCCATAGTGAATACAGGATAGGCTGGTGGTTTCTTATTATGTGCTGTTATATTAAACAGGCTTGTGGCTTACAGGCAGTGTTTTCACTCGACTGTCTTTTTTTTAAACATTTCCTTGGCATTTAGAGTTGACTGCTTCTGCACCAGTGAAAGAAAATGGATTCGCAATTATTTGAGTTTAAAAAGGCGAGCTATATTTGTAATTAGATATTTAACCTGCCAATGTTTAGACTGGCTCCCGGTCCCTCCATTGTCCTTCGGACTTCGAATGTAGGGACAGTAGTGGATTTTATATGAGGAAACATGAGGAGGATGTCCTCCTAATGTATGCAAATTATATGCAGGACTAACCTTGATTCCCGCCCCTGAATACAATATCACAACGATAATGTTAGCGCGGAACCAGCCTATTGCAAAATGGCGACAAGGCTATCACTAATGTGCAGTTTCAAGGTGAAGGTGATGAGCTTCGATTTTCACTGAATTAGAAGTGTCTCGGGCAACTTTTAATAAAGAGAGAGGCGCTACTTATTTTAAAGCCTATACTTGAAATACTAAAATACTTGAAAGTTACCTTCGTGAAGACACTGGTGATTTTGCCAACTGGTTATGGCAAGAGTCAGTTTCTTTGATAGTCACGTGTTCAAGTGTCATCCACGCACAAAGCTGTAAACATCATTTTTAAAAGTAAAAAAACATACTGCGCACGCTCAGAGGTGATCCAATCAATGGCCTTAAATTGGAACTAGCTACCGGTCCCCGGGAAACAGTCTAGCCAATGTTAGGCCTGGTGCATATCTCTTGAGGGCGCCCTTACCGTGACCTCGAGAGGCATTGACATCCGACGTCGAACAGTAAATCGGCTATGAGCTATGACATTTTAAATTAACAATCATTGAAGAAGTTCTATGCAGCCAATCAGAGAACGCAGGGAAGTGGTGGGCGGGATGATATGAGTAGACATATAAAAAAATATATATATCAGTATATAAAAAAAAAATATTTAACTAACACGAAAAATAAGCTTAAGCCTAAATGCAAACGCACGTTAAGACCAGTGGTGTCTAAGCCTCCCCCCTAAAAAAATCAACTTTGAAAAAAATCAATCCATTAAGACTCTTACACCTTGAGAAACGTTCCGTTGCCGTTGCGTCAAATATCGCCGAAATTATGTTTACACAGCCGGTGCTTTGCCTTTCACAGGCATGGATGACAATACTGCCCGATGCGCTGTCCATGCCAAGCGACTTATATAGAAACGATTTAAAAGGAGTTGTGAATCCCCCCACCCTTCCCAACACTGTCGACGCGAAATCCTCAGGAAAACTAAATCACACACCAAGGTTGGCCGGTTTAATCCCGAAGACATGCTCTTGGGAACAGACACAATAATAAGACACGCGTTGACAGTCTCCCCGTCCCCCCCCCCTTCTCCCGAGCCACAATGAAAATCATCACCGAATCGCCTGACTACCGTGAACGAATGGCGTATAATATAGAAAATGAAATGAGGGTTCTGCCTGCCTGGTTGCTTATTGGTCCCCATAGCAATGGGATGAGTAGAGGAGGATAGATATATATAGATAGATAGAGAGGAGAGGAGCTGAAGTAGACGGCAATATTTGCACTTGACTTGACATGTAGAAACAGATCCTTAGGTAAATATGTGGTGCGAGGTTTGACTTCAAATTCGAAAGCCGCCGGGACAATATTCCAGGGAAACATGAGAGAAATATAGACCTCCTTTTTTTTGACAAGGGGTGTTCTGGTCTTACACTTTTCATCATTTTTTTAAAGGCATGAAGATTCATGAATGTTTTTTGGGTTTACTGAACATTTATTTACTGACCATTTATTCACTTGATCCTGAGGGATTTTCTTTCCTTCTTTAGTTTTTGCTTTATTTGACATCGATACTTCTATTTTGTATTGAATGCAAGCCGCGGTAGGAATATTAAGGAACAGTAAACAAAATAACTCAACTCCCCATTAGAACTAATTAGCGCCTTCAACGAAGTCCCATTCCTTACTTCATAAATATTTTGATTGCCGGCTGTGTGTGATTTCAATGTGTGTAATTTTGTATTTGCTGTATATTGTATTGTTCTGGTTACTTTGGTTTTGTGGGTGTTAGATAAAGGTGCATTTTACTGTATTACCGTCTTTTATTATTTATTTTATAGTATTTTAATGTAAATATTAACAGGTGGTTTTTTTTTATTCATTGTATTCAATGGAATTGTCTATAAAATTGTAATTTGGCCCCGGGCCACGATCTGAGATAACACAAAACGAAACGAAACGAAGTGAAATGCGAACCCCCTCGAGTGGTTTACTAGGAACCTTCCTCACCCTTGCAAATTCCAACACCACGTGGTATTAAACTGTACACATAAACAGTTGGACTCCACCAAACCCTTGTGTTGGAGTTTGACTGGATGGGGATCCTAAGGTTTAATAAATATACAGAAAATAGAGGGAGAGAAAAATCACGGTACAAAATAGCCATTTTTAACGAGATTAACTGTTTGATGGAACGTCTGCTTGCACGTCTCTACAGGGTCAGTAAAAAAAAAGCGAAACCCAAATGTCGGGACTTCTGTTTTAGTGAAGTTCTGCATGTAACACTTCCAAAATCTAGGATATGAAAGCCCAATTCATAAGCTTTCTTTTAGTACAAAAATCATTCAAATCGCTTATGTATTTTTCAAGTTACGGACTTTTAAACACAACCACCGTTTTAAAGTTCTGTCCACGGATCACAAAACGGTAAGTGTTCTTTCAGCAAAACGAAAACAATCACATAAGGATGTGTTATTGTTTTCGTTTTGCTGAAAGAACGCACACCTTTTGTGTGATCCGTGGTCAGAACTTTAAAACGGAGGGTTTTTTTTAAATAAAATTCCATAACTTGAAAAGTACTTGAGTGATTTGAATGATTCTTGTACTAAAAGAGAGCTTATGAATCGGGCTTTCATATCCTAGATTTTTAAAGTGCTACATTTACAACTTCATAAAACAATGGTCCCGACATTTGGGTTTCGTGGGTTTTTTTTACTCACCCTGTATAGGCGTTTCTCCAGAGCGACATTTCACATCGAGGGAGCAATCTCTTTCCGCTGAAAGCCTCCCATCCCAAAACATGTTGACCAATAAATCTACATTTGCTCACACCGTTGTCAAACAGCGCGCGTCTAAGTTCATCCTCGGGGAATAAAAGAAATCTGTTAAAAGGGTGACTTTTTTTGGTCGGTTCTCGCTGAAGATTTGTTCGACTGAGCGACGGAGTACAAAAGCAATTTCCAGTGGGACATTTCCGAGTAACGCCACCCAGATAAAAGAAATCGATATTCGACCAATCCGATGAAGTAAATCTCAGTGGTATCGCACTACCTGAGAATCGATACAACCAGCATGCCCACGATCGAAACAGTGGCATTTCGGAGCTCGTCTCGCCATTATTAACCGTTGGGCCGAGAGGCCAAGCTGGCTTTGAACAAAAAGGACAAACGGTACTAAGAAATGTAGATTTTAATGGACCTGATATTTTACAACAGGAACGGGGCTCCTTATTAAAAGGCACAAAATAATGATCATTTTATTTTCATGCATTTTAATAACACCGCTCAAAATCCAAAGAAGATGTTGAAAAACCCATACCTAAGACAAGATAAGTTTGCGGTAGCACCATGTGAATAAATCTCTTTTGTGAGTATGTGTAGTTCTGAAAAGAACCGGAGGGACTCAACGTTTCGAACAGTATGCTCTGCCCGTCGTCAGGAGAATGAGGGAAACCTATACCTGTTGAAGTGGATATTACATTTTTTCTGGAATACAGTGAAGAACCATGCACAATTTGATCGCGAAACACGAGTTCGTCCACAGCACTCTTTATAATAATTATAAAAAAACAGTCAATTGACTAATCACTGGAAATGATTCTTGATTTCTTCTAAATGACAGCAAACCAGACGAAACAATTTCATAGGATGTCTAGTGCCAGTAACGATCTTTAATCCAAGTAAACTCTTTGATGAAAAAAACGGAAGATTACTTTTGGTACAAATGCGAAAAGTCCTATATATACTTTTAATACATTTTACCATAAATTTTCGCCTCGTGTGTCGACTAAATAGTCGGTTTTATAATATTTGTTGCTTTTGGGTATCTCGTGGCACAGATTGTTTCTCGTCGTATTAATTGGATATTACGGTAATTCTGGCTTAATTTCACGGAAATAGACAGATGATTATGTGATTTATCATTACGGGAAATGGCAGACATTCCCATGGGGAATTTTTGCCTCTAAATAGGAGTTGTGACATTAGAAGGACATTGATATGTCTCCTTAATGTCCGGTGTCTCCATTAAAGGTATAATTATGACGGGAAAATATCTCCTTACGGGTACAGTAACAGGAATTACTCAAAGCAAACATCCAATCACATCGATATAATTTTTTTAAAAAGGGGGTTAAAATTGCTTGACATTAAAATCGCTTGACATTATTTTATTTTAAAAAAATCCGAATTTTAAATAACTTTCCGAATTACTCAAAGCAAACATCCAATCGCATCGATGTAATTTTTTTTTTTTTAAAGGGATTTAAAATTGCTTGACATTAAAATCGCTTGACATTATTTTATTTAAAAAAAAACATCGGAATTATAAATAACTTTCCTAATTTCGAAGTAAAACGGGAAAAAAAGATGATTTCTAGCTGTTCATAAAAGTAGAATGGCTTTGAAAACAATACAAAATAGAACGAAAACGAACCTGATCCTGCGATTGCATCTTATCTTTCGGTTGGACGAAAAGATTCCTCCAACTTGGAGGCAGTAGCCTTAAGTTACTCGTGTGAAACATCGGTATCATATAGCAATCAATCGGGGAAGATTTCAGCTGTCTATACAGTGCCCCAAGCATGGAACTATATAGACAAGGGATCTATAGTCGACACCGGGGAAACCCAGTACGGGTTCTGGTGTCTATCTATTTTTCCTTACAATATTTCCCCTACCAAAAAAAAAAGAGAAGCGAAAATGCCTTGTGGAATCGAAGGGAAAGTACCCTCAAAAACTGGCGCTTTGTCTGCTAAGGATAGGATGGAGACATGTTTGTTGCCGTATCTATATACGACCGCAGGGAAAGCGTGTCCATTTTATAGATAACCAGGTTAACACGGTCTTTCAACTTGATCCCTCAAAGATAACGTGACGTCATTCTTTCTTTGCAAGTCGATCCGTTGATTTTTTTTTTCTGGTGAAAAATTCGGAACTCTGTTTAGTAATGTTAAGTTTAAAGCTGTACCAACAAATGTGTCAATATTAAATTTTTATTTAAAGCTACAGTCCATCATGCAGTTATCCAAAAAAAGTAACTGGCGTAATTATTGTTGAAAAACATACTTGGTTGAAAGATAGTGAGGGGACTAAACTCCCTGTGGAATTATTTTTTCTTGTATGCTGTTATATGAAGAAATCAACGAAACAAGGCCTTTCCAACGATGCGTCTAAAGACACATCGTTGGAAATGTCCATTAGTAGTTCAGTTTTTTTTACTCGGCGAAGCGCGCGCAAGCGTTGACACGACGCACACGCGCGCGGCTGCTATGTGCAGTTATATTTCTCGTTGGAATGCAACAAAATTGTTCAAAATCTTAAGAGGGTGCATAGCAACTAATTTGTTGAAGTTTCAGCTCAGTGGATACCACACATTTTGAGAAAAACAGAGAAAATGTGTACATTATTTTTGGGCTGTCGTTACTGGATTCCGTTGCCAACACACGTAAAAATGTATGCCCGCGAGCACATTTTCTAAAACCATGATTGTTTTCTTCCCAATTATACCTTTTTAGACGGAATAATTTCACAGGGTATTTGGTACCAATTCTATCTTCACTTTGAGAAAGGATTTTCTTGTTAAATCGGCAGGTGTACGTTTTCGGGTAATAGACCTTTATCATGCTGCCACCATTTCAGTCATGTTCCCTGTATCCATCACAGTATTGAGTGATAATGGTTTTTGTGCAAAAAGGAACCAGACTTTTTTCCCTTCCAGCCGGAATGATAACGCTTTTTGTGCAAAAAGGAACCAGACTATTTTCCCTTCCAGCCTCGCTTTGGTTAGCCTACATTGATTGGAATGGGGGAAAAAATCAAATGGCTGCAACATATGATCCATTGCAAATGTTCTCACGCGCCTTTAAAAGAAAAACCACCCTCTCCTTTACTATTCAGTATTCCTACCACATACCTACGGAGATTTTTGGAGATAACCTGAGTTTTTGGAGTTCAATCTTCTCGTTTTCTATCAATTGGAATTCCAAAAAAAAAAAATTTCAAAACAGAGAGATAAACGTAGCCAACGTAACGCTGCGAAGAGCAAACCCGCGGCAGAAATATGTCGTTCACATGACCCAATCCCTACACTGACAAACACGCTCAACCTAAATTATCCTCGTTGCAGAAATAAGGATTATTTGAAAATGCACTGGCATTAATTTTGAATGAGTCTTCTTTCTTCATGCTCAATCACAGCGTGGTCTTGTTTCACAACGTTATTTACGTCGAAATGTTGAGCTTGGTTTGGGAAAAAAACATTCTGAACAATTCAATGGACCAGCGTGGATGGGCATGCGGTTGGAATTCTTGGTGCATATATGCTGCTATTGTTCTCTGAGCAACACGACATTTAAGCACGCATTGTGTAAATTTTCTTGGGTACATTTTTACCCAACGTTGGGTAAAATATACCAAACATTGGTCAAATTGGACAAATGTACACAATGTTGGTTAAAATTTTAACCAACTTTTTAACCTTAACCAGTGTTTTGAGAGTGTATATATACTTAAACATGCGCGGAAAACAAAAAGTCATAAAATAGAACGATCATTTAAAAAAAAAACCACCTATTTGGGTCATTCTGCAAATTTAGGGCCAACTTTTTTCTGGAACAGCTATATCTGACATCTATGATTGAATAAATCTGGTGCACTTCTTAATACAGTCATCCTCCAAGAGTGATTATGAATAGCAAATTATACCCAATAAATAACCAATTGTTTGAAGTCGTTTAAAAAAAAAATACTTGAATGGCAAATTACAAAGTACCAAGGTAACAGGGACAGAAGAAACGTCACATTGTGGACCCTTAATTTAATAGAATGACCCAGTTTTGTATACTTGGCCACTGTCTGTATCGTAAATAATTCTTAAACGATTTGCGTTGCATGGCGAAAAAAATATTCTCGCGCGCGACATACCGCGGGGTTAATTATTGCAATTATTCCGATAAGAGCGAGCGGCTCAGTACAAGCCAGCGCTTGAATTAAATGCACGCCAAGAATTCGATGATTGTCCTTAATAAATCGTCAATGCAAATAGTTCGAGCCATATGGTGAATGTCTTTATGAGCCCTGTAGCAGGTACGGGATGGCTCATAGTTTAATGTCCTACCTGCGCCACTGGATATGCCGGTATACGGTGCCGGCGCCGGCGTCGATCTTATTTGCAAAACATTGCCCGGGGTCTTACAATTGTTGTTAGTCACCGTGATCGCAATGTTCACTTGACTACAATATCAATTTTTAAAGATTATCTGTTTGTTTTTTGGTCATCAGAAAACAATAATGAGGTTTTTTTGTTCTTAGGTAAGAACTGTAAAAGTAATATGCCAATAAGCTGTATCAGTTGTCAACACTGTCTGTTGAATAATCTGAACATTTGAGATGTCAGTCGTATGTCTTCATGTCTTAGCCAAAAAACAAAAACAAGCTCGACCCCTTACAATACTCGGGGTAAGTCCAAGAAAAGGTCCCCTTTTTGTCCCATACGTAATACCATGTTTAAATAATTACATAATCATCGCAAAGACTCATAACTTACAAAAACATGTAGGTATTCTCCTTGCAGATGTCAATTACACATTGGCATGAAAACACTGAAATCCATGAATATCTTATAGACTTAAATTTTGGTTGCGTTATGTAACATAACTTGCGCGACTGAATTCTAATTGGACTTGCCATATTTAGCGAAAGATTGATTGAACAGAAAATTGAGAAGCTCTCAAAACCAGATATGTTGTTGGTCACTTTGGCTCGTTAATGTGTAATCTAACTCCAAACCCATATACCTAACTCTTGAAAATTTGCCCTAAAACAGGAACGCCTTATTTATTTTTGGTGGTGCATAAATTTCAGTCATGTTGCATATCTATGATGGCACGCCGCTGGCGCACTTTTGGGTTTGAGTTCCTTAATGAGGCCAGCAATCGATGCGTTGTCATAAAATGTAAATAACTTAACGAACCCTGGATATATGATTCTGAATGAAAAAAGCTCACCGAAAGACCTTTGGCGTTTCCATCAATTCAAGCGTAACGGCTTGGCAAACGGATGCAAATCTCAGGAATTTAGAAAAGAAAACGCATGAATGCCTGAGACCTTTTAACACCCCAACAAAAAAAATGGTATTATAGACACCAAGCGGGAGTGGAGAAAGTAATGAGGTTCTCTGAGGGAAACTTACACATTTCGATGGCTAATCCATGTCGCGAGGTACGGGAATTCCTCAGCTATGGCCGAACGGAAGCCGGTCTAAATCGATAAAATCCTTGAGCCAGCTACTCTATATGTCACGGATTACTTTCCCTCGTAAGGCCAAATCCAGATGGCGGAGGAAAGCTTCGACCAGCACTCACACACAGACGCATGCAGGCCGTCACACGTGAGGAACATCCAGCGTGCATCTATGTCAATCCACAGCGTTTTAACCCTCGATTGGTGGTGAATCCAGATCCGTTCGTGGTCCACAGTGCAATGGCACGGCGGCGATTGCGCTCGTTCCGTTCGTACATCCCAACTCATCGAATCCAATGCCTCAGCTAGGAGATCCCGCCGTTCGACTGAGGAGGGCGCTAATTAAACACAGGGGTGTCTCTGCTTTAAAATCTGGCTAGCTCTTCTTCCATTGCTCGCTGCAGACACATTTTAAAGCTACGCTGGTTCCGATTCTCTCAATTCGAATATGGTAATACGGGAACCAGTGGAACCACTCCCATCGTACATATTTATAGTAAACTTACAAAAAAAAATTAAAATATATTAAACAATTATTTTCTCTACAGAATTTAATATTACAAAATGTTTTGTCAAAAGCTAATTTTTACTAATTTTAACAATTGAATACATTTTAATAAAAAAAGGTAAAGATTACGCTTTAATTAGAATAGATTTGCTGCCAATTTCTTTGTTATGGGAGTGGTAATATGGCGGACGGTGACGTCACTTCTAACAGACGATCGATGGTCTATCCAGATTTTTTTTCTTATAGAGATCAGTGGTCTGTACAAGACGTACTAGTACACCACCTAACATTGTTTCTGCTCATAACACCTAACGGCGCTGTACAAAAATTCGCAAACTTTCAATAGGAAACGCCTTGCTCGTCCCCAATGCCCTGTGATTATCACAAAAACACCCCTCCAATATACATTGCCATTAAAGGCATATTAGGATCATTGCTGTTCGTGCGTTTTGTTCACTTCAAATAATAACACAAATCCACAAAACAGTTGAAATCCTATACCTGTTGAAGTTTCAGCTCGGTGGATATTACACTTTTCGAGAAAAAAAGTGAATAAACCATGAACAACCTTTTGATCACGAAACACAATTTCGTCATTATAACCCTTTTACTCAAAAAATGTGTCTATTGACTGATCGTTGGAAATCACATACATTTCTTGATTTCTTCTAAATGACAGCAAGCCAGACCGAATAATTTCACGGGATGTTTAGTACCAGTTAGACCTTTATACTCCAAGTAAGCTTTCTGATATCGGCAGGTTACTTTGGGGGTAAAAGCGGATGATCCTATTATTGCCTTTAAGAGCGACCTCCGAGTGTCGACCCCAAATAATTAAGTTTCAAATCCTTGTTCTGTTTGTAGCAAAAAGTGCGCGCACACACACGACGACATTTCAGCTGAAGAATGACAGACTGCCCGTAGCTCTCATCATGAGTGCTCACGTACGATGCGTCAGTGAGGAGAAGGCAGCATCCGGATGCGAGCATGGCGAATCCCATCCGATGTTACCATCATCAATCGAGGGCATACGGAACCCCATCACTAAAGCCTCCTCCAGCGCTGAGCTTCCCCTAACCTACTTGTTGGTACTTGAATCCATCATGGCCGTCCCCAAGTTGATGGAGAGGGCAAGACGAAGGTTTAGTACTGATCTTTGCCTCGAAAGAGCGGTTGAAGAGATATTAGATGGGGGCGATCAATCCGAGACGAGGGTTGCGTGCGCTTGGAACACACTTGATTTAAAGCGTGACTTCGCTAGCTTGCTATGCCGGGGAAGGCTTTCCGATTTCCCATGTCCGATTTAAGCAGCACAACAAATCGGTTGTAAGAGCAAAAGTGATGTTAACCTTGTTCAAAGCACATTCATCTGTTTTTGTCGTTAAAAAAATGTTACAAACTTAATTCCATTTCCAAGTGTCGCACCAATTATTGTTGTACCCCCAAAAAAGTGACTTTTAAAAACACCGTGACTAACAGGGAAATTTTAGAAGCTCTCCGACATTTGAAGGTCGACAAGTATTCAGATCCATTAAGCTATCGAATTCAAGTGCATGTCTCATACGGTGGGCCGGGAACATGACCGGAGGGCATCCGGCTCGCATTATCGAGATGAATACGGGGGATGCAGCCTAAGCTCCGCCCACGCTTTGACATTTGGTGACGCAAGAGCCCACACAACCCGCTAGGAACAAAGCAGAAGCTTGCTCCTAATAATAGGTTTGAAATAATCGAAATATTCACACGCAGCTACTTGCAAGGTCTACTATGCCTCAAAAAACAGAACATTTCAAACATTTTAGAATGTACTTTCAGTGGTCAGTTATGGAATGAAATCGGCAACAAACTTTTGCGTAGGAAATAAAAAGTCGATCCACACTCATTCAAAGAATAAAGAAAATTGTATTTCCTTTCCAAAAATCTTGGTCAAAATATGCATATTTCGAACACTCGTTACATCTGCCAAAAAAAAACCTGGAAAGCGTCGGTTTTGTAAGAGATAACGAGCAAACACCGGACTGTTATTTTGCGCCAGAAACTTTGGGGAAAACAATCAAATAACCAAATCCAGATAAATGAGAAGCAAACAAAAACTTCACACAATATGTCAGTTATGCAATGGCACCATTTATATTTATTCCATCTGTATATTGTCTGTACATTATAATTTGTGCCTTTCATTGTTTGTATATTTATAAATGAGCGACATACAAAAATTACTGTTTGTACATAATGCACTGATTACACTACATGGACAAAAACGTCCCCAACTGTGCGACTTCAAATTCACATCGTTTTGCTTTTTTACAATTTAACTAACAATTTATTATCCAAATATAAAAACAAAATAACCATAGATTCTGCCTCTGGCCAAAGAAATAATACAATGTCATTCAGCCACGGGAATAAAGAAGCAATTTCGTGAAGACCAATTCTCGGTAAGACATGCTAGAATTCAGTTTTAAGCTTTGAGAGTGGAAGTAGTTCGAGCTAGGACTATTGGTTAACTTGTGATTGTTTTGTGACACATCCCGCGCCTGCGCGCTAATGTTTACAGACGCCCGAACCCTAGATCTGCAAACTGTCTCTGATACTGTCAAACGTCACCATAGAGCAAGTTCGGGCGAGGACTACATTCAACCATAGTTCGCTGGTAACCAGCGAAGCAGCTGACCTCGATCAGCCGGAAAAAAAGTCATCTGGAATAGTCCAGCCACCGTCGACTAGCGTGCGTTCGGTGAGGGTAATCACAGCCAACATTAAACAATGTTTCATGGAACTTTAAAACTCCCGGTGTCGTGCCAAAAACCGTCCGGTGCCAAATAGTGTCCGCTAATTAGCATAGTGCGATCTGATTGGTCATGCGTCTATGACGTCACATTGTTTACGGACGCTTGCCAAATAGTGTCCGCGCTTAGCGTGCATCCTATTGCGTGCCTTGTCGAGCTGTCAATACATCGTATAGAAAAGATCTCTGTTCACCTGAATTTGCTTTTTACAATCTGTTTTAACGTTTTCCTTGTTATCTGTGATAACTATTTCACTTGGTTTCCCTAATAGTTTAAACATTATATTTGTGCAAAATGTTTGTGTGTTTTTTTCGCGTCAGTTCACTTGTTTGGCGTGCAGTACGTACGTAGGCCTAACGCCGTGTGAAGTGTGTGTAGTAGTACTGTGCTGTGTGTAGCATTATAACCAACGTTATATTTTACGGTTTCTCCTACCTAATACTGTCCGATTTTTCCGGCCAAAAATTGTCCGATTTTTCCTGCCAAACTGTCCGATTCCTCCTGCCAAATATTGTCCGATTCCCTCTGCCAAATGCTGTCCAATTTTTCCTGCCAAATACTGTCCGATTTTTCCTGCTAAACAGTGTCCGATTCCCCCTGCCAAATAGTGTCCGATTTCCCTGCGAAAAAAATGTCCGATCTTTCCTGCTAAATACTGTCCGATTCCCCTCAAATACTGTCTGATTCCCCGCCACGGTGAATATTGTCCGATTTTTCCTGCCAACAAATACTGTCCGATTCCCGCTCTGCCAAATATTGTCCGATTCCCCGTGCAAAATACTGTCTGATTTTTCCTGCAAAATACTGTCCGATTTTGCCAGCAATACTGTCCGGCAGGACGTACGTACGTACGCCCTTGTTCTCGCTCGATCGAACGAGCAAACACCGGACTGTTATTTTGCGCCAGAAACTTTGGGGAAAACAATCCAGATAAATGAGACGCAAACAAAAACTTCACAAAATATGTAAGTTATGCAATGGCACCATTTATATTTATTCCATCTGTATATTGTCTGTACATTATAATTTGTGCCTTTCATTGTTTGTATATTTATAAATGAGCGACATACAAAAATTACTGTTTGTACATAATGCACTGATTACACTACATGGACAAAAACGGGCCCAACTGTGCGACTCACATCGTTTTGCTTTTTTTACAATTTAACTAACAATTTATTATCCAAATATAAAAACAAAATATTCGAACGAAAAGAAACCATAGATTCTGCCTCTGGCCAAAGAAATAATACAATGCCATTCAGCCACGGGAATAAAGAAGCAATTTCGTGAAGACCAATTCTCGGTAAGACATGCTAGAATTCAGTTTTAGCTTTGAGAATGGAAGTAGTTCGAGCTAGGACTATTGGTTAACTTGTGGTTGTTTTGTGACGCATCCCGCGCCTGCGCGCTAATGTTTACAGACGCCCGATCCCTAGATCTGCAAACTGTCTCTGATACTGTCAAACGTCACCATAGAGTAAGTTCGGGCGAGGACTACATTCAACCATAGTTCGCTGGTAACCAGCGAAGCAGCTGACCTCGATCAGCCGGAGAAAAAAAAAGTCATGTGGAATAGTCCAGCCACCGTCGACTAGCGTGCGTTCGGTGAGGGTAATCACAGCCAACATTAAACAATGTTTCATGGAACTTTAAAACTCCCGATATAGTTACAACAAGCGGAGTAACACAGCCTGCGTTTGAAAGTTACCCCCGTCAAAAAACTTTTACTCATACAACTGAAAGTACCACAATCGGTTTGAACTGACAGCTTGTAACCAGATTCTCAACATTTTGACCAGTTTTCTGTGGTCGTAAGACGACTTGCGTGACCATAGCAAACCAGCCGAAAGGTCGAGAGGACCTATTGCCGTTCACTATCCGCTCCGTTCACAAGTACCCCCTCACCGGCAAAGAAAGTACAGTTGGGGGTGACCGACCGACGCCATCTTGCCTGACTGCAATTTTGCCGCGACGCGCGGCCGTACCACTGCGTGTACATAGTACAAATTCCCTGGTGTACGTGCGTCACACACAAGGAACGGTGCGCGTCAACCAGCTAAATGTCCCGCCCAAATTCTGAATGACACCGAATCCAGGCAAAGTCTGCAAATACTAAAACAAAAGTTAAGTAGGCCTAATTGATAAAATCTCAGTGTGTAGTGATTAAAGTTCGATTTACAGTGCGGTTGAGACTTGGAAACTGCAAGATGTCTTCATTTTTTTCCCTCAACAAGATTTGAACCATCTAATGTGGCTTGACCATTTTAAACAATTATCCTTTATCCGTAGATTCACACTTTTAAGTCCATCATAAAATCATTCCCGCAAATACATATTTTGGAAATCGGTTGATATCACCCACGACGGGGATAGAATCCTGATATTACTTTAAGCCTGAGCTGGTAATTGTCATAAACAATATCTTCGATTGTTATGCTCATTTTCGATGACACATTTTGAGTGATTGGTTACGGTATACAAAATACAAATCGCTCGCTAATCTCAATTTATAATATACAGTACAGTTACGCCAATAAACTTTTTTAATTTCTTCTCCCCGAACCGAAAATATGGGATGAGGATGACAAAATGTTTTGTACTAATTAAAACACCTCGATTGACATCTGGTTTTTTTTTTATCTCGCAAGAAGATAAAATAGATTTTCGCTTGGTCACATGCGTTACACGGTTTGGATATAATACCGGTAGGCCTAGGCGTATCATTCCGTACACGTCAAGATTCGACAATTTCACTTCGGGATGAACACAGCAGATAAAAAGTATACACAACTCTATTAGGGTCATGATGACCAATGGCGATTCTTGCGGAAATCAAAAAGGAGATGTGAATATTTTCTTCAATTTTCACGTATTCAAAAGGAAGTGGTTCTTTTTTTAAATTTCGCATAATGGAGAAGTGTTATCCCGAAGTGAAAATCCTCCAATCTCATGTAGTTGAAATATATAAAAATGGATAAATCACAATTTGGTATACGCTAGGAATCTTTTTGATACATGTAGAAATGACAAAGTAAACATTACTGAGAGGATTGTAAGGTGAAAATGGAATTAGTTACTTTTAGGACTCCTCTATTTTTTCGCCGAAGGATATTTTTCCTTGGGAAGTCGATGTTGTTCATAGGTCAGTTGTCAACCGAGTGGTTCTCGTACTTAACTTCCCTTTGAAAAAAAAAATTCATTCAGTAATGAAAAATTAAATCTGGCCTTCGCCAGCTGATTAGGCAAGTTCAAAACACATTGAATGCATTTTCATTCTGGAGTCCTAAAAGTAACTAATGCCGTGAACACAACACTATAATCATTAATGTTAATGAAGTGGTTGTTCCTACAAAACTTAGGTACTTTAAGATAATACATTGAAAAGATCGATACATATAGCATATAATACAAGAAACCAAGGGCTGTCGTAAAAAAAAAAAGGGCATATTATGATGTAAACTAGCCCTGTGCTGTTGCGTTTGATATGAGCCTTTTTCAGAATGGTACATTACGCCGCATTCGTCATACAGGCTAATCCTGAATATCACATAAAAAATATACCACATAATCAGCATATATACACAACGTGCACAAATCGCCATACTATTTTTTGTCCCTTTAAAAGAATGTGCTTTTTCGTACTCGCGATACTTTTATAGGTATCACAATTTTTGTTTTTCATTTCTTTTACACTATGTACAAGTTGATACTATATATAAATTATTGTTTTTTTATAATATAATGCATACCTTTGTGTTGTAGTGGTTTATATAAAAAATTACTTGTAACTTTTTTGTTGTTGATATGAATCAGGAAACAAAAAAGAAAAGGAATATAAAGGGTTTCTATGGATACTAACCATAAATTGATTATAAAAATGACTGTAATCCTGCGCTATGGGCCGAGGATGAAAACAAGCATTAATTTTATTGGCTGCTTTTCTAGAATAATATGTAGAATAGAAATTCATTCGTCTCCGCTGATATACCTCTATATTATTTTGGTCTGTAGTTAGTCACTCAAAGAGCAATTACCATAATTTACGGAATCTATTGTCTCATATTTATTACATTGTATATACAACAAAATTTCATTTCTTGCTTAAAAAAGGGTTAATAAGCCTTTTCGGAGTTCCAACTGCGCATTCATAACCTGTGACAACGCGCATTGTTTGTCTCAAATGGCCTTTGACAACATCGCGCCACTGACTTTACAAAAAGGCTGTTTGTGCATTGTGGGTACTGTCAAAGGGCATTTGAGACAAACAATGTTCGTTGTCACAGGTTATGAATGCGCGCAGTTGGAATTCAGAAAAGGCTTATTGTGTGCCGTTTACAACATGTGTCAACACTCATTCCCATCTTAAAGAAATAATTTTAAATATACCAAAAAGGAATGATTTTTTTTTCAATGTTTGACAAGTTTTGCACAAAACAAAACAAAAATGCAAACATTTTCTTGCATTGGCCAAGCATCGTACTCAGACTTTAATTATGAGGAACGTTTTTGGCATCATTACAATAAAAACAAAATTGAAGCCTCTTCTAAATACTGTATATGAAGCCTATGACAAGATAACTGATTTAAAAATAATTCCTCAGAGTTTGGTAAAGTCATCACAAGTCATCTAGTCTCCAATGGCGGATCTGGCTTTTACGGAAGGAAGGGGGGGGCCTGGAAATGGAGGCAAAACCCAAACAATACAAGCTGATGGGCCATATTGGCTTGTGACAGACTTTACTTTTTTTCACTCCAATAGCGTGTCAGCCGCTGGAACGAATGCACACCACTTGTTTTAACTGTGGCTGTTGTTGGCCAGGTGGACAGCCAGGACCTGGCTGAACTTCTTCTGGTGCATGTCGACGACCTCGATGCTCTTGAAGAGTTGATCGCACTGGATGTCCTCTGGCAGCTTGGTCAGGAACTGGGCCAGCTGGATGAACTCCAGGGAGATGAGGATGTCCTCGTAGAGATGCAGGATGCCTGGATGAGTGAGAGGAGGGAAATTTGGGAGAAAAGAAGAACGGGATGAAGTGTGAAATTTTCCAGAATGATGGTTAGCTTTCTATAATTCAATTAATGTTTGCAACTTTTATATGAGCAATTTAAAGACGTGTACCTCGTGCTCCTCAAAAAACAAATTTTCAGTTTGTATGTTTTGCTTTACGGGGAAAACATTTCTTTTCTCAATATTGGGCATCTGTATATCCCTGAAAAAGGGCTTTAATTTTGCACACAAATGAACCCACCCTGCGAGAACCGAATTATTGTCTGGCAGCTAATAATTTGAATTTTGTGAAGAAATAATTCAATAACTGAACGTCGGTGGATTTTTTTTTTAGATGACTCATTCAAAAGTGAACAACTTTTTTTATTGCCAGCAAATATAGCATGGAGAATGTATCTTTAAGCTATAGATAAGCTGATGATTAAAGCGGAGATCCTGCTTTCTCTAGAGTACTTCACGGGAAAGGCCCAAACTAGAAAATCGAGCCCCATGAAAAGTAAAAATCCTGGCGTAATTTGGTGAATGCTGAATGATCCTCCAATGCTCTTCAGCAAATGAATTATATTTTCTCTTCACACATTTTCCACTTGTATGTTTCATATTTTTATATTTTGGGGGTTGGCAACTCTTTTGAGAAAGGAATTTGTGTTGGTTGATTTTGCACCTCTGAATAACAGATTTTCCTAATTTCTTGTCGGGCTTCAAGAATATGACCTACGCTAAGTAATTATTCCATATTTAGACATTCGCATATTTTTATTTTTGGCTGTCTCATTAACAAGTGAATGACATTCTTTTTGCCAGTAAAACAGCAATTTAACCTATTCACCTAGTATATTTTGGCTAGAAACCCTGCGGAACGCAGCAACATGCAACACTTGTCAAAATGACAAGCCTGCCCAGTGTAGCAAGATCGATCCGGCCAAAAATCTCAAGGCCAAACTGCCTCAGAGCCTGTGGTCACCAACCGCAGCAGGATACAACTGTGGCATTGTTCATTGCTCTCATTGGCTCAGTGCAGCAAATTGAAAATGATGTGTAACACTTGAAACTGGGAGCAACTTGAGAACCGTCTTACCTAGCGCTGTGCGGAAGATGAACTCCTCGCCATCTCTGAAGAAGATGTCTAGAAAGCGACAGGCGACATCCAAGGGTAGAGACTTGGTGTACAGAGTGTACATCCTGCAAGACGTAGGGGAGCAGACAAAAAGGAAAAATATAAGAGACAATGGAACCACAACGTAAACATAATTTACTCAATCAAATTAGGTTTTGCCCTTCACCGACTTATAACCACTGCATACTCAGTGTGTTACCTCCCGAGTAAAAGTTGGAAAAAAATCATCTTATGAATAGTTAATGTGGTACCCGCTGCTATGTACATCAGATTCGAACCAGCCAACCGATCCTGTTAGCTCGGTGGTTGAGTGGTAAGATGTCTGCACTAGAAAGCAGGATGTCGTGGGTTCGAGTCCCATCCGAATGATTTTTCCAACTTTCACTGGGGAAGTAACACATGAGTATATAGTGTTTATACGTCGGTGAAGGGCAAAATGTAATTTGATTTACATCACCCCGACGCAAAATTCCATCTTATGAATAATAAGTTACTCAACATATGACAACAAAAATTGTCAATATTGGTTTGGTTCTTCGCCTACAGTTTCAGAAACGCTGAATCCTCAGTGTTGTCTGAGAGCTTGTGAGAACAAAATAACAGACTTGCTCAGGTGGGCCCCCAGAATAGATCATCTGCATATATTCCATGGGTAATTCTGAGAAGCATCGCATGTATTTCTACCTCAGGTCTGTTTCAGAACCAGGTTTGCTTTTTTTTCTGTACACTTCATAATGCAAAGCCTCAACTTGCATAGCCTTGGTCAAGGTGTTAGACGATAGTGTCCAATGATCGGCCGCTAACATAAACAGTAGCCACGTGCTTTACACTCACGCGTCCTGTACAAAGCGAGAACAGCGACCTCACGTGGCTAGGCTACAAAATATGCAAATCAGTTGGTGCTGGTCGAACGCCTTGGAACAATGGTCATGATAGCCCAACTTTTTTGGGCACTTTTCATTATTTTGTCGCTGGGTTTTATATATCCAGTTATATTTGGTCTGCGATTTCCAAACTTGTTGGAGAGTGTAGCCACACTATCCAGCTCTCTATCCGTGAAAAATATTAGCCTCGCCGACCAAGTACTGAATAATAATCTCATCTTTATTCGCATATGAGGTCGTCGCTGGAAATCCAGCGACAATATTAAGAAATGCATAAGCCAAGGCGCACGGTTATTCCAAGGCGCTTGACCAGCACCAACTAATTGCATATTGTAGCCTAGCAGCGTGAGGTCACTGTTCCCGCTTCCAACAGTATGTACCTGCGAGCGCATACCGAGCGGCTACTGTTTATTTTAACGGTTGACCATCGGTCATCAGACACTATCGTCACCTTGACCAAGGCTACAACTTGCATTGACTGGACGTTGGGATTGGAGTAAACTCACCAGTCAATGATGTACAGGTCTGGACTAAGGCACTGACTCTTGAAGTGGTTGTACAGATCAGGAAGGTTATCCTCAAAGTATTCCTCGTAGGTATCAAAATAAGACTGCATCTGAAAATCAGGTCCAAAAAAAATCAATACCTGTCAAAAGTCTGCTAGGCTTCGTCGAGTGAGAATAAAGATATTCTCAACACTTGGAATATTGTTGCTTCTTTCATAATGCTGCATTCCAAGTAAGAAGTAGCGTTTTGATGCTTGACGGGTTCAGGCCGTCATCTGCGGGTAGCACCCCCTGATATTTCCGGCCTCGCTTGCTGCGAGCGGGTCGCAGACAGATATTTCCACCCTTGCTCGTTGCGTGTTTATCGGTCGTCCGTTCCGAATACTGCAAAACCTTTGAGTGTATACACGTCATCTTGCTGGGAACTCAAGAGGTGGTTGCAGCACAGCTAATTCTAATTGTCTGGAGAGGTGTGTGATATCCACACTGCATAAACACTAAAAAGCCACCATAGCCAGGCAGTCCATGGACACAACTTGGACCCACGGCACAAGACGCACATACGCCAAACTGGCAGATACCTTTCCCTGTCAAATTCCCTGAGATTTCCCTGATTTTTTTTGTACATTTCCCAAGTTCCCCGGGTGTTCCCCGACTGGAAAAATAGAAACTAATTTTCAAGGTGTTCCCTGGTTTAAAGAGTGGTTGGGAACAACTAATCACCCAGGTGTGCTATGCATGTGTCACAGGCGTAAAAAGTATCCCCCCTTATTCTTTTTTAGATTCACCCCGCAAATCTTTATTCTGATTCAAAGCATCGTCTTGAATATTGATTTTCATTGACCAATCACTTTCGCCGTTACCACAATAGAGATTCGGAATACGGGACGCGGCCCGCGTTAGCCCCATTCCAATGCTAACCGGAGCCGAGGGAACACCTTGTCCTAAACTGAGCTTCCCTTTCCCGTATTTTCATCTTTTCAGGTAATTATTTTATTTAATTATATTATTCACTTTCCATGGTTGCTTTAGTAAGATTCAATCTTCATGTAATCATGTTGTATTTTTCGTCTTAAAGATTATAGGCTTAAATATTGTCATGTTTAGACGATAATGTGGACGACGTTTAGACGAATGTCCCCATAAATCCACTATTTCATTTTCTCTTTATCTGAGAGGACCTAGGAGGTTTATATTGTAAGACTTTACTTAATTACCTTGAAAGCAGTCGTTTCAAGACTTGTGTTCGTTAATTTCCTTAAGTTTCATCTTTTCAGTGTGAGAATAAATCACCACACCAGAACTGAGAAGCCGAGTCCTCTTCCCCTTTATTACTGACTCTAATAATACCAAGGGTCACACATGCGTACATTGTACATCAACTAGTATGCCCAAGCATTTTACTTATGCAAGTGGTGAACAAGAACGACTCTTTTTTAAATCCTTTTTTTTTGGGGCTCAAGTTTTTCTCTTACATTAGGTAGTGCGCCTACACCAGCCTCTCGGACCTACTTTACGACACAGCAAATCAGAAAATATTACTCTAAAAATGTTTTCTAAAATCAGAAATTGGCCTCTAATATTGACTTACCACGGGCTGGTCAAGCCGGAAGAAGGCAAGTTGGCATGACTTGTTGAGAACGTTGGCAAAACAACAAAACGCATCAGCCGGCTCCAGATACAGGAGAAATACTGCGGCGATGAAGGACATCCCTTGAACCTGGCCGACAGGAAACAGATCTTGAGATTAATAGTCTGTCTTGTTTATTTGTCATTTATGGCGCCAAAGGCGGATTAAGTCTATTTTGATGATACTTCATGTGTAAACAAATAATGGTGATTGTCACAAAAGATTGCAATAAGCAGTTTAATATGGGACTAAATATTTGCCAGACCAGTTTTAAACAAGCACATATCCATTCATAAATACCTTTCGTCAAAAAGTCAAAACAAGTCAAATATTCACAAATTTGCAAAAAGCTTATTCAACAATTTAACTCATGTTTTGTGAAACACCCCTCTGGCCAGATCTACATGTATGGTATGTGCCTTGCACGCGAGGTGCTACAAATCTCCTCATGTGGAAATGGGCGCACGCGTGGCGCCTCTTGCACAATGTCGCGCAGAATGCAGCGGTGTTTGTTACGGGCTCTCAACCAATAGGAATTGGTAAACTGTCTCAGGTATTTATGAATATAGTATTAAGAAACCAGATGATGCTGTTAGAGATGACAAAGATGATGGAATATAAACGTCTTTCTACTTACATAACCAATATCTGGCCTGTAGCATGCATATGCACCTAACACACTGTGAAGACGGTCGAAGTAGGGACCACCCTGCAGTAGAAGAAATACAAATCTTACAGTTAAAGGGCACACATTTATGGTCTTGTAAAAAAAGGAGATGTGGCATGTCAAATTCAAATACATTCCGGTACACGTTCAAAACTTACAGATTGCAATGGTATTACAGTCCTTCATTTAAAGAAAATCCAGGAGAGCTATAAATCGCTCTCCTCAAATATTTGAGGAGAGCAAATCGCTCTCCTTAAAATCTACGAATATACAGCGGTAAAACGACGGGTTACCATTGTTTTTGTTTTATTTTGAATATAAGGATTTATTCAAGGGGCTGCATTATTATTAGTTTTTGCATAATAACATATGCTCAAAGTGCGTTACTTTTTTTCGTTTTTGTTACTAGACAAGGTAATTTTTTTTTTTTAAAACTAACTAAATGGAGATTAATAAAAGGTTTGACTACTGCTTAGGCTTTCATATTTTAATACAGTTGTCAGTTGGTTCATCACTTGATTTTACTTGGAAAATGGAGAGTTAATAAACGGCACATAAAGCAACTGAAAATTTGCTTTCAGATTCGTTAAAATTATATGAAATGTTCAGCCTGAACTATTTCAATTGCTCTACTAAGCTATACAAAAAGGGCCTCAAAATGACACAAACTTGCCTTAAGTTTTATCGAAACTATCTGCCGTCGATAATCTTAAAAATAATGGAAAATGCAGGTCAAGTATGCCATATACACAATGCTAGTCACGACGAGAAACTGGCTAACAACGTCTGAACTTTGCACTAGTACGAGCGTTTGTGATGCACTGTGTGTGGTGGGCCGGCAATGAGACTCGTTTCACGGTATAGGATTTCGGTGAAACACGCTGCATCGTTTCACTTCACATACTAGTAAAACTTCCTCAAAATAAATTCATGAACACGGGAAATACATACACAGACAAGAAAGATCAATTTTGTGAATAAGCTTGCAAAGATCGTCCTTCTCAATCGTTGTTTTCTTGGCATTTTTACGATGTCTATTCCGTCCGGCCTGCACGCAAAACTGTACGGCAGGTAGTGCATTGCACTGCGCGCGACTATTACATTGACTGGTTACCGCATTTTCATCATGCCTTCATTGGGATTTAGTGCGCGGCGCAGCGGGAACCAGTCATTGCTGCTCGCCGCGTGCAGGCCCACGTGTTTTCATGCAGCTCTTTGCGATATGCAGATTGTGCACGCACAGTATACAACCGCTGTACACACACGATCTTATACAGTACGTACGAGCTCGGTGTTCGTTCATTTTTAGCGATGTCCAGCGGCATATTAACGTGAGTTTGGGCAATATACCAACGAAAAATACGTGTAGCTTAAGACTTAAAATTCTTTGCGTTTTTATCACTTCTTATTTTTAAATTTCCCGTGTTTTACGAGCCCTCTTGTGGATTTCTGAGGAGCGCTATTTTTGGCGCTCCTTCGAGACAGTCGAGGAGCGCAGTAGGAGCGCCTGCGCGATCGCGCTCCTTAAAAATGAAGGACTGGTATTAAAGGCATAATTTGCATTTATCCTAAAAGTAACCTACCAAATAATTATCAAAACACTTACTTGGGTTAAATTATTCCGTCTCGCTTGCTGTCATTTAGAAGAAATCAAGAAATGTAGGTGATTTTCAACGATCAGTTGACGGATTGTTGGAAATAAACAGTGCTATCCTACCTTCTGATATATACACAGATGCGGGAACGTCCGGGAAACATCCAGTCGTATCACGTCCACGCTGTCTTCTCTGCTGGCCACGTGAACTGAAGGGAAAAAATGACAGCAAAAATGACAAGCAACTCTAGAAACAAAATATCAAAGTCACTTGGCGTGTGATTAACTTGTTCGCGCCGGGATTATTTTGACATGACCGGACCCAGGCGTGGGATTTTTCTTTACGAACCTCGATGCCAGACGTGTTCAGGCCGTCATCTGCGGGTAGCACACCCTGATATTTCCGGCCTCGCTCACTGCGAGCGGGTCGCAGACAGATATTTCCAGCCTCGCTCGTTGCGTGTTTATCTGTCATCCGTTCTGAATATCGCAAAACCTTTGCGTGTATACACGTCATCCGACGTGAACTGGTTAAAAAAAAACTTACTCCAAATATGTGACAAAACCATGGTATTGCTTTAGTCTGAAAGCGAGAAAGGATAAATTGAAGAATTGTTGCAAAAATGTAAGAGATTAAACAACAAGCACATTCAAGCACCAATGTAGAGTTCTGAAAATATTCTACATAGACTACGTCTTATCCTGAACTGCCTCAGTAGAACTCATATCCTCTACATCCCATACGTGTATCCATTTCACTAAGAACAAAATTCTGACAAAGTATCTTGCTCAGGGACACAAGAATTATTAAGGGCACTTAATCTGTAGAATTAGGCACCTGAATTTGGGTACAATACACAAGATCAATAGGAAATAGATTTCTACCGATATGTCTCTACAAATAGCTATGTATTTAATATTATCTTTAAATTTTCTTTTTCTTTTCAAGCCAATACAATTTCAATGTGACTGCCATCCAAATGATTTTCACGAATAATATAGTATGCTGGTGATAAGATTGATCTTTTATCAATGCACAATACCTCATAAGCAATTGTTAATACACTTGACCAACTGGCCACAGATTTTAACTCTTCATGAATATTCAGTCACCCGCTTTGTCTCTAACCAATGAACATCTAACATGTCTGATATGCAAATACTGATCATGAGTAACAGTGATATGATTGGCTGCTGTTGTTTTAAGGCCCCACCTTCCTCAGAGTCCTCGGTGTCAGGCTCGCTGAAGACCTTGATGAGGTCCTTGGCTCGGGCCAGGAAGATCTCAAACAGCTCCGGGGTGATGTTGAGCTCGTTGCCGATGGCCAGCATCCAGACCCGGCCCCGGATGCTGGGCGGGATGCCCTGCCACCACATCTCCCTGGTCTTCTTGTTGGTTTTCCTGCCGAGCGAGGCAAGAGAGGTGATGAGAATTTGTCTCATATATCTTCATTAAAAATTTTTGTTAACTCTTATGGGCTCCATGCCACTTTTGAGAGCCCCTTGGACGGGACACCGCGTGTTCATATGGGACTGGTTCGCGCACCAAGTACCCACGATTTAGTTATCCTTAATATCAACAAAGCTAAGCCGTAGTGTTTCGCGCATGAGTGTTAGGCTTCCTCGGCATGCGAATACGTTCGAATTTAACTTGCGTTGGTCTCCCAGACTAATCCCCGCCCCCAATAACTTTGGATCATTCGAAATACGCAGTGGATGGACCAGGAACCAGTCTAGGTCTCCCCCAACTCTCCTTTTCTGGCCGTTGAAGGGGTACTTGTGCAAGAAGCCCGTAGGCTTCCTCGGCATGCGAATACGTTCGAATTTAACTTGCGTTGGTCTCCCAGACTAATCCCCGCCCCCAATAACTTTAGATCATTCGAAATACGCAGTGAATGGACCAGGAACCAGTCTAGGTCTCCCCCAACTCTCCTTTTCTGGCCCTTGAAGGGGTACTTGTGCAAGGAGCCCGTAGGGGGGCATACACAACTTTTAAGAAATCACTGCTGTGTTTGTGGCTCCAATTAATGACGCATCAAGCAGGCTAAAATATGCACATGTCTCGTTAAAATTGAGGCACTTCAAAATTATACAGATGGAAAACATAAATGAACATGTAGGCAAATGAACAAAAGAACTGCTGAAAATAGGATGTTAGATGTTCAGTTGCCTCCTGAAAATGCATGGGTCAAAAGGTCAATTCACTCTGTGCGCGAACAAGATCGAGTGCTTTTTGACAACTTTCGAGAGCCCCATATGGATGGGACACATCCCTTGCACGTGACGGTTCGCGCACGCAAAATGTTGAAGACTGATCATGAAGTTTTATCAGAGGTCAAATAAACTCAATGTACTGTCATAATCAATAGGCTTGAGACAAATATCTCATTAAACATAAGTACATTTCAATGTTTTTAAAAGACTGGCGTACACGCATTCTATAAAATGCCTGCTTAAGTTCTTTTCTGGGTACAAGAATGGGAACACAAGTATAATTGCCATACAGATAAGCACATAAACTCCCTATTTTGTGTGGTTGCACACTACAAGAGGTACTGAGTGTTTGTCTTAGCCCAGTAGTGTATTTTCTTTTGGACGATATTGCAGGAATGCATGACAGCTGTGCCAAGCCAAGATCATTGTACACGGGACTTGATGAGTCTTGAAAGTTAACCCTTCAGTTCCTGTACTACATTGTGTTACATGGTATTTATTTGTCGATGAGTCCTTTAACCCTAACCAGAAACCACCTCAACTCCATCAAAAATCCATCCCCCCATTTTTGGTGGATTTTGGGTGCTTGGTCCAGAAGGCCTGGCGTGACTAAATATTGATGGACTATGATACACTTGGGTCTAATGGCCTGAAGCAGTGCTAGGGGTATCCGATTGAGTTTGCCTAGCTTCCTGTACTGCTATTGTGATAAAACTAAAAGCCATGTGTAGCAAGTCCATGAATGTCAACCAATGCGTCAGTGGTGGATTCCATTGTGTCATGTACAGTTTTGTATTGGACGCACAGTGATTGATGGATTTTGATGGACTTTTTGAAAAGACACCAGGAAGTTAGGGTTAAAACCACAGAGTGCTTGGGCTTTTTAGGGTGTTACAGGTTTCACAGGCAGGGCGGTTTTGGGCAGTACAGGGACTATGGGTTGAAGTATATGGAATGTATCATTGGTTGCGCACAGAGCTAGAGGATGATCCAAGAAAAAAATACCAAAAGAATTTGAGAGTTGAAGATGCAAAAACAATGTATCTAATAAAAAAGTCACAACAACATTGGGAAAAATCTCTACCAAAGACTTCATTACTTACGAGTGATCCCAGTTCTTAAGGAGGTCAGTCTGCCAAACGTGGAGAAGCGTCTTGATTCCTTCTTCGTACTTGAGCTGCTTGGCTAACTTCTTCATCTGTTGCTTGTACACCTTGATTTCTGTAAGGTGCAAAATAATGTAACTAGGATTTCCAATGTTTTGACTCAATTTCTTTTGCCTAAGTATCAAACAACTGGCCAAGCTTGATGACATTTAACAGCAGAAATACATGTACCTCAATCCTCCAAAATCCTCTAAAATCCTCCAGGCAGTTTTTGAGGATTTTGGAGGATTGAGGCTGAATGGCAAAAAGTGTCTGTTGATTTCGGAGGATCCATTGCGTCGAGTTCGTAAACTGTACCCAGCATTGTTTACATTCAGTCATGCATAATTAAACCCTGTATTGCTCCATATCATCCGCACTGCTTCTGAATGTCATCGGCACTGCCTCAACCCATAAACAGTGATCGTTGAAGGATTTTAAAGAATTGAGGCAAGGTCACCCCTCCACTGAACTGATTCAAGAAATAACAAATAATTTTTTAGGATTGAGGCTGAATCCAATTTTTACATGGTGGCAATCGGCAAATTTTACAGGATTGAAGATGGTTCCTAGCCCAAAGGGCCTAGGGGGTAAGGGTTTAAGTAACAGTTTCGGAGTAGATTTGTTTAGAAGAGAATGTCTGATCATTTTGGTGGTTGAAAGGTGTAAATGGAAAGTGAAATGGAACATCAAGACACACACTCTTTAATCACAACTTTGTGCAACACAACTACATGAAGTGGGACTTTTTGATCATTAGAAAATATTCCTTTGGCCAAACAAAAAATACCTTTCGTTCGGGTCACCCGACCGACCCCATTTTTGAAAGTGATAAAATGCGACCCCACACAATTTTATTGGTTTATTGGAGGAAAAAATATTACGATACCGACTTCCGATCACAAGTAGTCAAAATCGCCGACCACCACAACAATGGTAGGCATTTATCAGCAAGTTGGGTTTTTTTCTTCTTTCTGGTAAAGTTTCAAAATAAGCCAGCATCAGGCAAATTTGCTGTCTATAAAATCACCCCAATTGATTGGGGACCACTTCAACGTGTATCGTTCTGCCTTCCTCCATCCATGCATGTATTGGCTCCAGAAAAAAATAAAAATACAAAATAAAATGTCATGTCAACCGACCGACCCAATGTTTTTCTGATCATGTGACTCAAACCAAAGGTATTTTTGTGTTTTTTTGGCCTTTTGCAATTCAACATTTTGCAATTCATTATTTCCTCCATGGGGACTTTTGTATGTAGAGTTCTGTAAGTCTCGTGTGACTTAGTCATAATAATTTGTGGTTACATGTACTTGTTCTTCACCTGTATGAAATAAGTTGACATTAAATGGCTATACCATGCATAAATGAGTCATTCTATAAATTTGAGGTCCAAGTTTGTTCCCGTCCCTGTTACATCTGACATCAAAGGTTTTATCATTCTGATGCACTCCTTAATGCAGTCGTCCTCTAATGAGTGATTATGTATAGCAAACTACCTATCCAACAAATTCAAAAATTGTTTGAAGTCATTCTTAATGATACTTGAATGACAAATGACCAAGTACCAAGGTAACAGGGACAGGAAAAAGGTCACACTTTGGACCCTGAATTTGCAGAACGAGGATTCACCATACCTTTTTGCTTGGCTCCCTTGACCATCTCTTCATATTGCTCTTTGTGTTTTTGTTCTTCGTCAGGATTCTTGGCCGGTAGGTGTCTGGAAAAGACATTATGAAAAAAAAAATGAGTTGCACATTTTATGAATGAAATAAAGCATGAAATGAAACGTGAAATGTCCCTGCTACAGGCACAATATTGTAGTTGTTACATGTTCATTCAAGAAGTGCACTTTTCCATAAAATTAACCAAAAAGGGATGTCGAATAGTTTCCACACATTAAAGAAGAGTAGAAAGTTGCACAAAATGTGTTCTTAAAGGGAAAATACAACATTTGCAAACATCAAAAAATAAAACTACCAAATCATTTTGAAATACCTTGCTGGACTGTTAGTGAATGACAGTGTAAAGCATCCTGTAAAATCATGGCACCTGGTATACTGTCATTTTCAAGAAAAGTGGTATTTTTGTATCAATTTCAAACCCTGGTCGGCCGACCAGCGTTGGAAAAAAACTGGCTTTATTTCAAATACTGGCCCCAATTGACCATCGCACTTGTTTGCAATCGATTACACACCTATGAACGGGTACAAAGCCAGCTAGACTGGTTCCCTGACCTTACAATTCCCCAATGTATGTAAACTGCTCTGTTTCTTCTTATATGGAGTCAGGGAACCAGACTACAGGAAAATGATTGTTTTTCTTGGTTTTTATAGCATTTTCGAACCCAAAACCTCAAAAAAGTCAGTGTAACTATATTTGCTATATATTTCCAACCCCCCAATTCCATCCATTTCTGAAAATTACAGCAAAAGCAAATGATGTATATTCCCTTTAAGTAAAAGTCATGTCATGAACCCTTTAAAAACTTTTCATCACAGACATCACCTTTTACCAGAGCCGGTCACATATGGTTTACTTCACAATTATGGAATGAGCTGGGTTACATTTTGTGACAGTTCCCAGTCACGCATACATGTACAGCAATCAAATCGCACACTACGTGTACGCCGGTCTGTATCCCTTCATGCATAACATAATGCATGTACTGTACGTGTTCCTGCACATACATGTACCAACTGTGTTATGAATAAAGTAGCGGCGAGTGGGCCAGCCATCAATATTATATTGCAGCACAACCAATTGCTGGTTGATTTGATTAAATTTATGTACTCCACATTTTCCTCTTGGTAATAACAAAAGCCGTGTTCGCACTGGACTATTATTTTTTGTTTTACAGATTTTAACCGAGAGGATGGTGAAAGCAGAATGGGTAATTTTTACCAGTGTCTGCACTTGGATTTTTGACTCGGGAAATTTTTTACAGACAATATGGCTGAAGGTACCGATCTGGGTAAACATAAGTGTCTTCACTGGTATAGTAGGAATTAAACCTAAGAAACTAGACAAAGTGGTCCAAGCATGGGGACTTTTTATATTCGGTTGGAAACGGAGTACAGTGGAACGTCGCTACACCGAACATCGCTATACCGAACATTTGGCTACACCGAACATCATCCTTGCCTCCCGATTTTTGTGTACAAAACATACAAACATATGTGATGCGATCAAGCTACATGTACAATGTACATTGTAAATGAGTCGTTTGTCGACCCTGGTTAATTTTGTTATTCTTCAGTTTTGAAAATAGCACAATCTCAGCATTGTTGATGTGAAAACCGCATGCTGATACCATCTTTAGTTCAAAAATTATGGAAGTCGGAACACCAAGAGATGTGATACAGTGATATGATGTGATAAACTGGCCCTATTTTGGCCTGAATCTCCAAATGAAAGTTCCTGACAAACGACTCATTTTAGCTTGATCGCATCACATATTTGGATGAAAAATGTCAACAGAAGAGCGACAAATGGCTACGTAATTACTTCCTCAAGGAATAGAAAGGAAAAGCCATCCATATAAGCTCACAAATTGTGTTATTATACGATTCATAAGTTGTAGGTGTTCAAAGTCATCTTTCAGTAACTACCAGGGTGTACAGGGTGAAGTTCTGCTTACAGAATTGAAAAGATGAATGGACACGTTTGGTGACTCGGTGTGCGGTTTGTAAGTGCCACTCCACTATAACAATGGTCAAAAGAGGACCCACTAATATGTAAAACTACAAGCTGGTAAGTATCGGCTTAAATTCGCTATATCGAACGATCACTGTTACACTGTACGAACAATTTCTGTGGATCCCACGATGTTCGTGGCGTTCCACTCTACAAAGGTGAAAATTTACGAGAAGTAGCAAAAAAGCTCCCACTTAAGTACGAGTCCTGTTGCGAAAAACTCTATACCAGCCGTGTATCCAAACATGCATCATTCAAAGGACTCAGTCAGCAAAGCCTTGTCGGTCCTGCTATGCAACTTTATATCCAAGTATATTTGATGTACCCAGAAAAAAATGACTCGGCAAGAGTGCAGTTTTATAGACCATTATCATGTTGCGGCCATCTTGGTTTTCCCCCATTCAAATCAATGTAACCAAAGCGAGGCCGGAAGGAAAAATAGTCTGGTTCCTTTTTGCGCAAAAAAACATTATCACTCAGTACTGTTATTTGATACAGGGAACATGACTGAAATGGTGACAGCATTATAAAGGTCTACAGCCCTCCATGTACTTACTGAGGCCTGTTCTCCAGGATTAGCGCTGTGGTGGAGGTCGCCGGTCGCATCCCTGCCTGCTTCTTCTTCCAGTTCAGGGACAGTGTGGGCGGGTGCGTTTTGCCCTTGGGCGGGTAGTTGCTGTCATAGGGGTCGGGGTGCTGGGTGGCGTGCTTAGCTGGGCTGCGATTGAAGAGCTTCCATCCGGAGCTGGCTGGCGGGCTGTCCACTTGGTCCACGGATGACTTGGCCGACGTCTTCCAGGGGAAAAGATTTCTGTTGGAGGACAAGAAACCCAAAATATTGCTTTGACTCTACCAGTACATGTACATATGGAGAAATGAGATGGACAAAGCTAACACCCTAACGCCACTGGAGTCAATAACAGTTTTTATCAGTCACAGACAGTCAAAACTTTCGTCCAATTCCCTTGCCATACATTTGCATACAGGCCAGTAAAAAAGCAGTAAGACTGCATTCGTGTAAACACTGTGACTAGTCAAATTCCATCAACAGACATAAGAGGTAGCTGGTAGGTACAGCTGGCATATCAATCACCTCCAGTCAAAGCATGGCTATGTCAAATTAACAAAGGAATTCTTCACAGATACAATGTAAAACCAGTCACTTGATTGATTGATTTTGATGGCGTAGCTGAATTTGTCAGCCAGATAGGGAGGGTTGGTTGCATTATGTACATTGTAGGGCTCCAGTAAATCAGATACTTTTTCCGTTCCAACTTGCAATTCAATTGCTGTACTTAGTACAATAATGGTACGGTGTACATGTAGGTTACACTTTGAAGATGCTTACAGGTATTTCCACCTGCGGCCAATTTGTATAATGAAAACTGAACACAATGCATACATGTACCTGTACATGAGTTGTCAATGTGTAATACAGGTAAATTACCCCCTAGAGCAAAAGTTAATGAGTATCATATAAGGCCGGGAAAAAAAAGGTGTTTACGGTAACGTCCTAAAAACATTGCAGGTAGCTACATGTACATGTAGGTTGGATTATATTTATTTTGTAACTTTGTTATGTTTGTCGATATTTTATACTTACTGTGGTTACTTAATGTTTCCCTTAACATTGTTCCGTTTAATTTAATTGTTTAATTATTCGAAAGCACACTAACAGTCTAAGGGATGGCTTTTGTATTTTAAAAAGTGCTTTCTTTATAACGTTTTTGCCAAATATGGCAAAATGATGAAAAGTTTGAGGTCGGCCATCTGGCCTTAATAAAAAATCCAGTTTCATGTACATGTAGGTCGGGTTACCGTAAAAACACCAATTTTTTTTTGTTGGCTGGCCTAAAAAAATATATTGTGTATGTTTTTAATTGTATGTTTACACGTAATAGACCCATGTATGTATGTATGTTTATAATGTATACAGTACGAAGTCCTTTTAAAGGGCAAAGCATGACGGACTGCATATTTTAACCATATTTGTTCGCAACTTCACAGTACTACTGTATTTGTACATGCTGCATGTACAGTGATGCATGCATGTATCGTCTTACAACTTACACTACAGTAGGATGTACAAGTACATACATGTACTTTAGGGCTGTCCCAAAAATACAGAATACTCAAATATTTGATCGTCAACAGAATTTTGCTTCAAAGCAAAAAACTTACGCACAATACACACACGGCTGTGATGTTACTGGAAGTTTCAAATATATCCGAATTTTCAGTCAAACACAGTTTCGAGTAATCAAATGCTAAATTATTCAAAAATGGACAGTGCTAACGTACGGGTATGTGTGCACGGACGTCATCCAAATCATGTACAAGTGCCGCAGAATGTCCTTACAGTTTCTATCCTTTTTTTCAAGACTGACAAACAAGTAATGTACCGTAGTTCTTACATGTGTTATGCTTTATCAGTGGAAGATGCCGTAACTCCAGTATTACACGCAATCTTGTATAAAAACTCAAGTATGACTGACCATACAATATTTAATTTTTTTAACCAGTTTGCGCTGGATGACTTTTATCCACGCAAAATTTTGCGGTTTTCAGTACGGATGACGGATAAACACGCAGGGAGCGAGGCCGGAAATATATCTGTCAGCGACCGGCTCGCAGCGAGCGAGACTGAATATTTGAGTGGTGATGGCTTCAACCTGCCTGGCTTGAGGTCGAATAAAAAGTTATCCCGCGCCTCGTTTCGTTCTTGTCAAAACAACCCCGGCGCAAACTGGTTAAACGGCCTCATTTTTATACACGAAAGTTCTGTCATTGAAAACATACAGTATGACTGAATGACTGCTATATCATTTACAATAGTTCCAACACTCACCTAACTCTGTTGTTAAACAGAAAGTACTATAAATGCAAACTGGCTTCAAACATACTAAACCCACGACAGCGCATGCACGTTTTGTAAAGTCACTAAATCTGTGCCCACATATGTATAATTGTACCGTACTTTCAGAGAACTCTAACAACGTGTACATCACAATGGGATTGGGAGAGGATTATGTGTACTCCCACAGTAAAGTTTTGTGACGTCACAGGCATCCTGAATGATTTGGTCTTCAACAGCAAACTTCCCTCTGAATACAATGGAACCCACCACAGGGTCATGGGAGTGAGTCATGCGTCAAACAAAGTCTGGCACATCGTTCACAGCTGTACAACCAATGGACTGGCGATTCCCATTTTTAAAGGGAAAATACAACATTTGCAAACATCAAAAAATAAAACTACCGAATCATTTTGAAATACCTTGCTGGACTGTTAGTGAATGACAGTGTAAAGCATCCTGTAAAATCATGGCACCTGGTATACTGTCATTTTCTAGAAAAGTGGTATTTTTGTATCAATTTCCAACGCTGGTCGGCCGACCAGCGTTGGAAAAAACTGGCTTTTTTCAAATACTGGCCCCAATTGACCATCGCACTTGTTTGCAATCGATTACATTGAACGGGTACAGGCCAGCTAGACTGGTTCCCTGACCTTACAATTCCCCAATGTATGTAAACTGCTCTGTTTCTTCTTATATGGAGTAAGGGAACCAGACTACAGGAAAATGATTGTTTTTCTTGGTTTTTATAGCATTTTCGAACCCAAAACCTCAAAAAAGTCAGTGTTACTATATTTGCTATATACCGTATTTCCAACCCCCCAATTCCATCCATTTCTGAAAATTACAGCAAAAGCAAATGATGTATATTCCCTTTAAACACAATGACACAGTTGTAGTACACGAATAAAGAATCTTCGGTAATCCTTACCTTAAGGACCCCGTTTCTATATAGGTTAAAAGACTCGCCAAAACAGCTGACTAAATGACACTCAAAAGTGACATTCTGATATTTCTTGACACATTTGAACAGTTGGTAATTACACCTCCTTGAATGTCAGCAGGTTTAATTTTGTAGAAAGAGGGCAGGGCTTTGATTTATAAGGGGTAAAAGACGACAATGACAAACAGAAAATATATTTAAAATGCAAGATGGCGAACTGCAAAAAAAGGTAGGAAAGTCACATTTCCTTTTTGAAAGTGCTTTCAAAATTACAACTAACGTAATGTAACGCAAAAGTCACTTTGGTACTGGACAGTCATCTGCAAAAGTCAGTTTTGAATAGAACTCGTAAAAATAGAGGTGTCCTAAAGATGAGGATTGCCGAATCTTCATTATTACGAAGAAATTATACGCAGTATCTTCCGCTGAGCCAAACACTATCGGCGTTTTACACATGTATGTTATTCATGTTATTGGAATGTTTTAAGACAGCATGATTACAATTGCAACTGTAACCTACCGTAACTCCCCACTGAGTTTTACTAAGATCAGTACCACATCTGCCAAAATCCACAACTGACTCTGCTTAATGCTTCAGGACCAAATCTGCCACAACCCACCACAAATCCACCACTAGGTGGATTTTGATGGACTTGGTACTCATGGCTTCTCTGCCAAAATCCCCCCAAATTTTGATGGAGTTAACAAGGTTAGGGCAGGGTTAATTCAAGATACAATGTACACACTGTATAAAAGGGTGTACAATTTCTTACACAGTACTTGAAATATATCTAGTAATTGTACAAATATTTGCTGTGTATAACCTATTCAGACTTCATGGGAAAGCAAAAGCGAAGCGAATTTCATGTCGTCAACAACTGAAACTTTATTGTGCGGTGAGCCATTGCCCTAACAAATTCATTTCGCACTGAAATACATGAACACATGAAGTACATGTATGAACCGCTCATGACCTACATTGTACATGTAAATGTATGCATACATACATACATGTTCCGCTAGGTTCTTTTAGTGCTTGTTTTGTAAGTGATCCTGTGTCTAGAATTCAAAACATCAGGCCCTCCAAACTTAACTTCCTGGTTTGCAAATGATATATAGTACACCACATGTGGTATGGTATCCACATTGGGTGAAGTTTTAATGGTTGTGGGCAGATCATGTGAATCTGTATCACATCCGTGTACATGTTCATGTACCTGTACATGTTCCGGTACATGTGAATATTTTTCTCTCCAGGGATTCGTTTTTGATGTTGATCGCTTGGGAAGTTGATCCAATTTCTCTGAAAATGTGACGGTGCAAAAGGTATACATGTATGTTAATGTATGTGGGCACGTCAAGCAAGCACTGTGACTAGTCAAACTCAGTCAACAGACCATGAATGGACAGAGCAGTCAAGTTGAGAGAACGGCTGGCTTATCAATCACCCACAGTCAAATCATAGCTGTATCAAGTTACATAAGCAGTCACAGATCCTGTTTTATCCAGGCTGGGAATTCTAAACTGTTCAAAACAGTCGCTTGATTTTGAGTGAAACTAGTGAACTGAAAGGACAACTTGGCACAGAATGTACATGTATGTTTGTTAGGTCTGAGCGACTAGTCACCAATACTAAAAAGCATTGGTAGTCGCGACCGTGACTAGTCGGGACTACTGAAATTAGTCGTGACAAATGAAATTCCCTAGTCACTCACACCTGAAAATTTAAGATCCAAGTAATAAAAAAAAACGGCCCAATAAAGATGTTTGAAAGAAGAAGGATTTAATACTAACAATGACAGAACTTGAATGCCAATTTCAGAGGTAGTGTGTGTGAACACTCACAACTGAGTATATCGGGGTTTATCCCGACAATAAATGATGTAACTTACTCACATGACATGTGATTCCGTTATTACTTTGCAAGCGTATCAAAGGCTTTATGACTTTACAAGATATGTAATTATAATAATCAATTCTGTCGAAATACCCCTAAACAATACGGAACCGTCTGATCATGACAAACTGACCTCCTTGATGTTTATTCTGCCCCACGTGCTCATTGCACAATGTATGCGCAGACCCATATGATACACCGCGTTCCCACTTGAATTGGTAAAAGGTGGATCAAGATCCGGCATTTTGGTGTGATCGTTATCTTACCGCAACGAAACCGCAAGACGCGTTCCCACTTATGCTTGATCCACCTTTTCGTACGGAAATGTCGGGTCCGAAAGGTCACTGAGTTCGGAATTACGCGCGCTCTGTGGGAGTGCCATTGTTGCATGGTTGCATGCTAGGCCAGGATGGGTCAGTTTTCAAACAGCACTATCAGAATTCACGGACAAAAATTACGCGAATTCACCAACATAAATCACGGATCCGTAGAGGATCCGTGCGTGCATAAATTAACAGGTGAAATCCAACAGATCAGAGCCGCTCATTGTGTGACATCACGGCAGAAACCAATGCATCGATAAGGGATTCCCTGGTTCTGAAGCTTCTCATTGGTTAGAAACGGTCACATGATATACTACGACATCATTTTCCAATTTTCTATAATCAATACTTCAGATTTGTCACCTCCGTACGTACCGCGTTATCGGCACTATTCTCATCGCAAACTCGCAAGCTTTTCCATGATTCTGTGCCAAAGTGAAGTCTTTTGGTGAGTGCGGACTCGGAGTCATTTATGGATGAAAAATAAGTAAAATTTCACCAATGGAAAAGGTTTAGTAATGGACGAACACGCAACAAAAATAAGGCCTAGTGTAGTTTAAGGATACCACGTGCGCTTTGCATGCACGGTGCTAGCCCGTAGTTCAGCGGTTGTTTATTGTGCATGTTGTATACGCTGGAAATGTTCACATGAGCTACACGCCTGAAAACGTGTTTCTTCGTTCATGAGACCGCAACATTTTCGCGCCACTCGTGCACCGGGCGGATGTTAACAGGTCAAATTGCCGGATCAGATCCACCTTTTGCGTTCCCATCTGATCGTGATCCGGCAATTGCCGGATCTGATCCACCAATTGGGGGATCTGTATCCTGGTCCAGAGGTGGATCAGAAAAGGTGGATCTGATCCTGATCCACCTTATAACGGTTAGCGTTCCCACTACACACAATTGCCGGATCTGATCCACCAATTGGGGGATCTGATCCGGCAATTTGGCAAAAGGTGGATCAGATCCCCCAATTGGTGGATCAAGTGGGAACGGTACTGCTCAACTGATTAGAGGTTTTACTTGATAAATAAATAATGTCTTACTAGTAGTCGGGACTAATCCACTTGTCATGACTATTTATCGCATCTACGGTAGTCGTGACTATTGAAATTCACTAGTCGCCCAGGCCTAATGTTTGCATTTGAGGGTAAGAACTTTAATTATCAGGGGTGTGAGTGACCACTGAAAAAAATAGCTGAAAACAGCAGAAAAAGGTGTAAAAAAAGCTGAACTTTGGAAATCTCCTATACTTTTGTACACAGCAAGTAAGGGAAAAAAGCTGAAATCCATTGTCCAAAACAAAATAAAAGCTGAAATCAGCTTTAAAGCTGAGATTTCACACCCTGAATTATTCAATAGTGCAATACAACGTCTATAACATGTACCGGTATGTTTCATAATGTCAGATGGAACTTGGAACATTGTAACTTTCATCCAGGGAAAGCCGATAAAAAAAAACTTTCCAACATCAAAAATTTAACAACACCATCTGGACACGTACATGTATGACCTTCACCTTGGTCACTGAGCTATCATCGAATCTCTCCATGCGGGGTGGAGTGAAAACATCAGAAAATCACATCAACCTTGGAATTAAGTGGCATGTATGACATCTAAAAATAATATTAAAGTACAAAAAAAAGGCTTCTAGCGGTGTAAAATAAATAAAATGGTGTAATTTACAGTGTGGGAAGTAAAAGGGTTGTTGCTCAACAATACATGCAATTCCACGCAAAAGCGGACCTTTTGTCATTCCGTACTAAACAGACATCATTGTTATTCCTACCGGGTAATTCGTAAACGAAACGAACTTTTCTTTCAAAAAAAAATCAAATTCAAAATAAAATGTATTATCTTTTATTTTACCTTTCATCTTTTGAAAAACTTTGTTTATGAGTTACGTTTATGAGCTATATCACAAAGTTATCGTTGTTCACATGATTTTCCATAAGGTTTTAATAGGGTAACTGTGCCAGTAAGCAACATGGTGAATTTGAAGCTCATCAATACCGAGGTTTGGCAAGACTACTTGATGATATCTGGAGACAAAGTAAAATGCGCGCAACTTTTGGGTAAAATAGGAGCCATTTTGGATTGTTACTATGTGGTCTAGCGGTGGAGCACAGGATTCGTGATCGAGAGGTTGTGGGTTCGAACCCCACCGTGGCCATGCGTGTTGTGCCCTTGAGTAAGGCACTTCACCTCAATTACTCCTCTCAACCCAGGTGTTAAATGGGTACCGGCATTATTCAATGCTGGGAAGGTAACAGACTCGCTGTGGAGGAGGTGTGGCGATCCCCCCACAGCAGCATATGAGTCTGGCCCAATCGCTATGAAAGAGAGATGGGCACTCCGTTCCTGTGAATACAGGTTCGTCCCCTTTACTTTTACTTTACTACTACATGTATATCCTCATAATTATTCAGTCGCTTATATGCGTTAAAAAATGTTATTGAAGTAAGGATGTGTAAGTAGAATCACCAAAATAAAATTTTCAAAAAATCAAAAAATGAAAGACATACCCAAATAAGAGTTAACATCTTGTTTGTTATGGTTCAAAGAATTGATCTAGCATGGATGCCAGCTATTACCAAAAAATGCCGTGAAATTATTCTCTAGAGAACTTTTCCACATTTGGCTGGCCTACCAGTACTATGACAAAATGTCCCCTGTTCCATGGAATTGCCCATGTGCATGTACATGTACATGTACACGTGCACCAGTGCAAAATCACTTAGCAGACTGAGTTTTGTTTAAGTCGTCCATGATATCAGCTTTGCTATCAATATTTTTATCTCTGGGATAATGTATTCTCATGGCTGTTTCTTAGCATATGGCCTTGCTTTGAACAAATGCAGACCACAAGCATGGGCTGGTGCAGCATAAATCTGCATACATATTTATTTAAGATTATACGGGAGAAATAATACAGTAGACGGATTTTGTAAATATGCAAACCACAATACCTTCCAGATAATCACCGTCGATATCAAAATTTTAAATAACTGATATATCGGAATAATTTATTCGATAGGGGTCAATATCAATCATCCCCAAGTCAAAGTTGAAGACCATAATTTCATAAAGACGACACTTGATTATAAAAACAAGAATATGAAGTCCCAATTTTCCATGGCTTTCTCTGGAGCATATTGCTCAAACGTTTTTAAACAAATGTCCAAAACGAGCAGTTTCTTTTCAGGTTTTTACATTGAGGGAGACCGTCACTGCAATTCCAGTGAACGCAGAGCACAAAGTGACGCCGCTTGGCATTTCGTGATGTTTTTATTTTCAGTCAAAGAACAAGTGACCGCTGGGTTTTATTTCATTGTACAGCAAACGTTAAACACAAAGTAACAGCACAAACAAGAGATTTATTTTGACGATAATCTTACACATTTTTGGAGTTTTCAATATCGTTCCTCAATATCAATTTTTTTCTCGGTATTTTGATATGATTCAAAAATTGTTATCAGCGATATCGATATCAAAATAGTATCGGTTATTAAAAAATATTGATATATCGACGGTGTTTAGTTCCACATCTTTATAACACAGACAGTGGGATTAGTATTCGGGCAGTAAAAAGGACTTATGCCCATTATGTACGGTACATTGTACCTCTTCACATCATGCTTGATCAATATCCATTCCACCAATCATGAATATAGCTGCGATAACACTGTAACAATACTACTTTTTCATGATACATTAAATTTTATTACACTGTACTGTACATGTATCACGAATCACGAGTCACGACGACACTGCGGTCATAAAACAGCATGCATTGAAATTTGTATCGTGAAGTGAACTTAACTTACACATATGGCAGTTATGGAAGCAGTTTAACATACGAGTTTTACACTCTAGTTGTATTAATTCACACACTGATGTTAGCCACACTGGTGTGAACTCAAACGTATATTTTGGTTTTTGAATGTGATTTTCACAACTTCAAGATGAACCGTCACTAAATCCAAACCATGACTTATAAATATAATGCCTGAAAATAGTCATTCTGTCTGTCTTTCACAACATGTAAGTTAAATTCGCTCTATTCACGCTCCGCCATTGGGCATGCACAGCCTCGATCTGGCAACTTTACACAATGAAAATAGCCGGTTCAGTGATCTGAACCCCGACACGGGAATCACTGAACCGGCTATATGTATTGTGTAAAGTTGCCAGATCGAGGCTCTGCATGCCCATGGCGGAAGTGTGAAAAGAGCGAATTCACTGCCAAGTATTAAAACTATAGCCCTACACTTGTATGTACCTAGGAAAGATTTCCATATACGAAGTTCACTCAACACCCTGTGTACAAACCCTATGAGATTGGACTGAAAAATTCTAAGTGTTTTCTAAGAAAATGCTTGTATTTTCTCACCGCTCAAATTGACTTTGATGACATAAAATTGCTATCTGGGGGCTTGTTAGTCAATACAGAGGAAAATTAGTGAACTTCGTATATATGGAAATCTTTCCCCTACCTAATGTATGATGTAAATTATAATGAAACACAAAGCATGTACGTACAAAGTATCATAACACCCTAAATTGTACACGATGTATACATGTAGTACATTCTCCATCACCCCCCCCCCCCCCTTTCACTTATTAATTGGATGGAGTTCGCTGTGTACTGTACAGTTGGGTCCATACATGTAAATATTTGTTTGACGTCACCTTCTCGCTGCGATTCAGCCTATAATCACATTGGTTATTTATTTGTTTCTGGTTCAACTGCAGGTCACGGCGGGGCCTGCTGGGAGCAGTAACGAGCAAGGCATGGGGCCCAACCAGGAAACGAAGATCGTAAATAGTCTAGGAATTATAAATGCATTAACGCCATGTGTCAATATCAAAACTTCTGTTCTTGCACTTCTGAAACGTGCATTGTGAATCGACATGCCGATTATGTCTTCCTGCTGAATGGATCGAGCCTGGGAAACGATGTTAATTTTTTTCTCATGTGATTACCCAAAAATGATGTAAAAAGATGCGTCTCGTCTTGGTGACCTTTCTTTTAAAAGGAAAATATATTTTGCTTTAATTGGTAGGGCCTATGTGAAATGTGTTTAATTCACTCAAGACTTGGACTGGTTGCTCCAAATTATTTGTTTGTTGGGCTCCGGGGGGGGGGGGGGTATTTTATATTTTTCCAAGGTTTTCCACCTAATGCATTGGTTGGCCATTGTGTACGACTATAAAACTAAAACCCTTTACATACATGTATGTGTACATGTAAGCTGATTTACCATTTAACAAAAAAATCTTGGAAATAAGAAGTTCAGATTTTGAACATACTTATTGACAGCCACATTTACCCTAACCTTCTCAAATCCTCCAAAATAAGTGGAGGATTGTGCAGGATTGAGGCTTTATGGCAAAAATGTGTGGCTGATTTTGGAGTATGCACTTTGTCAAGGTCTTGGGCCGGACCTTGTGTTGTTTAAATGCTCAGCCGTACATAAATTTAGGCCTAGATTATACTTAAAATCCTCCGCACTGCTCCAAGATGTCACTGGCTCTGCCTCAACATACTGACAGTGATTGCTGGAGGATTTTGCAGGATTGAGGCAGTGGTCACCCCTCCAAGGACCACATTCAAGAAATAACAGAGGATTTTGCAGGATTGAGGCTGTAGGCCTATGATACATTTTTGTATTTTTACATGGAGGCAGTTGGAGAATTTTGCAGGATTGAGGTTGCATCCTTGCAAAAATGCCTCAGAGTGAGTTATTAAAACTTTAACAGGCTTACAAAAACTTGAACTAGTGCAGAGGAAGCTTATTCCTACATGGAGGAAGTAAGATTGTGGACAGGGGATTCCCCTAAATTTCCAACTACTTAAACAACGGTAAAGTGCCTCATGACAGGATGGAGAAGTGATCACTAATACAGTGACTGATTGGCAGAAGTGGTGCTCTTGATAATCCATTTCCTCTGATGGGGAGATGAATCTAAACCTACATACTTTACATTGTATAAATGTATATTTACACACACAAATGAGCCTACATGTATGTACATACATGTAAGTACGAACTGGTACATACCGGACTATTGCAGGTTATGTTTCCGAGAGCAGGAACCACAAGCATACATGTAAATTACTTATAAATGTACATAATTCAAACACTTGTGTGGTACTTTTTTTTCAATAAAGAATCACAAGTTCTAGTATCAAAATAAATGAACAAAAATGGTGAAGATCGGATAGAGAGAATATATATTGTTTTGTCTCATTAGGCAAAGTAAAAAAAATAAATCAGTTTCTCTTCCCCGTCCACTTCATTTCCTGCCCACCAGTTTCATGTTTTTACGCCCCATTTTTCTTATTCATATCTTTGTAAAATATTTTGCAAATTTTGTTAGTATGGTGAAGGTGAAGCCTCCTTTGAACACAATTTTGTATCAACAAAAGAGCCAAGAAAATGAAAAAAATAAATCCGACATCTTGATAATTCCGCCATCTTAGGGGGCAAAAAAGGGGAAGGGGAGGCTGCCTCCTTCATTTTTTGAAAAAGTCAGGACAATTTTTTTTTCGTTTACTCGGCCTTATCTGAATTGAGCTCTTTGTTTTTTCATTTAAATTGAGTGACAAATTAGGCGATTCACAATGTAGTGCGCACCAAGAGTTTGCCACGGAGAGTTCATTTTTCTCAGTGCATTGTGGGAGAAGGTCGCCAAATTCACAGAGCAGGCTAATTGAAGTTGTTAGTTTTTCTTTTCTTTGTATCAATATTGTGCTTTTTGTAAGGCGACAGAATGCTATGCCCCAATCCTTAAAAAAAATTAGCTGAAGTTGTCTACTGACACTCATTCAAATGGGCCATGTTTTGTCGACCGTTAACTTAAAAAATGGACTCTCTATGGCTAACTCTCGGTGGCGTCAGGATACAATATTCCTGCCCTCAAATGTTGCCCTCAAGGTGATATTGTGAGTGACTAACCTTGCTAGGAATCCAGCCAAACCCTTCTTTTTAGGCTTGGCTCCTTGGGTTGTGTAGGCCCAGTGGTCCCCTCCACTCAACTGACTGTGTAAGTTCACTTCAACAAAGCCCGGCTCCAGGCTGTCTCTGTTCTCGCTGAGGTCGTCGGTAGCGAGAGAAGATGAGTAGTCCGTGCTGAGGCTGGAAACACTCGTGAAGGACGCCCTTGACCTGAGCTCATGCTGCAGAATGCCGGAGAGACGGGGATTTCTAGAGTCCGACTGACCATCTTGCAATGGTTCCAAGGTTGGCTCCTGGAGTTCAATGACTGCGGTTCCTGCTTCATTCAGTTCCTCAAGGAACCGGGGAGTGCTCGTTGAGGGTGTGGTTCTGAGAGACTGGGATTTGTTTGGGGTCGTCCAGTTGGAAGGTCTGCTGTCCAGATCTAGGCAACCCTCGAGGGACCTCGGTCTCCTCAGCTTGGAGCCAATGGGCGACTGGGAGCCCAGGTTTATGACGTCAATAGTTGCAGGGGACGCGGGAATCTCCCCAGACAGCTCGATGTCGCTCAGAATGAGTTCCTCGCTACTGGTGACGTCCAAAACTGCTGGCTGCTCCAGAGAAGACTCCCCCGACTGAGCAGATGCGATACTCGTCGTCCCGCAGCTTTGGTTTGGGTTGGAGTCCGACGGATGTTCCTGTCCATCCCCTGGCATTCGTTCGCCGCATTGCCTCAGTAAATCCGGCTCTAATCTTATTGCATCCTGTGGTGAGGCCGTGGCAAGATCACTCCCTATTGCATCACAAGAACTGTGCATGGCTTGGTTGCCGTTGTTTTCCGTAATGACTAAATTACCTAAACTGCTACTAGTTCTATTGCATAATTTGACCGGTCTCTGTACAGGATTGCTTGATGATGATGACGTTGTACCAGACTTGTTCGTCGTCGTGTCTGGGGATGCACTCGTCAGAAGATTCTCAACTGTCGTCGGTGAATCAAGTGAAACGTCCTCCATCCTAGTTGTGATTCTTTGGTCATCTGACAGGCCAGGTGTCTCGTTTGCGGCTGCGACGGACTCATTTCCCGAACAACGCACGGCGGTTCTAGAAATCGGTCCTTCGCCGACACCGTTAACTCTTTGGCCGTTTTCTTGTTCCTGGGACCTGGCAACCGTTGTAAATTGTGGTGGCTCTGCTGCAACACCCATGCCTGCGGACTGGTTAGTGATCTCTGACGATGAGATGAAGACCTCCCTGAAATCGCTGCTGCTGTTCCCTGCCGTGACGTGCACCGACTGCGGTAAATGTGGCGGGTTGTTGCAAATGTTGCCAGCTAATGTCCCAGCTTGGGAGTCCATGGCTGGAAATTAGTAGAAGCTTCAAAGTTCGCTTCATCAGTTACATAGACTTCCGCATTCATGAATTGCTGTCATAACGTTAGACCCCTACATCTACATACAAACACACAGCACAGCTGGCAATACAGCCCGTGGCGGCGCACGACTGCCACCCAAGTGTTGTTTACTCGCCAAATCACATGAAACGACCCATTCCACAGCCCAGAATGAGGGTTTAGAACAGACGAAATACTTCTCGATCGCCATCACCAAGTGCTTTCGTAATCCCACCCAAAAACCCCACAATTTCCGATGTCTTTCTTACCGCAACTCCCCCTCCATTCGCTCCACATCAGACCTGCCATTTTCAATGAGGGTAGCTGGTACTACGGACAGCTAGCTCTATTGCAAAGTGGCGCGTGTGGACACCAGCTGAAAGTGCAGAGGGCGTTTCACGTCTAATCTTCGAAAAGGAACAAACACGGGTACGGGGGCGGGGTGACATGGAGGGGTGTAAGGTGGAAGGAACTGAGGAAATACTGTAAGGGAATTTATTTCAGGATGGTGAGTTACAAGTAAAGAAAACACGGTACTAACTTCGTAAAAATGTGTAAATGACTCCCGCAAGAACGCCTATTTTAATAAACTATCGTGGGCAGATTTGGAGTAGTTAAATTGAAAAATAAAGTTAAGTTGAAAAGCTGCAAAGTATAAGTTGCGAACTCTGACCTTTAACTTTGTTAAAGCTCTGTGTTTTTCTTTGTTTTATTGATTAGCAAAAGCAACACACATTGGAAAAAAAGGAATCACGAAAAATACGGTGATGGAAGAACTGTATTCAATAATTGGATAAGTAAAAACAACACTTATTGAAAGAGAGAAGCCACGTAGAAGAGTCAAGAAAATAGAGAAGTGGCCAGCAAATATTAAAATTACACAAAAAAATGATATTGAAGTTAGAAGTTAAATATCCATTTCTTATAATGAAGAGTAAAGATTTGATTTTTCATTGCAATTCTGTATTCGATATCATGTTGATTTAAAAAAAAAATCTCAACCCAGTAAAGGTGGAGCTTTACACCTATAAAAATAAATCTAGCACAAAGAAAAAACATAAGTCAATTAAAATTGTTATTGGAAACAGCAAATCAGATCTCAAATTGCACAATTTTTATAGACATTTTAGATTTTGATTTATGAAACATAGGAGGTCTGACAGGATTGGTGTTTCACATTCACAGTAAACACATGAAGTGAAGTTTCCACAAAAAGAACAGTTTGGGGAATCTTTTCTACCAATTTTGAACAGACAATTATTAAAAGCAATGGCCCATGGAACATCTGAAAAAAATACAGATAAGGGCAGTTTTTACAAAATATTGGGGGAGTGGGAAATCACTCCGCGAGGGGGGGGGGCAACGGGGGGGGAGCAACAAAAAAAATAGAGGCGCGTAGTCATAATGGTGTAAATTTAACGAGTTAGGGGGGGCAAAAATGTCCCTGCCCCCTCTAAAACTAAGAAATCGAGAGAATGTTGAGAAATACAGGAAATTTTGGGGGAAAATATGTTTTGCCCCTATAGAAAAAATCCTGACGACGCCCATTATGCAGGAAACTGAGTATTACAAAAAAAGGCAACATCCATTACCATCACTTCATAGTAGAAAAGTGCAGTAAAACTTCCTTTGCATTGAAGCGAGGTTAATGTTTTTATGGTGATGACAAATTCAACATAATATGTAAACTCAAAAGAGCCTTGCTAAAAAAATAGGAACCTTAGTTTCTAAATTCTATGATACCGCCCGGCTGGGAGCCTGTAGACATACACCGCAGTAGACTCACGCCGAGCGACCTAAACTCCGACAAAGTTTACCTCAATTTTAAAAAATTATAAGACAACAAAACTGGAAGTTTTATTAAATTGGAATAGTAGTATAATGTGAGACAGCTATCGAGGAAAACAGTGGGGAAAATTAACCCAATTCGGTGTAGATTTTATTTGTGTATCCGAACTCGTATATAGGCCTACCTTTCGGAAATACAGCGTACTACGAAGGCAAACTTCCCTACTGGCCCGAAATTTCTACGCCGGCCAAATCATTTGCATGCCCTCAAATTCTTCCGTTTTAGAGCATTTTGTGAGCAATAAACTTGAGGGTTTGTAAAAAATAACGGATGAAAACCATGCACAGGATTGTGGGCTGTGATATTTGGAAGAAATTGGGTCGAAAGAGGGCTCTAACTTCAATTGAGCGTAGGAATCGTTCAAAATGGCGATGGACTTCAGATTTCGCAGAACTGCGATTTAGCAGTCCCGTTCAGGGTGCAGTGAACTAATTCAAGTGAGGATCTCTACGCGAGCTCATTAGCATGAAAGGTACCCCCACAATTTCTTTTGAAAACGGAGACCGTTTGGCTTTAGAAACGGTGGAATTGTGTAAATATGGCCAAGGATCGGCTCCCTGGTTTTGGGGGCTTCCATCTGAGGGCAGACTTGATAAAATTACGGTTGAAAACGGGGTCCTATTTGCCTAAGAAAGTGGAAGGATGCCACTTGTAAAATGGCTACATGCAGGCTTGGGAACTATCACTTTTCGGGAGGTGATTTTGTTTTGGTGAAAATATTAAAAATGTAATTGGCTTGACTACTTATAATTGAAAAGAAATAAAAAGATAAAGGACGAGACAATGATTGAATATTTGTTTGAAAAACCCCAGTGATGTCGGTAAGCATGTTATTTGGACCTGAACTTTGTAAATTTGACACTGTTTTCATCGCGGATTTAATTGGTTCAGTGCGCCCTTCAGGGCTTGCACCCTGAATTACAAATCCTCAAGTTCATGGCCCACAAAATGCTCGGCTACATATCAAAAAATATTATTTAGCCGGCGTAGGCAATTTCGGGCCTATATTTAATGGCACGCATGCGCATGCCCCTCAATTTGAAATTACGCGTAGCGCGTTACTTTCCGAGATTTCGTGTTGGCGCGAGGTTTTGTTACTAACTGAAAATTTCACACAAGCCTTGGATTTTATTAGATATCCAATGCCTGAAACGTAAGACGACAATTTTTAATGTAGCAAACTATAACGAAAACGTTCGCAACTTCAATATATTATAAAATCACGTTCCCATTGACGGGATTTCTCGTGATTGTATGAGAGTGCATCCTTGTTCACAAAATGTCAACTTAATGCTCATTTTCAATGACGCCAAATTTCAATCGACTGCAATAATCTGGATCCCTAAAAATCTAAACATCATTTGGATTACGTCAAATCGAATTCGTAAATGCGATTCGTCCGTAGCCGATTTTTGCAATCACTGTTAACATTTTAAGTATTTTATTGTTAACATTTTGGCGCGAGGTTTAATTAGGACTGAAAATTTCACACAAATCTGGGATTTTATCAAATAGCCAATGCCTGAAATATAAGACGACAATTTTCAATGTGGCAAATTTTGACGAAAACGGTCGCAACAGTTATATTCTGAAATCACGTTCCACGGTGGACGGGATTTCTCGTGATTTCGTGAGAGTGCATCCTTGTTCACAAATGTCAACTTAATGCTCATTTTCAATGACGCCAAATTTCAATCGACTGCAATAATCTCGATCCTTAAAAATCAAAACATCATTCGGATTACGCCAAATCGAATTCGTACTTGCGATTCGTCCGTAGCCGATTTTACGACCATTGTTAACATTTTAAGTATTTGATTGTTAACATTTTGGCGCCAGATTTGGTTAGGACTGAAACTTTCACACAAATCTTGGATTTTATTAAATAGCCAATGCCTGAAATGTAAGACGACAATTTTCAATGTGGCAAAATTTGACGAAACGGTCTCAACAGTTATATTCTGAAATCACGTTCCACGGTCGACGGGATTTCTCGTGATTGTGTGAGAGTGCATCCTTGTTCACAAATGTCAACTTAATGCTCATTTTCAATGACGCCAAATTTCATTCGACTGTAATAATCTGGATCCTTAAAAATCAAAACATCATTCGGATTACGTCAAATCAAATTCCTAAATGCGATTCGTCCGTAGCCGATTTTTGCAATCACTGTGAACATTTTGAGTATTTTATTGTTAACATTTTGGCGCGAGGTTTAATTAGGACTGAAAATTTCACACAAATCTGGGATTTTATCAAATAGCCAATGCCTGAAATATAAGACGACAATTTTCAATGTGGCAAATTTTGACGAAAACGGTCGCAACAGTTATATTCTGAAATCACGTTCCACGGTGGACGGGATTTCTCGTGATTTCGTGAGAGTGCATCCTTGTTCACAAATGTCAACTTAATGCTCATTTTCAATGACGCCAAATTTCAATCGACTGCAATAATCTCGATCCTTAAAAATCAAAACATCATTCGGATTACGCCAAATCGAATTCGTACTTGCGATTCGTCCGTTGCCGATTTTTACGATCATTGTTAACATTTTAAGTATTTTATTGTTAACATTTTGGCGCCAGATTTGGTTAGGACTGAAAATTTCACACAAATCTTGGATTTTATCAAATAGCCAATGCCTGAAATATAAGACGACAATTTTCAATGTGGCAAAATTTGACGAAAACGGTCGCAACAGTTATATTCTGAAATCACGTTCCACGGTGGACGGGATTTCTCGTGATTGTGTGAGAGTGCATCCTTGTTCACAAATGTCAACTTAATGCTCATTTTCAATGACGCCAAATTTCATTCGACTGTAATAATCTGGATCCTTAAAAATCAAAACATCATTCGGATTACGTCAAATCAAATTCGTACTTGCGGATCGTCGGCAGCCGATTTTTGCGATCATTGTTAACATTTTATCTATTCATCGCTAACATTTTGACTATTGCGCAACGAAAAAAACTCTTTCTCGTTTTTAATTCAGAAATTGTGTGTTTTGAGTAGTCAGACTGTTTTCGCACAGCAATATGGGCACGTTGAATTATAATTTTTGCCGTGTTTCAGCCAATTTTCAAAATGAGGGCCATGTCATATTTATCAGGCCCAATTTTCTATAGTAGTATAAGTCCAGGACAGTGGCCAGCCCATCAGGTCACCAGCGCGGGTTCGAATCCAGTAGTGTAGGCCTAGTTAGTTAGGTTAGTTGGGTGTAGGGTTAATTATTAGGTAATTTATGTAGATATGTAAATTATATGTAAATAGCGTAGTATTGTAATGTAAATGTTGATTGCTTCGCAGATTGGAGTGTGGTTGGAGTAAGATCATCAGAGAGCAGCTACATTTCGTCTGCGAAGCATCAACCCCCTGCACCCATTTTGCACTTTTTTCAAATATCAAACAACTTTAAAAATGACTATTGCGCCTCCTACATCTCTACTGTTTAATATTATGGCGATTCTTTGAAAATAATTCAGAGTTTTCCACTTTAAAGCTGGCCGCCTAGCGTTAGATTAAATTTCTGGAGGTATATTAATAAATCATTAAAACCAAAAAAAATATGAATAAATTATCGGGGCCAGTTTACCTCCAATATTACTGAAATGAATTTGGTTTGCGGTAATTGGCTTTAAAAATTGAATTGAATTGACAAAACGTCACTGCGCGTGGGTAATTTATGTAGATATGTAAATTATATGTAAATAGCGTTTAATACGGGACCTAACATTCTGCTGATAAATATCTTTGGCTCTTTTAGATTACGATACGGAGCGATAGGGAAAATGATTCTTTGAGAGTGAAAAACCAGTCTCCAGCCTATAAAAAATAAACAAGATCAGTAGCGGGACCCCCTTCCTGACTAATGTTTCGAAAGATGTAAATTTAGCCAACATAATAGAATGGATACCATAATTCCTAAATTAAGTTTTCCAATTAAAATGCAGGAGAAATCGTCGTAAAGTGTTTGTTGGGGAGGGCGGGGGAGGGGGGGGGCAGGCGATGCCAATGGGAACCCCACCCCCAACTTTGGACTCAAACCCACCCCCTCCCCAACTATGGACTCAATCCCCCAACTCCCTTTATTTCACCCCGTCCCCGTTTTCTGAAAGTAAGACCCCCCCCCCTGAAAATAGCCGAAAGAGTGGAGCACCATTTTTGACCGGGGAGGGGGGGGGGCGCTGGGGATTTTATCATTGGTTCATGGCAACTAATTTACTGCTGCATAAAGACATGCAATGTTCTTTATTTTCTGTTTGTTTATGGGGGGTACCTATGACATTTGGGGAAAATCCATGCGAAGATAACCCCTATAAAAGCGGTCCTTGAGGCCATCCAATGTTGTAAAATGATGCCTATATGTACGCTACATTGCACACTACAGGAATTTAAGGCCAAATTCCATCCAAATTTCACAGCAATACGATTAGGCAGTCCCGTTCACGGCTTGCACCCTGAATTACAAATCCTCAAGTTCATGGCCCACAAAATGCTCGGCTACATATCAAAAAATATTATTTAGCCGGCGTAGGCAATTTCGGGCCTATATTTAATGGCACGCATGCGCATGCCCCTCAATTTGAAATTACGCGTAGCGCGTTACTTTCCGAGATTTCGTGTTGGCGCGAGGTTTTGTTACTAACTGAAAATTTCACACAAGCCTTGGATTTTATTAGATATCCAATGCCTGAAACGTAAGACGACAATTTTTAATGTAGCAAACTATAACGAAAACGTTCGCAACTTCAATATATTATAAAATCACGTTCCCATTGACGGGATTTCTCGTGATTGTATGAGAGTGCATCCTTGTTCACAAAATGTCAACTTAATGCTCATTTTCAATGACGCCAAATTTCAATCGACTGCAATAATCTGGATCCCTAAAAATCTAAACATCATTTGGATTACGTCAAATCGAATTCGTAAATGCGATTCGTCCGTAGCCGATTTTTGCAATCACTGTTAACATTTTAAGTATTTTATTGTTAACATTTTGGCGCGAGGTTTAATTAGGACTGAAAATTTCACACAAATCTGGGATTTTATCAAATAGCCAATGCCTGAAATATAAGACGACAATTTTCAATGTGGCAAATTTTGACGAAAACGGTCGCAACAGTTATATTCTGAAATCACGTTCCACGGTGGACGGGATTTCTCGTGATTTCGTGAGAGTGCATCCTTGTTCACAAATGTCAACTTAATGCTCATTTTCAATGACGCCAAATTTCAATCGACTGCAATAATCTCGATCCTTAAAAATCAAAACATCATTCGGATTACGCCAAATCGAATTCGTACTTGCGATTCGTCCGTAGCCGATTTTTACGATCATTGTTAACATTTTAAGTATTTTATTGTTAACATTTTGGCGCCAGATTTGGTTAGGACTGAAACTTTCACACAAATCTTGGATTTTATTAAATAGCCAATGCCTGAAATGTAAGACGACAATTTTCAATGTGGCAAAATTTGACGAAACGGTCTCAACAGTTATATTCTGAAATCACGTTCCACGGTCGACGGGATTTCTCGTGATTGTGTGAGAGTGCATCCTTGTTCACAAATGTCAACTTAATGCTCATTTTCAATGACGCCAAATTTCATTCGACTGTAATAATCTGGATCCTTAAAAATCAAAACATCATTCGGATTACGTCAAATCAAATTCGTAAATGCGATTCGTCCGTAGCCGATTTTTGCAATCACTGTGAACATTTTCAGTATTTTATTGTTAACATTTTGGCGCGAGGTTTAATTAGGACTGAAAATTTCACACAAATCTTGGATTTTATCAAATAGCCAATGCCTGAAATATAAGACGACAATTTTCAATGTGGCAAATTTTGACGAAAACGGTCGCAACAGTTATATTCTGAAATCACGTTCCACGGTCGACGGGATTTCTCGTGATTTCGTGAGAGTGCATCCTTGTTCACAAATGTCAACTTAATGCTCATTTTCAATGACGCCAAATTTCAATCGACTGCAATAATCGCGATCCTTAAAAATCAAAACATCATTCGGATTACGCCAAATCGAATTCGTACTTGCGATTCGTCCGTTGCCGAATTTTACGATCATTGTTAACATTTTAAGTATTTTATTGTTAGCATTTTGGCGCCAGATTTGGTTAGGACTGAAAATTTCACACAAATCTTGGATTTTATCAAATAGCCAATGCCTGAAATGTAAGACGACAATTTTCAATGTGGCAAAATTTGACGAAAACGGTCGCAACAGTTATATTCTGAAATCACGTTCCACGGTCGACGGGATTTCTCGTGATTGTGTGAGAGTGCATCCTTGTTCACAAATTTAAACTTAATGCTCATTTTCAATGACGCCAAATTTCATTCGACTGTAATAATCTGGATCCTTAAAAATCAAAACATCATTCGGATTACGTCAAATCAAATTCGTACTTGCGGATCGTCGGCAGCCGATTTTTGCGATCATTGTTAACATTTTGTCTATTCATCGCTAACATTTTGACTATTGCGCAACGAAAAAAACTCTTTCTCGTTTTTAATTCAGAAATTGTGTGTTTTGAGTAGTCAGACTGTTTTCGCACAGCAATATGGGCACGTTGAATTATATTTTTTGCCGTGTTTCAGCCAATTTTCAAAATGAGGGCCATGTCATATTTATCAGGCCCAATTTTCTATAGTAGTATAAGTCCAGGACAGTGGCCAGCCCATCAGGTCACCAGCGCGGGTTCGAATCCAGTAGTGTAGGCCTAGTTAGTTAGGTTAGTTGGGTGTAGGGTTAATTATTAGGTAATTTATGTAGATATGTAAATTATATGTAAATAGCGTAGTATTGTAATGTAAATGTTGATTGCTTCGCAGATTGGAGTGTGGTTGGAGTAAGATCATCAGAGAGCAGCTACATTTCGTCTGCGAAGCATCAACCCCCTGCACCCATTTTGCACTTTTTTCAAATATCAAACAACTTTAAAAATGACTATTGAGCCTCTTACATCTCTACTGTTTAATATTATGGCGATTCTTTGAAAATAATTCAGAGTTTTCCACTTTAAAGCTGGCCCCCTAGCGTTAGATTAAATTTCTGGAGGTATATTAATAAATCATTAAAACCAAAAAAAATATGAATAAATTATCGGGGCCAGTTTTACCTCCAATATTACTGAAATGAATTTGGTTTGCGGTAATTGGCTTTAAAAATTGAATTTAATTGACAAAACGTTACTGCGCGTGGGTAATTTATGTAGATATGTAAATTATATGTAAATAGCGTTTAATACGGGACCTAACATTCTGCTGATAAATATCTTTGGCTCTTTTAGATTACGATACGGAGCGATAGGGAAAATGATTCTTTGAGAGTGAAAAACCAGTCTCCAGCCTATAAAAAATAAACAAGATCAGTAGCGGGACCCCCCCCCCCCTTGCTGACTACTAGTGTTTCGAAAGATGTAAATTTGGCCAACATAATAGAATGGATACCATAATTCCTAAATTAAGTTTTCCAATTAAAATGCAGGAGAAATCGTCGTAAAGTGTTGGGTGGGGGAGGGCGGGGGGCGGGGGAGGGGGGGGCAGGCGATGCCAATGGGAACCCCACCCCCAAATTTGGACCCAAACCCCCCCCCTCCCCAACTATGGACTCAATCCCCCAACTCCCTTTATTTCACCCCGTCCCCGTTTTCTGAAAGTAAGACCCCCCCCCCTGAAAATAGCCGAAAGAGTGGAGCACCATTTTTGACCGGGGAGGGGAGGGGGGGGGGGCGCTGGGGATTTTATCATTGGTTCATGGCAACTAATTTACTGCTGCATAAAGACATGCAATGTTCTTTATTTTCTCTTTGTTTATGGGGGGTACCTATGACATTTGGGGAAAATCCATGCGAAGATAACCCCTATAAAAGCGGTCCTTGAGGCCATCCAATGTTGTAAAATGATGCCTATATGTACGCTACATTGCACACTACAGGAATTTAAGGCCAAATTCCATCCAAATTTCACAGCAATACGAATAGGCACTCCCGTTCACGGCTTGCACCCTGAATTACAAATCCTCAAGTTCATGGCCCACAAAATGCTCGGCTACATATCAAAAAATATTATTTAGCCGGCGTAGGCAATTTCAGGCCTATATTTAATGGCACGCATGCGCATGCCCCTCAATTTGAAATTACGCGTAGCGCGTTACTTTCCGAGATTTCGTGTTGGCGCGAGGTTTTGTTACTAACTGAAAATTTCACACAAGCCTTGGATTTTATTAGATATCCAATGCCTGAAACGTAAGACGACAATTTTTAATATAGCAAACTATAACGAAAACGTTCGCAACTTCAATATATTATAAAATCACGTTCCCATTGACGGGATTTCTCGTGATTGTATGAGAGTGCATCCTTGTTCACAAAATGTCAACTTACTGCTCATTTTCAATGACGCCAAATTTCAATCGACTGCAATAATCTGGATCCCTAAAAATTTAAACATCATTCGGATTACGTCAAATCGAATTCGTACTTGCGATTCGTCCGTAGCCGATTTTTGCAATCACTGTTAACATTTTAAGTATTTTATTGTTAACATTTTGGCGCGAGGTTTAATTAGGACTGAAAATTTCACACAAATCTGGGATTTTATCAAATAGCCAATGCCTGAAATATAAGACGACAATTTTCAATGTGGCAAATTTTGACGAAAACGGTCGCAACAGTTATATTCTGAAATCACGTTCCACGGTCGACGGGATTTCTCGTGATTTCGTGAGAGTGCATCCTTGTTCACAAATGTCAACTTAATGCTCATTTTCAATGACGCCAAATTTCAATCGACTGCAATAATCTCGATCCTTAAAAATCAAAACATCATTCGGATTACGCCAAATCGAATTCGTACTTGCGATTCGTCCGTAGCCGATTTTTACGATCATTGTTAACATTTTAAGTATTTTATTGTTAACATTTTGGCGCCAGATTTGGTTAGGACTGAAACTTTCACACAAATCTTGGATTTTATTAAATAGCCAATGCCTGAAATGTAAGACGACAATTTTCAATGTGGCAAAATTTGACGAAACGGTCTCAACAGTTATATTCTGAAATCACGTTCCACGGTCGACGGGATTTCTCGTGATTGTGTGAGAGTGCATCCTTGTTCACAAATGTCAACTTAATGCTCATTTTCAATGACGCCAAATTTCATTCGACTGTAATAATCTGGATCCTTAAAAATCAAAACATCATTCGGATTACGTCAAATCAAATTCGTAAATGCGATTCGTCCGTAGCCGATTTTTGCAATCACTGTGAACATTTTGAGTATTTTATTGTTAACATTTTGGCGCGAGGTTTAATTAGGACTGAAAATTTCACACAAATCTTGGATTTTATCAAATAGCCAATGCCTGAAATATAAGACGACAATTTTCAATGTGGCAAATTTTGACGAAAACGGTCGCAACAGTTATATTCTGAAATCACGTTCCACGGTCGACGGGATTTCTCGTGATTTCGTGAGAGTGCATCCTTGTTCACAAATGTCAACTTAATGCTCATTTTCAATGACGCCAAATTTCAATCGACTGCAATAATCTCGATCCTTAAAAATCAAAACATCATTCGGATTACGCCAAATCGAATTCGTACTTGCGATTCGTCCGTTGCCGATTTTTACGATCATTGTTAACATTTTAAGTATTTTATTGTTAACATTTTGGCGCCAGATTTGGTTAGGACTGAAAATTTCACACAAATCTTGGATTTTATCAAATAGCCAATGCCTGAAATATAAGACGACAATTTTCAATGTGGCAAAATTTGACGAAAACGGTCGCAACAGTTATATTCTGAAATCACGTTCCACGGTCGACGGGATTTCTCGTGATTGTGTGAGTGCATCCTTGTTCACAAATTTAAACTTAATGCTCATTTTCAATGACGCCAAATTTCATTCGACTGTAATAATCTGGATCCTTAAAAATCAAAACATCATTCGGATTACGTCAAATCAAATTCGTACTTGCGGATCGTCGGCAGCCGATTTTTGCGATCATTGTTAACATTTTGTCTATTCATCGCTAACATTTTGACTATTGCGCAACGAAAAAAACTCTTTCTCGTTTTTAATTCAGAAATTGTGTGTTTTGAGTAGTCAGACTGTTTTCGCACAGCAATATGGGCACGTTGAATTATAATTTTTGCCGTGTTTCAGCCAATTTTCAAAATGAGGGCCATGTCATATTTATCAGGCCCAATTTTCTATAGTAGTATAAGTCCAGGACAGTGGCCAGCCCATCAGGTCACCAGCGCGGGTTCGAATCCAGTAGTGTAGGCCTAGTTAGTTAGGTTAGTTGGGTGTAGGGTTAATTATTAGGTAATTTATGTAGATATGTAAATTATATGTAAATAGCGTAGTATTGTAATGTAAATGTTGATTGCTTCGCAGATTGGAGTGTGGTTGGAGTAAGATCATCAGAGAGCAGCTACATTTCGTCTGCGAAGCATCAACCCCCTGCACCCATTTTGCACTTTTTTCAAATATCAAACAACTTTAAAAATGACTATTGCGCCTCTTACATCTCTACTGTTTAATATTATGGCGATTCTTTGAAAATAATTCAGAGTTTTCCACTTTAAAGCTGGCCGCCTAGCGTTAGATTAAATTTCTGGAGGTATATTAATAAATCATTAAAACCAAAAAAAATATGAATAAATTATCGGGGCCAGTTTACCTCCAATATTACTGAAATGAATTTGGTTTGCGGTAATTGGCTTTAAAAATTGAATTTAATTGACAAAACGTCACTGCGCGTGGGTAATTTATGTAGATATGTAAATTATATGTAAATAGCGTTTAATACGGGACCTAACATTCTGCTGATAAATATCTTTGGCTCTTTTAGATTACGATACGGAGCGATAGGGAAAATGATTCTTTGAGAGTGAAAAACCAGTCTCCAGCCTATAAAAAATAAACAAGATCAGTAGCGGGACCCCCCCCCCTTGCTGACTAATGTTTCGAAAGATGTAAATTTGGCCAACATAATAGAATGGATACCATAATTCCTAAATTAAGTTTTCCAATTAAAATGCAGGAGAAATCGTCGTAAAGTGTTGGGTGGGGGAGGGCGGGGGGCGGGGAGGGGGCAGGCGATGCCAATGGGAACCCCACCCCCAACTTTGGACTCAAACCCACCCCCTCCCCAACTATGGGCTCAATCCCCCAACTCCCTTTATTTCACCCCGTCCCCGTTTTCTGAAAGTAAGACCACCCCCTGAAAATAGCCGAAAGAGTGGAGCACCATTTTTGACCGGGGGGGGGGGGGCTGGGGATTTTATCATTGGTTCATGGCAACTAATTTACTGCTGCATAAAGACATGCAATGTTCTTTATTTTCTGTTTGTTTATGGGGGGTACCTATGACATTTGGGGAAAATCCATGCGAAGATAACCCCTATAAAAGCGGTCCTTGAGGCCATCCAATGTTGTAAAATGATGCCTATATGTACGCTACATTGCACACTACAGGAATTTAAGGCCAAATTCCATCCAAATTTCACAGCAATACGATTAGGCAGTCCCGTTCACGGCTTGCACCCTGAATTACAAATCCTCAAGTTCATGGCCCACAAAATGCTCGGCTACATATCAAAAAATATTATTTAGCCGGCGTAGGCAATTTCGGGCCTATATTTAATGGCACGCATGCGCATGCCCCTCAATTTGAAATTACGCGTAGCGCGTTACTTTCCGAGATTTCGTGTTGGCGCGAGGTTTTGTTACTAACTGAAAATTTCACACAAGCCTTGGATTTTATTAGATATCCAATGCCTGAAACGTAAGACGACAATTTTTAATGTAGCAAACTATAACGAAAACGTTCGCAACTTCAATATATTATAAAATCACGTTCCCATTGACGGGATTTCTCGTGATTGTATGAGAGTGCATCCTTGTTCACAAAATGTCAACTTACTGCTCATTTTCAATGACGCCAAATTTCAATCGACTGCAATAATCTGGATCCCTAAAAATCTAAACATCATTCGGATTACGTCAAATCGAATTCGTAAATGCGATTCGTCCGTAGCCGATTTTTGCAATCACTGTTAACATTTTGAGTATTTTATTGTTAACATTTTGGCGCGAGGTTTAATTAGGACTGAAAATTTCACACAAATCTGGGATTTTATCAAATAGCCAATGCCTGAAATATAAGACGACAATTTTCAATGTGGCAAATTTTGACGAAAACGGTCGCAACAGTTATATTCTGAAATCACGTTCCACGGTCGACGGGATTTCTCGTGATTTCGTGAGAGTGCATCCTTGTTCACAAATGTCAACTTAATGCTCATTTTCAATGACGCCAAATTTCAATCGACTGCAATAATCTCGATCCTTAAAAATCAAAACATCATTCGGATTACGCCAAATCGAATTCGTACTTGCGATTCGTCCGTAGCCGATTTTTACGATCATTGTTAACATTTTAAGTATTTTATTGTTAACATTTTGGCGCCAGATTTGGTTAGGACTGAAACTTTCACACAAATCTTGGATTTTATTAAATAGCCAATGCCTGAAATGTAAGACGACAATTTTCAATGTGGCAAAATTTGACGAAACGGTCTCAACAGTTATATTCTGAAATCACGTTCCACGGTCGACGGGATTTCTCGTGATTGTGTGAGAGTGCATCCTTGTTCACAAATTTAAACTTAATGCTCATTTTCAATGACGCCAAATTTCATTCGACTGTAATAATCTGGATCCTTAAAAATCAAAACATCATTCGGATTACGTCAAATCAAATTCGTAAATGCGATTCGTCCGTAGCCGATTTTTGCAATCACTGTGAACATTTTGAGTATTTTATTGTTAACATTTTGGCGCGAGGTTTAATTAGGACTGAAAATTTCACACAAATCTTGGATTTTATCAAATAGCCAATGCCTGAAATATAAGACGACAATTTTCAATGTGGCAAATTTTGACGAAAACGGTCGCAACAGTTATATTCTGAAATCACGTTCCACGGTCGACGGGATTTCTCGTGATTTCGTGAGAGTGCATCCTTGTTCACAAATGTCAACTTAATGCTCATTTTCAATGACGCCAAATTTCAATCGACTGCAATAATCTCGATCCTTAAAAATCAAAACATCATTCGGATTACGCCAAATCGAATTCGTACTTGCGATTCGTCCGTTGCCGATTTTTACGATCATTGTTAACATTTTAAGTATTTTATTGTTAACATTTTGGCGCCAGATTTGGTTAGGACTGAAAATTTCACACAAATCTTGGATTTTATCAAATAGCCAATGCCTGAAATATAAGACGACAATTTTCAATGTGGCAAAATTTGACGAAAACGGTCGCAACAGTTATATTCTGAAATCACGTTCCACGGTCGACGGGATTTCTCGTGATTGTGTGAGAGTGCATCCTTGTTCACAAATTTAAACTTAATGCTCATTTTCAATGACGCCAAATTTCATTCGACTGTAATAATCTGGATCCTTAAAAATCAAAACATCATTCGGATTACGTCAAATCAAATTCGTACTTGCGGATCGTCGGCAGCCGATTTTTGCGATCATTGTTAACATTTTGTCTATTCATCGCTAACATTTTGACTATTGCGCAACGAAAAAAACTCTTTCTCGTTTTTAATTCAGAAATTGTGTGTTTTGAGTAGTCAGACTGTTTTCGCACAGCAATATGGGCACGTTGAATTATAATTTTTGCCGTGTTTCAGCCAATTTTCAAAATGAGGGCCATGTCATATTTATCAGGCCCAATTTTCTATAGTAGTATAAGTCCAGGACAGTGGCCAGCCCATCAGGTCACCAGCGCGGGTTCGAATCCAGTAGTGTAGGCCTAGTTAGTTAGGTTAGTTGGGTGTAGGGTTAATTATTAGGTAATTTATGTAGATATGTAAATTATATGTAAATAGCGTAGTATTGTAATGTAAATGTTGATTGCTTCGCAGATTGGAGTGTGGTTGGAGTAAGATCATCAGAGAGCAGCTACATTTCGTCTGCGAAGCATCAACCCCCTGCACCCATTTTGCACTTTTTTTCAAATATCAAACAACTTTAAAAATGACTATTGCGCCTCTTACATCTCTACTGTTTAATATTATGGCGATTCTTTGAAAATAATTCAGAGTTTTCCACTTTAAAGCTGGCCGCCTAGCGTTAGATTAAATTTCTGGAGGTATATTAATAAATCATTAAAACCAAAAAAAATATGAATAAATTATCGGGGCCAGTTTACCTCCAATATTACTGAAATGAATTTGGTTTGCGGTAATTGGCTTTAAAAATTGAATTTAATTGACAAAACGTCACTGCGCGTGGGTAATTTATGTAGATATGTAAATTATATGTAAATAGCGTTTAATACGGGACCTAACATTCTGCTGATAAATATGTTTGGCTCTTTTAGATTACGATACGGAGCGATAGGGAAAATGATTCTTTGAGAGTGAAAAACCAGTCTCCAGCCTATAAAAAATAAACAAGATCAGTAGCGGGACCCCCCCCCCCCTTGCTGACTAATGTTTCGAAAGATGTAAATTTGGCCAACATAATAGAATGGATACCATAATTCCTAAATTAAGTTTTCCAATTAAAATGCAGGAGAAATCGTCGTAAAGTGTTGGGTGGGGGAGGGCGGGTGGCGGTGGAGGGGTGGGGCAGGCGATGCCAATGGGAACCCCACCCCCAACTTTGGACTCAAACCCACCCTCCCCAACTATGGACTCAATCCCCAACTCCCTTTATTTCACCCCGTCCCCGTTTTCTGAAAGTAAGACCCCCCCCCCTGAAAATAGCCGAAAGAGTGGAGCACCATTTTTGACCGGGGAGGGGAGCGCTGGGGATTTTATCATTGGTTCATGGCAACTAATTTACTGCTGCATAAAGACATGCAATGTTCTTTATTTTCTGTTTGTTTATGGGGGGTACCTATGACATTTGGGGAAAATCCATGCGAAGATAACCCCTATAAAAGCGGTCCTTGAGGCCATCCAATGTTGTAAAATGATGCCTATATGTACGCTACATTGCACACTACAGGAATTTAAGGCCAAATTCCATCCAAATTTCACAGCAATACGATTAGGCAGTCCCGTTCACGGCTTGCACCCTGAATTACAAATCCTCAAGTTCATGGCCCACAAAATGCTCGGCTACATATCAAAAAATATTATTTAGCCGGCGTAGGCAATTTCGGGCCTATATTTAATGGCACGCATGCGCATGCCCCTCAATTTGAAATTACGCGTAGCGCGTTACTTTCCGAGATTTCGTGTTGGCGCGAGGTTTTGTTACTAACTGAAAATTTCACACAAGCCTTGGATTTTATTAGATATCCAATGCCTGAAACGTAAGACGACAATTTTTAATGTAGCAAACTATAACGAAAACGTTCGCAACTTCAATATATTATAAAATCACGTTCCCATTGACGGGATTTCTCGTGATTGTATGAGAGTGCATCCTTGTTCACAAAATGTCAACTTACTGCTCATTTTCAATGACGCCAAATTTCAATCGACTGCAATAATCTGGATCCCTAAAAATCTAAACATCATTCGGATTACGTCAAATCGAATTCGTAAATGCGATTCGTCCGTAGCCGATTTTTGCAATCACTGTTAACATTTTGAGTATTTTATTGTTAACATTTTGGCGCGAGGTTTAATTAGGACTGAAAATTTCACACAAATCTTGGATTTTATCAAATAGCCAATGCCTGAAATATAAGACGACAATTTTCAATGTGGCAAATTTTGACGAAAACGGTCGCAACAGTTATATTCTGAAATCACGTTCCACGGTCGACGGGATTTCTCGTGATTTCGTGAGAGTGCATCCTTGTTCACAAATGTCAACTTAATGCTCATTTTCAATGACGCCAAATTTCAATCGACTGCAATAATCTCGATCCTTAAAAATCAAAACATCATTCGGATTACGCCAAATCGAATTCGTACTTGCGATTCGTCCGTAGCCGATTTTTACGATCATTGTTAACATTTTAAGTATTTGATTGTTAACATTTTGGCGCCAGATTTGGTTAGGACTGAAACTTTCACACAAATCTTGGATTTTATTAAATAGCCAATGCCTGAAATGTAAGACGACAATTTTCAATGTGGCAAAATTTGACGAAACGGTCTCAACAGTTATATTCTGAAATCACGTTCCACGGTCGACGGGATTTCTCGTGATTGTGTGAGAGTGCATCCTTGTTCACAAATTTAAACTTAATGCTCATTTTCAATGACGCCAAATTTCATTCGACTGTAATAATCTGGATCCTTAAAAATCAAAACATCATTCGGATTACGTCAAATCAAATTCGTAAATGCGATTCGTCCGTAGCCGAATTTTGCAATCACTGTGAACATTTTGAGTATTTTATTGTTAACATTTTGGCGCGAGGTTTAATTAGGACTGAAAATTTCACACAAATCTGGGATTTTATCAAATAGCCAATGCCTGAAATATAAGACGACAATTTTCAATGTGGCAAATTTTGACGAAAACGGTCGCAACAGTTATATTCTGAAATCACGTTCCACGGTCGACGGGATTTCTCGTGATTTCGTGAGAGTGCATCCTTGTTCACAAATGTCAACTTAATGCTCATTTTCAATGACGCCAAATTTCAATCGACTGCAATAATCTCGATCCTTAAAAATCAAAACATCATTCGGATTACGCCAAATCGAATTCGTACTTGCGATTCGTCCGTTGCCGATTTTTACGATCATTGTTAACATTTTAAGTATTTTATTGTTAACATTTTGGCGCCAGATTTGGTTAGGACTGAAAATTTCACACAAATCTTGGATTTTATCAAATAGCCAATGCCTGAAATATAAGACGACAATTTTCAATGTGGCAAAATTTGACGAAAACGGTCGCAACAGTTATATTCTGAAATCACGTTCCACGGTCGACGGGATTTCTCGTGATTGTGTGAGAGTGCATCCTTGTTCACAAATTTAAACTTAATGCTCATTTTCAATGACGCCAAATTTCATTCGACTGTAATAATCTGGATCCTTAAAAATCAAAACATCATTCGGATTACGTCAAATCAAATTCGTACTTGCGATTCGTCGGCAGCCGATTTTTGCGATCATTGTTAACATTTTGTCTATTCATCGCTAACATTTTGACTATTGCGCAACGAAAAAAACTCTTTCTCGTTTTTAATTCAGAAATTGTGTGTTTTGAGTAGTCAGACTGTTTTCGCACAGCAATATGGGCACGTTGAATTATAATTTTTGCCGTGTTTCAGCCAATTTTCAAAATGAGGGCCATGTCATATTTATCAGGCCCAATTTTCTATAGTAGTATAAGTCCAGGACAGTGGCCAGCCCATCAGGTCACCAGCGCGGGTTCGAATCCAGTAGTGTAGGCCTAGTTAGTTAGGTTAGTTGGGTGTAGGGTTAATTATTAGGTAATTTATGTAGATATGTAAATTATATGTAAATAGCGTAGTATTGTAATGTAAATGTTGATTGCTTCGCAGATTGGAGTGTGGTTGGAGTAAGATCATCAGAGAGCAGCTACATTTCGTCTGCGAAGCATCAACCCCCTGCACCCATTTTGCACTTTTTTCAAATATCAAACAACTTTAAAAATGACTATTGCGCCTCCTACATCTCTACTGTTTAATATTATGGCGATTCTTTGAAAATAATTCAGAGTTTTCCACTTTAAAGCTGGCCGCCTAGCGTTAGATTAAATTTCTGGAGGTATATTAATAAATCATTAAAACCAAAAAAAATATGAATAAATTATCGGGGCCAGTTTACCTCCAATATTACTGAAATGAATTTGGTTTGCGGTAATTGGCTTTAAAAATTGAATTGAATTGACAAAACGTCACTGCGCGTGGGTAATTTATGTAGATATGTAAATTATATGTAAATAGCGTTTAATACGGGACCTAACATTCTGCTGATAAATATCTTTGGCTCTTTTAGATTACGATACGGAGCGATAGGGAAAATGATTCTTTGAGAGTGAAAAACCAGTCTCCAGCCTATAAAAAATAAACAAAACCCGTAGCAGGAACCCCCCGCCTTGATGAATAATGTTTCGAAAGATGTAAATTTGGCCAACCTAATAGAATGGCTACCATAATTCCTAAATTAAGTTTTCCAATTAAAATGCAGGAGAAATCGTCGTAACGTGTTGGGTGGGGAGGGCGGGGGAGGGGGGGGGGGCAGGCGATGCCAATGGGAACCCCACCCCCAACTTTGGACTCAAACCCACCCCCTCCCCAACTATGGACTCAATCCCCCAACTCCCTTTATTTCACCCCGTCCCCGTTTTCTGAAAGTAAGACCCCCCCCCCCTGAAAATAGCCGAAAGAGTGGGGCACCATTTTTGACCGGGGAGGGGGGGGGGCCGCTGGGGATTTTATCATTGGTACATGGCAACTAATTTACTGCTGCATAAAGACATGCAATGTTCTTTATTTTCTGTTTGTTTATGGGGGGTACCTATGACATTTGGGGAAAATCCATGCGAAGATAACCCCTATAAAAGCGGTCCTTGAGGCCATCCAATGTTGTAAAATGATGCCTATATGTACGCTACATTGCACACTACAGGAATTTAAGGCCAAATTCCATCCAAATTTCACAGCAATACGATTAGGCAGTCCCGTTCACGGCTTGCACCCTGAATTACAAATCCTCAAGTTCATGGCCCACAAAATGCTCGGCTACATATCAAAAAATATTATTTAGCCGGCGTAGGCAATTTCGGGCCTATATTTAATGGCACGCATGCGCATGCCCCTCAATTTGAAATTACGCGTAGCGCGTTACTTTCCGAGATTTCGTGTTGGCGCGAGGTTTTGTTACTAACTGAAAATTTCACACAAGCCTTGGATTTTATTAGATATCCAATGCCTGAAACGTAAGACGACAATTTTTAATGTAGCAAACTATAACGAAAACGTTCGCAACTTCAATATATTATAAAATCACGTTCCCATTGACGGGATTTCTCGTGATTGTATGAGAGTGCATCCTTGTTCACAAAATGTCAACTTAATGCTCATTTTCAATGACGCCAAATTTCAATCGACTGCAATAATCTGGATCCCTAAAAATCTAAACATCATTTGGATTACGTCAAATCGAATTCGTAAATGCGATTCGTCCGTAGCCGATTTTTGCAATCACTGTTAACATTTTAAGTATTTTATTGTTAACATTTTGGCGCGAGGTTTAATTAGGACTGAAAATTTCACACAAATCTGGGATTTTATCAAATAGCCAATGCCTGAAATATAAGACGACAATTTTCAATGTGGCAAATTTTGACGAAAACGGTCGCAACAGTTATATTCTGAAATCACGTTCCACGGTGGACGGGATTTCTCGTGATTTCGTGAGAGTGCATCCTTGTTCACAAATGTCAACTTAATGCTCATTTTCAATGACGCCAAATTTCAATCGACTGCAATAATCTCGATCCTTAAAAATCAAAACATCATTCGGATTACGCCAAATCGAATTCGTACTTGCGATTCGTCCGTAGCCGATTTTTACGACCATTGTTAACATTTTAAGTATTTGATTGTTAACATTTTGGCGCCAGATTTGGTTAGGACTGAAACTTTCACACAAATCTTGGATTTTATTAAATAGCCAATGCCTGAAATGTAAGACGACAATTTTCAATGTGGCAAAATTTGACGAAACGGTCTCAACAGTTATATTCTGAAATCACGTTCCACGGTCGACGGGATTTCTCGTGATTGTGTGAGAGTGCATCCTTGTTCACAAATTTAAACTTAATGCTCATTTTCAATGACGCCAAATTTCATTCGACTGTAATAATCTGGATCCTTAAAAATCAAAACATCATTCGGATTACGTCAAATCAAATTCGTAAATGCGATTCGTCCGTAGCCGATTTTTGCAATCACTGTGAACATTTTGAGTATTTTATTGTTAACATTTTGGCGCGAGGTTTAATTAGGACTGAAAATTTCACACAAATCTGGGATTTTATCAAATAGCCAATGCCTGAAATATAAGACGACAATTTTCAATGTGGCAAATTTTGACGAAAACGGTCGCAACAGTTATATTCTGAAATCACGTTCCACGGTGGACGGGATTTCTCGTGATTTCGTGAGAGTGCATCCTTGTTCACAAATGTCAACTTAATGCTCATTTTCAATGACGCCAAATTTCAATCGACTGCAATAATCTCGATCCTTAAAAATCAAAACATCATTCGGATTACGCCAAATCGAATTCGTACTTGCGATTCGTCCGTTGCCGATTTTTACGATCATTGTTAACATTTTAAGTATTTTATTGTTAACATTTTGGCGCCAGATTTGGTTAGGACTGAAAATTTCACACAAATCTTGGATTTTATCAAATAGCCAATGCCTGAAATATAAGACGACAATTTTCAATGTGGCAAAATTTGACGAAAACGGTCGCAACAGTTATATTCTGAAATCACGTTCCACGGTCGACGGGATTTCTCGTGATTGTGTGAGAGTGCATCCTTGTTCACAAATTTAAACTTAATGCTCATTTTCAATGACGCCAAATTTCATTCGACTGTAATAATCTGGATCCTTAAAAATCAAAACATCATTCGGATTACGTCAAATCAAATTCGTACTTGCGGATCGTCGGCAGCCGATTTTTGCGATCATTGTTAACATTTTATCTATTCATCGCTAACATTTTGACTATTGCGCAACGAAAAAATCTCTTTCTCGTTTTTAATTCAGAAATTGTGTGTTTTGAGTAGTCAGACTGTTTTCGCACAGCAATATGGGCACGTTGAATTATAATTTTTGCCGTGTTTCAGCCAATTTTCAAAATGAGGGCCATGTCATATTTATCAGGCCCAATTTTCTATAGTAGTATAAGTCCAGGACAGTGGCCAGCCCATCAGGTCACCAGCGCGGGTTCGAATCCAGTAGTGTAGGCCTAGTTAGTTAGGTTAGTTGGGTGTAGGGTTAATTATTAGGTAATTTATGTAGATATGTAAATTATATGTAAATAGCGTAGTATTGTAATGTAAATGTTGATTGCTTCGCAGATTGGAGTGTGGTTGGAGTAAGATCATCAGAGAGCAGCTACATTTCGTCTGCGAAGCATCAACCCCCTGCACCCATTTTGCACTTTTTTCAAATATCAAACAACTTTAAAAATGACTATTGCGCCTCCTACATCTCTACTGTTTAATATTATGGCGATTCTTTGAAAATAATTCAGAGTTTTCCACTTTAAAGCTGGCCGCCTAGCGTTAGATTAAATTTCTGGAGGTATATTAATAAATCATTAAAACCAAAAAAAATATGAATAAATTATCGGGGCCAGTTTACCTCCAATATTACTGAAATGAATTTGGTTTGCGGTAATTGGCTTTAAAAATTGAATTTAATTGACAAAACGTCACTGCGCGTGGGTAATTTATGTAGATATGTAAATTATATGTAAATAGCGTTTAATACGGGACCTAACATTCTGCTGATAAATATCTTTGGCTCTTTTAGATTACGATACGGAGCGATAGGGAAAATGATTCTTTGAGAGTGAAAAACCAGTCTCCAGCCTATAAAAAATAAACAAGATCAGTAGCGGGACCCCCCCCCCCTTGCTGACTAATGTTTCGAAAGATGTAAATTTGGCCAACATAATAGAATGGATACCATAATTCCTAAATTAAGTTTTCCAATTAAAATGCAGGAGAAATCGTCGTAAAGTGTTGGGTGGGGGGGGGGGGCGGGGGAGGGGGCAGGCGATGCCAATGGGAACCCCACCCCCAACTTTGGACTCAAACCCACCCCCTCCCCAACTATGGACTCAATCCCCCAACTCCCTTTATTTCACCCCGTCCCCGTTTTCTGAAAGTAAGACCCCCCTGAAAATAGCCAAAAGAGTGGAGCACCATTTTTGACCGGGGAGGGGGGGGGGGGGCTGGGGATTTTATCATTGGTTCATGGCAACTAATTTACTGCTGCATAAAGACATGCAATGTTCTTTATTTTCTGTTTGTTTATGGGGGGTACCTATGACATTTGGGGAAAATCCATGCGAAGATTTTCCCTATAAAAGCGGTCCTTGAGGCCATCCAATGTTGTAAAATGATGCCTATATGTACGCTACATTGCACACTACAGGAATTTAAGGCCAAATTCCATCCAAATTTCACAGAAATACGATTAGGCTTGCACCCTGAATTACAAATCCTCAAGTTCATGGCCCACAAAATGCTCGGCTACGGCGTAGGAAATTTCGGGCCTATATTTAATGGCACGCATGCGCATACCCCTCAATTTGAAATTACGCGTAGCGCGTTACTTTCCGAGATTTCGTGTTGGCGCGAGGTTTTGTTACTAACTGAAAATTTCACACAAGCCTTGGATTTTATTAGATATCCAATGCCTGAAACGTAAGACGACAATTTTTAATGTAGCAAACTATAACGAAAACGTTCGCAACTTCAATATATTATAAAATCACGTTCCCATTGACGGGATTTCTCGTGATTGTATGAGAGTGCATCCTTGTTCACAAAATGTCAACTTAATGCTCATTTTCAATGACGCCAAATTTCAATCGACTGCAATAATCTGGATCCCTAAAAATCTAAACATCATTTGGATTACGTCAAATCGAATTCGTAAATGCGATTCGTCCGTAGCCGATTTTTGCAATCACTGTTAACATTTTAAGTATTTTATTGTTAACATTTTGGCGCGAGGTTTAATTAGGACTGAAAATTTCACACAAATCTGGGATTTTATCAAATAGCCAATGCCTGAAATATAAGACGACAATTTTCAATGTGGCAAATTTTGACGAAAACGGTCGCAACAGTTATATTCTGAAATCACGTTCCACGGTGGACGGGATTTCTCGTGATTTCGTGAGAGTGCATCCTTGTTCACAAATGTCAACTTAATGCTCATTTTCAATGACGCCAAATTTCAATCGACTGCAATAATCTCGATCCTTAAAAATCAAAACATCATTCGGATTACGCCAAATCGAATTCGTACTTGCGATTCGTCCGTAGCCGATTTTTACGACCATTGTTAACATTTTAAGTATTTTATTGTTAACATTTTGGCGCCAGATTTGGTTAGGACTGAAACTTTCACACAAATCTTGGATTTTATTAAATAGCCAATGCCTGAAATGTAAGACGACAATTTTCAATGTGGCAAAATTTGACGAAACGGTCTCAACAGTTATATTCTGAAATCACGTTCCACGGTCGACGGGATTTCTCGTGATTGTGTGAGAGTGCATCCTTGTTCACAAATTTAAACTTAATGCTCATTTTCAATGACGCCAAATTTCATTCGACTGTAATAATCTGGATCCTTAAAAATCAAAACATCATTCGGATTACGTCAAATCAAATTCCTAAATGCGATTCGTCCGTAGCCGATTTTTGCAATCACTGTGAACATTTTGAGTATTTTATTGTTAACATTTTGGCGCGAGGTTTAATTAGGACTGAAAATTTCACACAAATCTGGGATTTTATCAAATAGCCAATGCCTGAAATATAAGACGACAATTTTCAATGTGGCAAATTTTGACGAAAACGGTCGCAACAGTTATATTCTGAAATCACGTTCCACGGTCGACGGGATTTCTCGTGATTTCGTGAGAGTGCATCCTTGTTCACAAATGTCAACTTAATGCTCATTTTCAATGACGCCAAATTTCAATCGACTGCAATAATCTCGATCCTTAAAAATCAAAACATCATTCGGATTACGCCAAATCGAATTCGTACTTGCGATTCGTCCGTAGCCGATTTTTACGACCATTGTTAACATTTTAAGTATTTGATTGTTAACATTTTGGCGCCAGATTTGGTTAGGACTGAAACTTTCACACAAATCTTGGATTTTATTAAATAGCCAATGCCTGAAATGTAAGACGACAATTTTCAATGTGGCAAAATTTGACGAAACGGTCTCAACAGTTATATTCTGAAATCACGTTCCACGGTCGACGGGATTTCTCGTGATTGTGTGAGAGTGCATCCTTGTTCACAAATGTCAACTTAATGCTCATTTTCAATGACGCCAAATTTCATTCGACTGTAATAATCTGGATCCTTAAAAATCAAAACATCATTCGGATTACGTCAAATCAAATTCCTAAATGCGATTCGTCCGTAGCCGATTTTTGCAATCACTGTGAACATTTTGAGTATTTTATTGTTAACATTTTGGCGCGAGGTTTAATTAGGACTGAAAATTTCACACAAATCTGGGATTTTATCAAATAGCCAATGCCTGAAATATAAGACGACAATTTTCAATGTGGCAAATTTTGACGAAAACAGTCGCAACAGTTATATTCTGAAATCACGTTCCACGGTCGACGGGATTTCTCGTGATTTCGTGAGAGTGCATCCTTGTTCACAAATGTCAACTTAATGCTCATTTTCAATGACGCCAAATTTCAATCGACTGCAATAATCTCGATCCTTAAAAATCAAAACATCATTCGGATTACGCCAAATCGAATTCGTACTTGCGATTCGTCCGTTGCCGATTTTTACGATCATTGTTAACATTTTAAGTATTTTATTGTTAACATTTTGGGGCCAGATTTGGTTAGGACTGAAAATTTCACACAAATCTTGGATTTTATCAAATAGCCAATGCCTGAAATATAAGACGACAATTTTCAATGTGGCAAAATTTGACGAAAACGGTCGCAACAGTTATATTCTGAAATCACGTTCCACGGTGGACGGGATTTCTCGTGATTGTGTGAGAGTGCATCCTTGTTCACAAATGTCAACTTAATGCTCATTTTCAATGACGCCAAATTTCATTCGACTGTAATAATCTGGATCCTTAAAAATCAAAACATCATTCGGATTACGTCAAATCAAATTCGTACTTGCGGATCGTCGGCAGCCGATTTTTGCGATCATTGTTAACATTTTATCTATTCATCGCTAACATTTTGACTATTGCGCAACGAAAAAAACTCTTTCTCGTTTTTAATTCAGAAATTGTGTGTTTTGAGTAGTCAGACTGTTTTCGCACAGCAATATGGGCACGTTGAATTATAATTTTTGCCGTGTTTCAGCCAATTTTCAAAATGAGGGCCATGTCATATTTATCAGGCCCAATTTTCTATAGTAGTATAAGTCCAGGACAGTGGCCAGCCCATCAGGTCACCAGCGCGGGTTCGAATCCAGTAGTGTAGGCCTAGTTAGTTAGGTTAGTTGGGTGTAGGGTTAATTATTAGGTAATTTATGTAGATATGTAAATTATATGTAAATAGCGTAGTATTGTAATGTAAATGTTGATTGCTTCGCAGATTGGAGTGTGGTTGGAGTAAGATCATCAGAGAGCAGCTACATTTCGTCTGCGAAGCATCAACCCCCTGCACCCATTTTGCACTTTTTTCAAATATCAAACAACTTTAAAAATGACTATTGCGCCTCCTACATCTCTACTGTTTAATATTATGGCGATTCTTTGAAAATAATTCAGAGTTTTCCACTTTAAAGCTGGCCGCCTAGCGTTAGATTAAATTTCTGGAGGTATATTAATAAATCATTAAAACCAAAAAAAATATGAATAAATTATCGGGGCCAGTTTACCTCCAATATTACTGAAATGAATTTGGTTTGCGGTAATTGGCTTTAAAAATTGAATTGAATTGACAAAACGTCACTGCGCGTGGGTAATTTATGTAGATATGTAAATTATATGTAAATAGCGTTTAATACGGGACCTAACATTCTGCTGATAAATATCTTTGGCTCTTTTAGATTACGATACGGAGCGATAGGGAAAATGATTCTTTGAGAGTGAAAAACCAGTCTCCTGCCTATAAAAAAAAAACAAAATCAGTAGCGGGACCCCCCCCCCCCCCTTGCTGACTAATGTTTCGAAAGATGTAAATTTGGCCAACATAATAGAATGGATACCATAATTCCTAAATTAAGTTTTCCAATTAAAATGCAGGAGAAATCGTCGTAAAGTGTTGGGTGGGGGAGGGCGGGGGGCGGGGGAGGGGGGGGGGCAGGCGATGCCAATGGGAACCCCACCCCCAACTTTGGACTCAAACCCACCCCCTCCCCAACTGTGGACTCAATCCCCAACTCCCTTTATTTCACCCCGTCCCCGTTTTCTGAAAGTAAGACCCCCTGAAAATAGCCGAAAGAGTGGAGCACCATTTTTGACCGGGGAGGGGGGGGGGGGCGCTGGGGATTTTATCATTGGTTCATGGCAACTAATTTACTGCTGCATAAAGACATGCAATGTTCTTTATTTTCTGTTTGTTTATGGGGGGTACCTATGACATTTGGGGAAAATCCATGCGAAGATAACCCCTATAAAAGCGGTCCTTGAGGCCATCCAATGTTGTAAAATGATGCCTATATGTACGCTACATTGCACACTACAGGAATTTAAGGCCAAATTCCATCCAAATTTCACAGCAATACGATTAGGCAGTCCCGTTCACGGCTTGCACCCTGAATTACAAATCCTCAAGTTCATGGCCCACAAAATGCTCGGCTACATATCAAAAAATATTATTTAGCCGGCGTAGGCAATTTCGGGCCTATATTTAATGGCACGCATGCGCATGCCCCTCAATTTGAAATTACGCGTAGCGCGTTACTTTCCGAGATTTCGTGTTGGCGCGAGGTTTTGTTACTAACTGAAAATTTCACACAAGCCTTGGATTTTATTAGATATCCAATGCCTGAAACGTAAGACGACAATTTTTAATGTAGCAAACTATAACGAAAACGTTCGCAACTTCAATATATTATAAAATCACGTTCCCATTGACGGGATTTCTCGTGATTGTATGAGAGTGCATCCTTGTTCACAAAATGTCAACTTAATGCTCATTTTCAATGACGCCAAATTTCAATCGACTGCAATAATCTGGATCCCTAAAAATCTAAACATCATTTGGATTACGTCAAATCAAATTCGTAAATGCGATTCGTCCGTAGCCGATTTTTGCAATCACTGTGAACATTTTGAGTATTTTATTGTTAACATTTTGGCGCGAGGTTTAATTAGGACTGAAAATTTCACACAAATCTGGGATTTTATCAAATAGCCAATGCCTGAAATATAAGACGACAATTTTCAATGTGGCAAAATTTGACGAAAACGGTCGCAACAGTTATATTCTGAAATCACGTTCCACGGTCGACGGGATTTCTCGTGATTTCGTGAGAGTGCATCCTTGTTCACAAATGTCAACTTAATGCTCATTTTCAATGACGCCAAATTTCAATCGACTGCAATAATCTCGATCCTTAAAAATCAAAACATCCTTCGGATTACGCCAAATCGAATTCGTACTTGCGATTCGTCCGTTGCCGATTTTTACGATCATTGTTAACATTTTAAGTATTTTATTGTTAACATTTTGGCGCCAGATTTGGTTAGGACTGAAACTTTCACACAAATCTTGGATTTTATGAAATAGCCAATGCCTGAAATATAACACGACAATTTTCAATGTGGCAAAATTTGACGAAAACGGTCGCGACAGTTATATTCTGAAATCACGTTCCACGGTCGACGGGATTTCTCGTGATTGTGTGAGAGTGCATCCTTGTTCACAAATTTAAACTTAATGCTCATTTTCAATGACGCCAAATTTCATTCGACTGTAATAATCTCGATCCTTAAAAATCAAAACATCATTCGGATTACGTCAAATCAAATTCGTAAATGCGATTCGTCCGTAGCCGATTTTTGCAATCACTGTGAACATTTTGAGTATTTTATTGTTAACATTTTGGCGCGAGGTTTAATTAGGACTGAAAATTTCACACAAATCTGGGATTTTATCAAATAGCCAATGCCTGAAATATAAGACGACAATTTTCAATGTGGCAAAATTTGACGAAAACGGTCGCAACAGTTATATTCTGAAATCACGTTCCACGGTCGACGGGATTTCTCGTGATTTCGTGAGAGTGCATCCTTGTTCACAAATGTCAACTTAATGCTCATTTTCAATGACGCCAAATTTCAATCGACTGCAATAATCTGGATCCTTAAAAATCAAAACATCCTTCGGATTACGCCAAATCGAATTCGTACTTGCGATTCGTCCGTTGCCGATTTTTACGATCATTGTTAACATTTTAAGTATTTTATTGTTAACATTTTGGCGCCAGATTTGGTTAGGACTGAAAATTTCACACAAATCTTGGATTTTATCAAATAGCCAATGCCTGAAATATAACACGACAATTTTCAATGTGGCAAAATTTGACGAAAACGGTCGCGACAGTTATATTCTGAAATCACGTTCCACGGTCGACGGGATTTCTCGTGATTTCGTGAGAGTGCATCCTTGTTCACAAATGTCAACTTAATGCTCATTTTCAATGACGCCAAATTTCAATCGACTGCAATAATCTCGATCCTTAAAAATCAAAACATCCTTCGGATTACGCCAAATCGAATTCGTACTTGCGATTCGTCCGTTGCCGATTTTTACGATCATTGTTAACATTTTAAGTATTTTATTGTTAACATTTTGGCGCCAGATTTGGTTAGGACTGAAAATTTCACACAAATCTTGGATTTTATCAAATAGCCAATGCCTGAAATATAACACGACAATTTTCAATGTGGCAAAATTTGACGAAAACGGTCGCGACAGTTATATTCTGAAATCACGTTCCACGGTCGACGGGATTTCTCGTGATTTCGTGAGAGTGCATCCTTGTTCACAAATGTCAACTTAATGCTCATTTTCAATGACGCCAAATTTCATTCGACTGTAATAATCTGGATCCTTAAAAATCAAAACATCATTCGGATTACGTCAAATCAAATTCGTACTTGCGGATCGTCGGCAGCCGATTTTTGCGATCATTGTTAACATTTTGTCTATTCATCGCTAACATTTTGACTATTGCGCAACGAAAAAAACTCTTTCTCGTTTTTAATTCAGAAATTGTGTGTTTTGAGTAGTCAGACTGTTTTCGCACAGCAATATGGGCACATTGAATTATAATTTTTGCCGTGTTTCAGCCAATTTTCAAAATGAGGGCCATGTCATATTTATCAGGCCCAATTTTCTATAGTAGTATAAGTCCAGGACAGTGGCCAGCCCATCAGGTCACCAGCGCGGGTTCGAATCCAGTAGTGTAGGCCTAGTTAGTTAGGTTAGTTGGGTGTAGGGTTAATTATTAGGTAATTTATGTAGATATGTAAATTATATGTAAATAGCGTAGTATTGTAATGTAAATGTTGATAGCTTCGCAGATTGGAGTGTGGTTGGAGTAAGATCATCAGAGAGCAGCTACATTTCGTCTGCGAAGCATCAACCCCCTGCACCCATTTTGCACTTTTTTCAAATATCAAACAACTTTAAAAATGACTATTGCGCCTCTTACATCTCTACTGTTTAATGTTATGGCGATTCTTTGAAATAATTCAGAGTTTTCCACTTTAAAGCTGGCCGCCTAGCGTTAGATTAAATTTCTGGAGGTATATTAATAAATCATTAAAACCAAAAAAAATATGAATAAATTATCGGGGCCAGTTTACCTCCAATATTACTGAAATGAATTTGGTTTGCGGTAATTGGCTTTAAAAATTGAATTTAATTGACAAAACGTCACTGCGCGTGGGTAATTTATGTAGATATGTAAATTATATGTAAATAGCGTTTAATACGGGACCTAACATTCTGCTGATCAATATCTTTGGCTCTTTTAGATTACGATGCGGAGCGATAGGGAAAATGATTCTTTGAGAGTGAAAAACCAGTCTCCAGCCTATAAAAAATAAACAAGATCAGGAGCGGGACACCCCCCCCCCTTGCTGACTAATGTTTCGAAAGATGTAAATTTGGCCAACATAATAGAATGGATACCATAATTCCTAAATTAAGTTTTCCAATTAAAATGCAGGAGAAATCGTCGTAAAGTGTTGGGTGGGGGAGGGCGGGGACGGGGGGAGGGGGCAGGCGATGCCAATGGGAACCCCACCCCAACTTTGGACTCAAACCCACCCCTCCCCAACTATGGACTCAATCCCCCAACTCCCTTTATTTCACCCCGTCCCCGTTTTCTGAAAGTAAGACCCCCCCCCCCTGAAAATAGCCGAAAGAGTGGAGCACCATTTTTGACCGGGGAGGGGGGGGGGCGCTGGGGATTTTATCATTGGTTCATGGCAACTAATTTACTGCTGCATAAAGACATGCAATGTTCTTTATTTTCTGTTTGTTTATGGGGGGTACCTATGACATTTGGGGAAAATCCATGCGAAGATAACCCCTATAAAAGCGGTCCTTGAGGCCATCCAATGTTGTAAAATGATGCCTATTTGTTCGCTACATTGCACACTACAGGAATTTAAGGCCAAATTCCATCCAAATTTCACAGCAATACGATTAGGCAGTCCCGTTCACGGCTTGCACCCTGAATTACAAATCCTCAAGTTCATGGCCCACAAAATGCTCGGCTACATATCAAAAAATATTATTTAGCCGGCGTAGGCAATTTTGGGCCTATATTTAATGGCACGCATGCGCATGCCCCTCAATTTGAAATTACGCGTAGCGCGTTACTTTCCGAGATTTCGTGTTGGCGCGAGGTTTTGTTACTATTTTAATTTTTTGGATTCTAGATGCTCTGTGGTGCGATCTGAGGCAATTTCTGACCACTTTAACCAATGTTTTTTTTTGAGGAAAAGATGGTGGTGTACTCATTGCCTGCCTTTATTGCGATGTCACATAACAAAAAAAATTGGTTTCGTTTTGGGGGGGCCATGGCCCCCTTTGCCCCCCCCCCCTGGATCCGCCCTTGCCCCCCTCCAACTATGGACTCAATCCCCCAACTCCCTTTATTTCACCCCGTCCCCGTTTTCTGAAAGCTAGATCCGCCCATGAAAATAGCAGGAAGAATGGAGCACCATTTTTGACCGAGGGGGGGGGGGATTTTATCATTGATTCATGGCAACGAATTTACTGCTGCAAAAAGACATGCAATGTTTTTTTCTTCGACTTACAGGGCATTACTGAACAACAGGAGTAAACTCTGAGACCGCGAAGATTCGAGATGAGTCTAAGGTTGAAGAAAATAATGCTTAATCACCCACTTCCAAAATACTCAGAACTCTCCAAAGTGTTTGAGACACACATCAAATTAAAAATACTGCATTAAAAATAGTATTAATTAAAAATGCTGTCAATCAAACTATCATTAAAATAGATCGGATCGTATTTTTTTGGGGGGGGGGAGGGTTAACCATGGAGGTAGAATTAGCCGATGACATTTGGGGAATAAAAATCAAATTTTAGATCACCCCTATAAAAGCGGTCGTGAAGCCCATCGCCATGTTGACTCCCACACAGTTCGCATGCGTGCACCAACGAACTTGATCTCAAATTCAAAGTACACAACTCACCATAAGCTCGCGGCTTCTCGCACTCATTAGCGATCGGTGCAATTAATGTTCAGAAGTTTTTAGGTTTGAAGCGACCGTTACGTAACAATGGAGTGGGGCGGTAGATTCCGACTGGCAGGCACCGTGCTGGCATTTGTAGGTGCTTGGCTGATCCGCTTGTTGATCGACTCCGCCAACATGGGTCTGTATGTGAGGAGCTGTCTGTTGGGTAAGTGTATAGTCTAGAGAGACATCATATACCATTGTGTATACGGCTCGTCGGCTGTGCTTGTAGCTAGATAAGTTTAAGGCTGGTTTTAGAAGTGATGAAAATCGTTTATAACTTAGGCCTAAACTGTGCAGAAGCTGGACCCAAACCATCTGATGTTACGATTCTTTTATTTCACAGTTACACTTTGTTTTCGTTTCTACAACCAAAAACAGGAAGTTGTCTGGAAAGGTTGAAACCCGCAACAGAGTATTCAAAAGATACAGACAAGTTTTGACCAAACAAAATCCGGTAATCCTTACTGTTAGGACCCCTTTCCTAGTATATAACTTTAAAAGACTCACCAAAACAGCTGACTAAATGACACTCAAAAGTGACATTCTGATATTTATTGACACATTTGAACATTTGGCAATGACACCTCTTGAATATCAGCAGGTTTAATTTTGTAGAAAGAGGGCAGGGTTTTGATTTATGAGGGGTTAAAGACGACGATGACAAACAGAAAATAAATTTAAAAAGCAAGATGGCGAACTGCAAAAAAAGGTAAGAAAGTCACATTTTCTGCTTTCTAAATTATAACTAGTGCTTTCTAAATTATAACTAACATGAGTTTGTCTGAAGAAAAAAGACTTCTTTAGCCTGCAAAAGTCACTTTGGTACTGGACATTCATCTGCAAAAGTCAGTTTTGAACAGAACTCGTACAAAATAGAGGTGTCCTAAAAGTAAGGATTACCCAAAATCCATCTCAAGAAGTATTTTAACCAAACCGATTGTCCATAATATAGTATTTACACATACATGTATATTACTGGACAGTCATTTCATAGAAAATTTGACAACTGATGATACGAAAACTATCCCATTGTTTATCGGGTCCAGTGATAACGCCCGTTGTTTATGATCGATAAACCAACAAATCTGCAAATGAAAATGTCCTTCGAAACGTTTTGTATACAAAGGCACATACAGACTTAAAGTTCTAACTAAACATGTTAGCCAGCCATGTCTACACTTCGTGAACTTGTCAGCGGCATATACTTTGAAGTATTCCGAACCCCCCGTCATGCTCTGAATCCCCCCCCCCAAAAAAAAAAAATCGCAACATTGGGATACAAAAAAAATATCTGAAAGGCCGACCCCCCTGCAAAAATTCCTGGATCCGCCCTGCATTATGGTCCTTGAATGATATACTTAAGTAATTTCATTTTTTTTTAACGATTAATGATGTTTTTTGTTGACAAACGGAATCAACGAAACCTTTTATTTCAGTCTGTCTGTCACAATGTGTACCAATGAAATTCACATCTACTTAAAATATCTACAGAATCTTATTTAAAGACATGAATTTAGTGATGTGGACTTGCGGTAACGTATCTGGTAGATCGTTACACGACGTTTAGAAGACTTAACTTCAAGTAGTTATTTTTCCCCCAAAATAAAAACATTTGTTAAAAATCGCCTTTGTTTTATTCCATGTGTTCATAAAATGCACATTATAACGTAGAGTGACGAAATTGGGATCATTTCTGCTGTGTGAAACAATGCAAACTCGACTTTTATTGATTGTTTTTTAATTGTCGGGTTCTGACTTTGTTCGTTTACAGGGTGTACACATTTTTATATTTTGACAACAACTTTGGTGTATGAAGCGCGTGGCGTTTTCAATAACATCATTATAATATAAGTTGATTACAGCAGCTGCTATAAAGTTTTGTGTAAGTGCTGCTTACTACGTCACCCCGTATATGGTGTTTTAATTATAAATCTGATTTGCCAGATGTTACCAAAGCAGCCTGGCATTGTGGATCTCACTACCTCAATCTCATGGGAAATATTTGTATAATTACCTGTTCATCGAAATGATAATGACTAATTATTAGTTTATGGCAAATAAATGCGAAATTGCAACATGCAAAGTGATAGATGTAGCAACTGAAATTATGTGCATAGCAAATCGAGACATACAGTTTATGTGCCTTGTTTTCTCAATCTAGAAAAAAACCCCGATGTTTTCCAATGTACCTGTCAAATACTGTCACTCAAATCCCTCTATTTTTAGTCTGTCTTTCACAATGTGTAGCTCCGAAATTCATATTGACTTAAGCCTCCCCAGTTTTTGTTTCAAAGACAACTTTTCTATAAGTAAAATAGTGGTAACGTATCTGTTAGGTTGTTAAAACACGTTTTAGAAGGTTAAATTTCAAGTATTTATGTCAAAAAATGTGGTTTAGTTAAAAATCAGTACTGTTTTGTTCCATGTCCTGGAGCTATTAAACTTTACGATTTTGAGCAGATTTTATATATTCATTGTAGTTGATATTTTGTAAAGTCCAGATTAAGTCCTAGTTCCAACTTGAACACTTTAACGAAGAATGAGCCATACTTCCTAAATTAAGTTTTCAAATCAAAATGCAGGAGAAATCGTCGTAAAGTGTTGGGGGCAGGCGATGCCATGATGGGAACCCCCACCCCCAACTATGGACTCAAACCCACCCCCTCCCCAACTATGGGCTCAATCCCCCAACTCCCTTTATTTCACCCCGTCCCCGTTTTCTGAAAGCTAGATCCACCCATGAAAATAGCAGGAAGAATGGAGCACCATTTTTGACCGAGGGGGGGGGGGGATTTTATCATTGATTCATGGCAACGAATTTACTGCTGCAAAAAGACATGCAATGTTCTTTTCTTCGACTTACAGGGCATTACTGAACAACAGGAGTAAACTCTGAGACCGCGAAGATTCGAGATGAGTCTAAGGTTGAAGAAAATAATGCTAAATCACCCACTTCCAAAATATTCAGAACTCTCCAAAGTGTTTGAGACACACATCAAATTAAAAATACTGCATTAAAAATAGTATTAATTAAAAATGCTGTCAATCAAACTATCATTAAAATAGATCGGATCGTATTTTTTTTTGGGGGGGGGGAAGGGTTAACCATGGAGGTAGAATTAGCCGATGACATTTGGGGAATAAAAATCAAATTTTAGATCACCCCTATAAAAGCGGTCGTGAAGCCCATCGCCATGTTGACTCCCAGAGTTCGTGCACAGATTAATATTGGACCAACGAACTTGATCTCAAAGTACACAACTCACCATAAGCTCGCGGCTTCTCGCACTCATTAGCGATCCGGTGCGTGTAATGTTCAGAAGTTTTTAGGTTTGAAGCGACCGTTACGTAACAATGGAGTGGGGCGGTAGATTCCGACTGGCAGGCACCGTGCTGGCATTTGTAGGTGCTTGGCTGATCCGCTTGTTGGTCGACTCCGCCAACATGGGTCTGTATGTGAGGAGCTGTCTGTTGGGTAAGTGTCAATATAGACCATTGTGTATACGGCTTGTCGGCTGTGCTTGTTGTAGCTATAAAAAAGTATGATAAGTTTAAGGCTGGTTTTACTCACTTTACTAGAACTCCGATAGAAGTGATGAAAATCGTTTATAACTTCATGAACTTGGGCCTAAACTGTGCAGAATGCTGGACCCAAACCATCTGATGTTACGATTCTTTTATTTCACAGATGTTGTTTTCGTTTCTACAACCCAAACAAGGAAGTTGTCTGGAAATTTAGGTTGAAACCCGCAACAGATTATTCAAAAGATACAGACAAGTTTTGACCAAACAAAATCCATCTCAAGAAGTATTTTAACCAAACCAATTGTCCATAATATAGTATTTACATACATGTATATTACTGGACAGTCATTTCATAGAAAATTCGACAAGTGATGATACGAAAACTATCCCATTGTTTATCGGGTCCAGTGATAACGCCCGTTGTTTATGATCGATAAACCAACAAATCTGCAAATGAAAATGTCCTTCGAAACGTTTTGTATACAAAGGCACATACAGACTTAAAGTTCTAACTAAACATGTTAGCCAGCCATGTCTACACTTCGTGAACTTGTCAGCGGCATATACTTTGAAGTATTCCGAACCCCCGTCATGCTCTGAACCCCACCCCCCCCCCAAAAAAAAATCGCAACATTGGGATACAAAAAAAATATCTGAAAGGCCGACCCCCCTGCAAAAATTCCTGGATCCGCCCTGCATTATGGTCCTTGAATGATATACTTAAGTAATTTCATTTTTTTGTAACGATTAATGATGTTTTTTGTTGACAAACGGAATCAACGAAACCTTTTATTTCAGTCTGTCTGTCACAATGTGTACCAATGAAATTCACATGTACTTAAAATATCTACAGAATCTTATTTAAAGACATGAATTTAGTGATGTGGACTTGCGGTAACGTATCTGGTAGATCGTTACACGACGTTTAGAAGACTTAACTTCAAGTAGTTATTTTCCCCCAAAATAAAAACATTTGTTAAAAATCGCCTTTGTTTTATTCCATGTGTTCATAAAATTCACATTATAACGTAGAGTGACGAAATTGGGATCATTTCTGCTGTGTGAAACAATGCAAACTCGACTTTTATTGATTGTTTTTTAATTGTCGGGTTCTGACTTTGTTCGTTTACAGGGTGTACACATTTTTATATTTTGACAACAACTTTGGTGTATGAAGCGCGTGGCGTTTTCAATAACATCATTATAATATAAGTTGATTACAGCAGCTGCTATAAAGTTTTGTGTAAGTGCTGCTTACTACGTCACCCCGTATATGGTGTTTTAATTATAAATCTGATTTGCCAGATGTTACCAAAGCAGCCTGGCATTGTGGATCTCACTACCTCAATCTCATGGGAAATATTTGTATAATTACCTGTTCATCGAAATGATAATGACTAATTATTAGTTTATGGCAAATAAATGCGAAATTGCAACATGCAAAGTGATAGATGTAGCAACTGAAATTATGTGCATAGCAAATCGAGACATACAGTTTATGTGCCTTGTTTTCTCAATCTAGAAAAAAAACCCGATGTTTTCCAATGTACCTGTCAAATACTGTCACTCAAATCCCTCTATTTTTAGTCTGTCTTTCACAATGTGTAGCTCCGAAATTCATATTGACTTAAGCCTCCCCAGTTTTTGTTTCAAAGACAACTTTTCTATAAGTAAAATAGTGGTAACGTATCTGTTAGGTTGTTAAAACACGTTTTAGAAGGTTAAATTTCAAGTATTTATGTCAAAAAATGTGGTTTAGTTAAAAATCAGTACTGTTTTCTTCCATGTCCTGGAGCTATTAAACTTTACGATTTTGAGCAGATTTTATATATTCATTGTAGTTGATATTTTGTAAAGTCCAGATTAAATCCTAGTTCCAACTTGAACACTTTAACGAAGAATGAGCCATACTTCCTAAATTAAGTTTTCAAATCAAAATGCAGGAGAAATCGTCGTAAAGTGTTGGGGGCAGGCGATGCCATGATGGGAACCCCCACCCCCAACTATGGACTCAAACCCACCCCCTCCCCAACTATGGGCTCAATCCCCCAACTCCCTTTATTTCACCCCGTCCCCGTTTTCTGAAAGTAAGATCCCCCCCTGAAAATAGCCGAAAGAATGGAGCACCATTTTGGACCGGGGGGGGGGTGTGAGGATTTTATCATTGGTTCATGGCAACTAATTTGCTGCTGCATAAAGACATGCAATGTTCTTTTCTTCGACTTACGGGGCATTACTGAACAACGGCAGTAAACTTTGAGACCGCGATGACTCGAGATGAGTCTAAAGTTGAAGAAAAATAAGCTAAATCGCCCACTTCCAAAATACTCAGAACTCTCCAAAGTGTTTGAGACACACATCAAATTAAAAATAGCGCATTAAAAATAGTTTTAATTAAAAATGCTGTCAGTCAAAATATCAATAAAATAGATCGGATCGTATTTTTTGGGGGGAAGGGTTAACCGATGACATTTGGGGAATAAAAATCAAATTTTAGATCACCCCTTTAAAAGCGGTCGTGAAGCCCATCGCCGTGTTGACTCCCACAGTAGTTCGCATGCGTGCATAAATTAATATTGGACCAACGAACTTGATCAGAACAACTCACCATTTGCTCTCGGCTTCTCGCACTCATTAGCGATCGGTGCATTTAATGTTCAGAAGTTTTTAGGTTTGAAGCGACCGTTACGTAACAATGGAGTGGGGCGGTAGATTCAGACTGGCAGGCACCGTGCTGGCATTTGTAGGTGCTTGGCTGATCCGCTTGTTGGTCGACTCCGCCAACATGGGTCTGTATGTGAGGAGCTGTCTGTTGGGTAAGTGTCAATATAGACCATTGTGTATAGGGCTTGTCGGCTGTGCTTGTTGTAGCTATGAAAAAGTATGATAAGTTTAAGGCTGGTTTTACTCACTTTAGAACTCCGATAGAAGTGATGAAAATCGCTTATAACTTGGGCCTAAACTGTGCAGAATGCTGGACCCAAACCATCTGATGTTACGATTCTTTTATTTCACAGTTACACTTTGTTTTCGTTTCTAAAACCAACACAGGAAGTTGTCTGGAAAGGTTGAAACCCGCAACGGATTATTCAAAAGATACAGACAAGTTTTGACCAGACAAGTTTGACCAAACAAAATCCGGTAATCCTTACTTTTAGGACCCCTTTCCTAGTATATAACTTTAAAAGACTCACCAAAACAGCTGACTAAATGACACTCAAAAGTGACATTCTGATATTTACTGACACATTTGAACATTTGGCACACCAAACAAAATCCATCTCAAGAAGTATTTTAACCAAACCGATTGTCCATAATATAGTATTTACATACATGTATAATACTGGACAGTCATTTCATAGAAAATTCGACAACTGATAATTTGAAAACTATCCCATTGTTTATCGGGTCCATTGATAACGCCCGTTGTTTATGATCGATAAACCAACAAATCTGCAAATGAAAATGTCCTTCGAAACGTTTTGTATACAAAGGCACATGCAGCCAGCCATGTCTACACTTCGTGAACTTTTCAGCGGCATATACTTTGAAGTATTCTGAACCCTGATCTACTTCATATTTTTTTTGTATCTGAAAACAAACTGACCTAATTGTTAAATTGTCATTGAACCCTCTGCAAGCTCAAAGTTTAAAATGATATCAAGAGATTCGAACGGTTAATGGCACGGTTCGACCTTAACTTTGTTTGTTCACTAGCCAGCCGGGCTAGAAACGGACTCTTAACTAGCCCGCGGGCATTTTTACTAGCCTGCATTTTTTTTTCTTATCTCAAATACAAAATGGCGTATTCTCAGGCTCAATTCTGAGGCAATTTTGTCAGTGTTTTTGATTAACAGATCTAATAATTTAACCCTTTAAAACAGTTGATAAAATTAGACACAAATTGATGGGGTTTTCTTTCTGAATTTAATGATTTATTTCTTCCTGTACGTTCATCTTTGCCGTATCCCAATAATTTTTCACTCGCCAGCCGGGCTAGTTAAGGAATAGTTTGACTAGCCCGCCGCTGTTTTGACTAGCATTTGGCTAGCGGGCTACCGCTAATTTCGAACCCTGGAAATTTAACGGTTATCTCTTTGTGATTTCATACGAATAGCTGGGGAAATGAAACACACATTACTGCAATTGAATGAATGATTTTCTACTCCGGAGAAAAAAGTGTCAGTTTGAAGACTGTGGACATTTTGCCTATGTTGTCCCACGTGGATGTTGCTTGCCTACTGGCATTGGTTCAGTTTTGCGGAGTATGTTTTGCGGGTTGAGTTCAAAAGTTTAAAATAAAATATATTCAGTGTCTTAATTTTTTAGAGATATGATGGCTGTCATGCTCATTATTTTCAATGAGAATGTCATATATAATGTATGCCAGTATTATATTAGTTGTATCTATATTTTATTGTCGGGATTGCCGATTTGAAGTTGCATCTGAATAACTATAGCTGCATCTGATTAACTTGGCTGGGGCTGGCAGTTCTTAACACTAACACGACCGCTTTCGTAGGACGCAGTCTTGTATTCCTCATGAATCCAGCCATTTTCTTTCAACCAGGACTGGTAGCAAGTCTCCTCCTGTTGGCCTCCGTGTTTGCTTTCCACGTGAGCATCATCCCGTGTTCTCCAGATCACACTCTGCCGTCGCTCCTCAGATGCTACGTGCGCAACCAAGTCTACTCCTTGCGCTACCCATTCATCAAAGCCAAGCTGAGACGAGAGTGGAGAAGCCCGTGGCGTGCCCAGGAGACATTTCTGCGTCAACTCGTCGCCCGAGACGCCGAGACCGAGTACGGACAGAAGTTCCGCCTGGGAGACATAGAGAATGTCGCCGAACTTCAGAGGAAACATCCCCTGACTTCCTACGAGGATTACAGGGAGTACATGCAGAGGCTGGCTGACGGGGAGCGAGGCGTGTGTGTCGGGGAGGAGGTCGTCAGATTCGGTATCACCTCCGGTACAACGGGAGTCGGTAAGCTGATCCCGATCGTGGCATCACGAACGAACGTGATTTGGTTCTCGTTGTCGGAGGTCGTCTTCCCGGCCCATGAAGCCTTCGGCCGGCCGAGTCCCCTGCAGCGTAGGTGCACCTTGTACTGCAAACCTAACCTGAATCAGACCAATTCTGGTCGTGTCGTCTCGCCGCTGTTCTTTGTCTCGCCCAGTGACCAGTTTACCCTGGACATGAGTAACACGCCGCTTGCTGGATTCCAGATCTCCACCGACTTTGAGGCAAACTACGTCCACCTCCTCTTTGCCCTCCGGGATAGGCATATCGGGACGTTCCTCGCCCCTTTCACGGCGCTGTTGTACAGAGCAATGAAACTGATCGAGGACAACTGGCAGACCATGCTCGATGACATCACCAAGGGCAGACTTAACGCGGAGCTCGCGATATCGGACGAGATTCGGCGTGATTTGAATGCCGCTCTTTCTCCAAATCCCGAGAGAGCTGGGGAACTCCGCGCCGAGTTTTCCAAGGGTTTTGTCGGGATCGTTTCGAGGATGTGGCCCAACTTCAAGCACATATTCTCCGTTGAACTGGGTGGATTTCGAGCTAAACTGGAAAAGAGCTACACGAAAGGTATTCAACATCTCGTCGATAATAACGGCAAGCAATTATCATGAAAGCAATTAGTGTCGGCTGCACATTCCCCCGCCCCCCCCCCATTAATTTGAAGTACTGACATGCATTTTAAATTTGCAAAGATTTAGTAATGCGCCTAATTCAAACTGATGCCCCCCGCTGCCCCAGGTCCGATGTTGGGATTTGGTCACGTTTTCATGCCCCAGGGGTGGGGATTTTGGTCACTCCAAAACATTGTAACCGTTGGCGTACTACATGAAAAGGCAATCACTACCCCGCCCAACGTATATGTCGGAGACAGTTGTCACTTAAATTTTGCCCGAGGGGAATTGTAGGCATTTTGTCACTTCAAAAGTGACAATCCCCACGTCTTTGGTGGGGCAGCCGGGGCGGAGGGGGGGGGAACACTAACCCTTGATAGGCGCATAAATCATTCCCTTTTCGTCACGGAGACAAAATGCATGGCAGGCTGTTACAGTGGCTTCACCACAGAGTTTTGTGATTGGTATCCTTTGTGTTCCATTGCAGGAACGCCAATTTACCAAGGAATATACATGTCTACGGAGACCTGCATTGGAATGAATTTGTGGCCGACTGATCCGCAAGCGAAGTATAGCCTGCTCGTCAACGAAAATATATATGAGTTCATTCGCGAGGAAAACTGGTGAGTCAGTTTCATTTTCAGTTCATACAAAACTTCAAAAACAGTAACAACATCGAAAAATGTTTCGTTCGGGGGCTTTGGCACTCACTATTCATGTTTCTGGAGAACTAAGCCAGGAAATAGCATTCCCCTCCCCCCCCCCCCAAAAAAAGAGAAAAATACATAATTTTTGATCCCACAAAAGATCCGCCACAGACTCTTGAATCGTCGGTTATTTGTTGTTTTCCCATTGAAACTGTCATCTTGTCTTTTGAAGGTTTCTGCATTCTAAAATCTATATTTTCGTACTTGCTGTTTTATTTGTGTTACGTTAGCAAAGACGAAAACCCACAAACTTTGCTGATCGACGAGGTGGAAGTTGGGCAGACGTACGAACTCGTACTCACGACTCGCTGTGGCTTGTACCGCTACCGGAATGGCGACGTGGTCAAGGTTGTGGGCATCCATGAGAAATGCCCGGTCATTAAGTTCGAATACAGGTGGGTGATGCAAACTATAATAAGACCACGAACAGTAGGTGGCAATTTGTCAATATCTTGAGAACATTTATTACGGTATAAATCAGAGTATTCCCGAGATGATTTACGTTAGAACTACGCGAGGTCTACATGGCAGAGTTGTAACGACTCGAGACAATGACTCGACTCGAGTCCCAACGGGAAACTGACTCGACACGACTAAGTTAATGACTCGACTCGACTCGAGTCCCTCGTCAGAAGACTCCATGAATCAAAGGTCACTGACTTTTGTGACTTAGATCTCAAAATTCAGTGACTTGTTACAGCATGATTAATGAATTCGTCAAACTCCGTTATTCTTTGAAACTTGTACTATACTACTAGAGGTCCGACAATACTTGATGAAAATGAGGCAAACATGCCTGCTGCCCTCAAGCGGTGACAATTCCCTCTCACAGTCAAAATTAATGGACCTTTTCTCGCCCATCCTACCCGCCGCAGGAAAGCGGAGTTGCTGAATCTTCGCGGTGAGAAGGTAACGGCGGTCACCATGCAGACGGTGGTGCAGGAGTTCATGTCCCAGCTTCCAGGAGCCAGACTTGTCAATTGGACGTGTGCAGAAAGTCCACTGCTTTCTGATACCAAAGGAGGTATACATTTAACTGCGCCCGCAACTCATAAAGTTGGTTATCGAATCCTGTTTTCCCAAACGCGCTATATTATGCAGGCAGATAAACAGAAGAAAAAAACAAATTGGTGCGATTTACAATCACATCTGCGCATTTAACTGTTTAGATGAAGAACTGTCTTCTTGGATTGGATGGGCAGTCGTAGTTCCAGTAATTGACATTTTGTTTGGTCACTCTTTACAGCCACTCATGACAAAGTTTATTTGCAGGCTGAACGCTTGGAGCCTATAAAGTTTTAGTTTAAATCTCAAATTTATCCAGGAAAGTCTTGAAATTGAGAAATACAACTGTACCTTTTTTTGGTGATAAAAACAACAGCCACATCTCATTTGATCTCACTCGGCTCTCCTACAATGTTATCGTGAAAGCAATTTCGAACCTCATCAACCTTCATGTCGAACTCTGATTGAAGTATATCTTCGTGTAGTGTATATTAATGCAAAAGAAATAGGCCACAAATGCACTTCCAATTCCATAAAGAGTGCAAATTAGCAGAACCGAAAAGTTTGTTACAACGGGACAAGATTACCTAAACTAGAAGGTTTTGCGTTGTTCTCCCAACAGGTGACAGCTACGAAATCTTCTATCTCGTGTTTATAGAAGTGGAGAACGTTTCACCACTTGATAACACAACGGAATGGGCACCAAAGGTATATAGTTTCATTATAATGTTCTAAATTGGCGCCGAGCGGATTTGACGAACGTTACGCAAACGAGTATAGCTTTTATAATAGCTACAGCACTGCAGATTACAATTTTTGCACACCATTTGACTAACTACTTTTAGCTTTGAAACTCAGGCCCAGCTTTGAAACTTGGGCCATGCTCACGATGACTTCCTAAAACTGCCAGTGCTCTAGGTCTACGTGCACCTAAAACAGATTGGTTGAAATATCCAATCTTTTGGTTGGATTGGTAGATAATAATTTTATTTTAATTTTTTTTAATAATTAATTTTTAATAATTTTATTTTAATTTTGATAATAATTTTATGTGTCAACCCAATCACTGTTTGGTTGGACACGTATATTGGTTATTTTCAATCAATCTGTCTTAATAGGGTGATGGTTGTGTTTTGTGTTTTGAAGGTTTCACCTCTGCTTTTCCCCATTTTTGTAGAGTTCATTTCTTTGACAAGGGTGTCTTCTCAATCGAATCATAAATCACAAAATGTCATATCTGCATTGCTTTGTCTTTATTTCAGTTTGACCAAGTCTTGCGGAGACATCACCATGACTACAACTATCTCCGCAACAACGCGACCCTCGCCATGGCGCAAGTGCACCAGGTGAAGCCAGGCTCGTTCGACAAGCTGAAAGAATTCATCGTGGCAAACACATCAGCCTCTGTCAATCAATTTAAGCCACCGCGGAAACTGCGCAATACAGACGTCCTGGAACTGATGATGTCCAGCATTATGTAATCAGCTCAAATTATCATTTTCAACAAAGCAAAAATTTGGTTTACTTCATCTGTAATTGCGAAGAACACACGCCTCACAAAGTCTTTGTAATATTGATTCAATCGTCAATATATAAAAAAGTATTTCAAAGTCAAACTAAAATCAGTGCAAACAATTATGAACAACGAGACAAAGTAAATGTTTAAGTCAAGGTACATGGACATAATAATAATTGAAAGAATGCTTACAAAATTAATCAATAGGACTCATTGTTTTGTCGATAGTAGATAGTAGTTTAATGACGACTGTGTGTTGAAGAACTTGCACAAAAAGCAAAATCTGCGACAGACGATGCAGGGTATTCTCTCAACTCTTAATTGAGATTAAACTAGAAAATTGGGCCTTGAAGCAACTTTATATTTAAAGTTGGTGTATGGGCCTACGTGCATGCTTTTTCAAAATTTCGATTTTCTTTTCCAAACGACGTTTAAAGGAATATAATGTCCAGCAACAAATACATTTGCTTGTTTAATTTTTGCCGGCTTACTGTTTTAAAAAGTGGCTGTAAATTGCGCGCTCCAGTTCAGAAATTGTGCACACTATTAAGAACGAATTAGGAGCGTCCCGCTCTTAATTCAAAAGTTGAAATTAATTAATTGATTACTCGTCGTGGGTTGATTTTTTTCGTGCGATGTCTCATTGGAAAGCTCATAACAGTGTAATGCTAGAAAGTAATCAATTCAACTGGACTATTTTTCAAGGTGCCACACCCAGAAAGCACGTACCCACCAACTTCAACTTTACCAAATCAAAATAGTCATGAACAGAAAACAAAAGTGGCCATGCACCTGAGATTGGGAAGAAAAAAGAGATAACCCATATTAAATGTCTTTGCAAACGATCAATGATTAAGCCCGCGATAATATTTTTACAAACGACAAGGCGCTTCTTTATTTAGTAAACGTTGTGTAATATTTGTACATCATTGGCTTTTGCTGTAATTTTCAGTAATGAACAATATGAGTGGTTTAATAGTATAATAGATCAAATATTGTTACACTGACATGTTTGAAGTTTTGTGTTCAAAAACGCTGGAAAAACCAAGAAAAACTAAAATGTTCAAGTAGTCTGGTTCCCTGACTCCACTAAAGATGATATGGATCAATTCATAGATGCCGGAAAACTGTAAGGTAAGGGAACCAGTCTAGCTGGCCTGCACCCGTTCATGAACATGTAACCAATAGCGAACAAAATTTTGACTGAATTAATGGTGAATTTGAAGCAGTATTTGATAAATAGTTAGGTTTTTCCAACGGTGGTCGGCCGACCACCGCTGGAAATTTTTACAAAAATACCATTTTCTTGAAAATGTCTTCACACCAGGTGCCATAATTTTACAGGATGCTTCAGACTGTCATTTACCAACTTCCTAGTAAGGTATTTCATAAAAATTTGGTAGTTCTGTTTTTCGATGTTTGCAAATGTTGTATTTTCCCTTTAAAGGAATAAAAAATAATGTCCAGCAACAAATACATTTGCTTGTTTAATTTTTGAAGGGGGCCTTACCTTTTTAAAAAGTGGTATTAAATTGCGCGCTCCAGATCAGAAATTGTGCACAGTGTAATGCTAGAACGTTATCAATTCAACTGAACTATTTTTCAGGGTGCCACACCAAGAAAGCACGTATACACCAACTTTATTTTTACCAAATCAAAATAGTCATGAACAGAAAACAAAAATGGCCATATACCTGAGGTTGGGAAGAAAAAGTGATAACCCATCTTAAATATCTTTGCCACACGATCAATGATTAAGCCCGCGATAATATTTTTACAAAACGACTTTAATGTTAGGCGCTTCTTTATTTACGTAAGTAAACGTTGTGTAACAGGCATAGTGGTCAACTGGATTAAAGTTTATTATGGTGCTTGTTCAAACGGATTTTCGTGTACTGCAACATTCAGTTTAATGTTTTGAAAATCATAACTTTTTGTTCAATCAATGTTGTAAACCATGCAGTGACTTGGTTGGAGATTTTGAAATACGATCTCCCCTAAAAGTTGTCCCGAAGCCTATCGCCATTTAAAAAAAGAAAATGATCAATCCACTCTATATTGTAATATAGGGCGACCTTTTTGGCCAAAATTTATCCAATTTCTGTCTAAAGACAAAAAGTCCGGTGAATAACCGGACCCTCCTTTTTCACAACCCCTCAAGTGCAATATTATGAGGGCGCTATTTCGAGTACGCATTAAGTTTCAACCCGAATAACCATGGGGTGTGGGTATAAAAGCATGTTGTCAAGTGAAGAAACTGTAACAGATATAATGCCAATTGCAATCAAATCAACGGAATAACTTTTTTTACACTCTTATGTGCCCCTTTCGCATGCTGTTTGTTAAAAATGTCACGCGGCATGCACTGCCGACTTTTGACACAGCGCGCGTCGCATGAGGGCGGTAGAGTGCTACCCCTATTGCCACAAATTACCGCACGCTGATATATTATGACGATATTTCTACCGCCAAATAGTTCTAATTTATAAACTGCAAGTTAACTGAGCATTACTTAGCTTTGGTTCCACATTTATATTTTGCCCAAAAAAAATATGTTATCTTTTTCAAGAAATAGCTGGCCTTCCTGCGTCCTGGATTTTCTAATTAAAGAGAAAAAAAGAAAAATATATTGTTTGATCTATAACAAAAGTTTTCCCTCGTAAATATTTAAAATGAATTATACAAAGCAACAACCCTTCGACCACAAAGAAATTCCCTGGACGCCCCAACCTTTTTTGAAAAGTGATTACTTACTTTATGTCCTGTTGATATCAGAACATTAATCAAAATGCTTTTCAAATTTCTCAATTTCGGTCAACAAACATCAGTATACCGCGGCACCGCGGTGACACTAATTTTGTTGTTTGTCGTGCAACAACGAGGTGTCATTAATCAGAATGATAGGGTCATATTGACTGCCCTTTCGACCTGTCGAAATTACAAACATGTGAGTCAAGCTTTATTAATAGGTTACAATTGTCCATTAAATCAAGTATTTTGAAAAGTTCATCTGCGTACATTTTGTTCGTCAGGGTTAAATGTGGCAGTTGCCATGGCAATTACTGGTCAGTTCATGTAGGACATTTTACAAAGAGTAAATGGAAAAGGATTTTTGGGGAGGTAGTTATAAGCGGCAAATCAGAAAAGGCGGGGAGGGTTTGTTTTGGGGTATGTTGTGCACAAAATTTTACTGAGAAAATATACCTTTGACAAACAGAACTGGGAAGAAAGTTATGTGTAGTTATGTATCTAACTCTGCTGTATGTGTTGTACCTGAGGCCTTTTCATGTGGTTTCCACAAATCAGCAACAATGTGGCGTAACCATAAATCTCTGAACTGCAATAATCCCTACTTTAATCCTAATCAATAACCTGAACAATAGCATTGCCACCAGCCACGCTGGTTTGAACCCAAATCCATACGGATTAAAACAGTGCCTCGCAATTCTATTGTGCTGCCAACATTAAGGTAGCTCAGACCCACAATGATGCAGTCATAATCTTGTCCTTAAAGAGGAAAGGGCGCAACAAAAGATCGGGGAACTCTTTTATTACAGTTAACTGTTAGGGCCGTTATTGATTTTTAAAAAAAATAACGGGTGCCAGTGAAACTGTGTCATAAAATCACTGATGATCGTATACCAAGGTAAAGTCTCTGCATGGTTTCCACTTTGATTTTCTGAACTTCGCCTAGACTGCACACACGAGAGAGTCATCAACTCAACAAAGTTGCGCCATGATTGTTGTAAGTTGTTTTACATAATGACGCTCCGAAACTTATCTCGCATATCGGTGGGAAATTTCAATTGATTGTATTATGTGAAATTTGAATTAACGGCCGCCCGCTGCCAAAAGGTGATTTCATTTTTTAGACCTCATCTCTATGGTTAAACTTGCCACCGTGTTTAAGTCGCCATCTTCTTCAAACTTCAAATATTGTTGTTTGTCAAATGCAAATAAGACTTTTCAACAACAGCATTGATTGTCGTTTTAGCGATCGCTAAAACGTAGATCGTTTCTCTCCGCAATGATGAAACAATGTTGACGATGGTTCGGAACTTAAGTTCAATGAAGTTGAATTACCTCTAGGCTTCTGCACTTATACACGTAGGCCCTGCAAATTTTAGTGCACGCTTCTGTGTGTATTTGACGTAAATGTTTCATTCAAACAAAAAATTAATCAAATCTGAAAATGTCGGTTAGTCATTTGAAAACTAAATCAGCTATTGTATCCTTGCTTATAAGTTGCCGCTCAGTGGATGATCGATGTTGCCTGAACTTGCTGTGAAAATTGCCGTCCATGCGTCATAAAAGAGCAATGGAATTTCCCCTCATTTGGAAACCCAACCTATATGCTAGCAAAATGCTTGGAGTGAAACAAATTGAAGATTCAAATTGAGGTCAACTGGAAAGTCTCCTGTAATTGGTAGGGTTTAAAATTGTCCCTGCGGTAAGTCTTCAATTTTAAAAAGAGCAAGGATGTTTGATATATTTGATTGTTTGCAATGGTATAGGATCAAGGCAAGGCTGTCCATCAGACTCACTGTCGCTGTGGATTTAGATATTTTTAGGGGAAGAAACTATTACTAGCTGAAATAACTATCTCCACTTTTGATAGGTTTAATCAAGAGAAATTCACTTACGACTTACCAGGTTACATACTGAAAAGATATTTGTAGGTACAAATCAAATCTTTGGGCCTTAGTTAAATCGAATAAAATAGTAATTTGGTATTAATTTTGTTGTCTTTCGAAAGTTGTTAATTTTTGCAAGCATTATTTTGATATGGTCTGTGGTGGTTTTTTTTTAATTTACAAGTTTAAAAGGGGAGTAATAACTGTGCCTCGAAATTGCTGTAGAAAATGTACCGAAACTTACATGACTTAAAGTTACAAACCACTTCAAAGGAATATATACAAGATTGCATGCATCGCATGTTCACTTTTATAAAGATCTGGTGTGTTTTTTGTCTCACTTTTGATAAATTTGAAATTATTACACTCGACCTCTCCCCCATCTGATAATGGTTGAATCCCCGGCAATGGTGCACGCATGCACGGTGCATGCATAGGATTAGCGCGCGGTATTATTGTCCCGTGAAAAGTGCTGTCATGTCATGTCAGTTTGTTGTGTTGTGATCGGCCGGCTACCTAGCTAGGAAGATGAACCCTTAAAATCATCTCAGTTTTTCGAGTGGACTGATGACATCGGATTGAAAAACGTTGTCTGAACTGAGGGTTTCAACGATTCATGGCTCGAACGGTGAGTTTGTTTTTCCAAGGTTGAAATCTGCTGTCAGATTGTGCATTCCTAGCTCCCATGGACAGTGCGAACAATGTAAAGTGACTCGGATGAGTTTTGTAGTCATGGTGTAGTGTACACGCATGGAACTTGTATTTTGGACGGCCTCTTCACTGATCCTGCACTGATCGAAGTACAGGAAGGGTGATCAGCATTAGGTACGAGCGAAGAGTTTGTGTACTTTGAGGTAAACCTTTTTGTGGCCTTGGAACTAGGAAAAGTAACGTGTCCTTACTCTATCAATTAATACTCAATCTATTACTTAGTAACTTGAAGTTGTTGACATGAGGGAAAAATATTAATTGATATTGATACATTTCGTTTTCATGATTTTAGTTGTAATTAAGTTGTAGTAAACTTGACTTGATGACGCCACGTGCAAAGAAATCAGTTACAAATTACACAATGACAGTTTCGGTGATTCAGTTACAACTTTCCTGTTTTTGTTCTACATCCATTGATAAAAAGTAGGCCAGTTCATGGAGGTAGAACTCTACCTCCATTTGTACCTTTATGTGCAACAATCAGACGTCTGATTGTTGCCTAGATTTCTTCCCAATCTTTCATGGGCAGGATTCGAGTGCAGTGTGAATGCATCATGCATGTTCTACAAGAAGGCATGTGTGGGGGCTTAGTGCCTTCTTCTTTTATAATAATTGTAAAATACGAATTGTTTTTATGATCAGGCAGTTTCTGAAATTTAGTTTGAATTGTCCAGGTTGCAGATGTGACAATATGATGTAAATTATAGAGAGAGTCAAATATTCTTTAATTTGTCTGTTCTAATAATCTAAGTGCCCTGTACGGTACCACTAGCCAAAATACATGTATTTTATCGCTTTTCTTGAGGCTTGTATTGAGGTTCTTTGATTTCTCCTTCACAAGTACAAGTTAGTATCAGAATTCCAGTATTTTAGCCGTAGCAAACATGCTTTGCGGAAAGAAAACTCAATTGAAATGGGCTGCATTGTCAGTGTTTTTTATGTCCTACATTGTATCCTACAATAATAGCCAGTTACAAAAGGGTACTTCAACATTCTTATTTGCTGTGTGGATCTTTTGACTGTGTTCTTTCCAATAGCATTAGTTTTGGATTCCTGAAGACTCCAACATCCAATAACACATCCATGTCAGTCAAATTCTTACAGAAACCTCTTATTGCCAATGAGATTCGTGGCCTCGCTCATAAGCCCCAAATTCAATCCCGGGCGGCCCTATTCTGTCTTCGCCTGTGGACCCAATGACCCCATAAAAAGGCGGGACACCATGCTGGCTTGCCATAATGCTTATAACTATCGAGCCAATAATGCAGAAATTGAATGCATACACACATGACTGGGAGACTAAGCCTTGGAAAATAAGTGTGCCATTGTACTGGGGAACCTCAAGGCCCCTGGACAGTATTGAATATTACTGGGTAGACTTTATTAATTGACAAATGAAAGAGTTACCCCAGTACACTATTATTATTAGTGCGAAACAATTGTGGGTTCTCGACACTTTCTTTTGATATTCCTGAAAGCTGAAATAGCAAAACATGCAATCCAAGAAAATGATGTGGCAATTAAAAGTAGAGCAAAATAGCCAAATATTGTAAAAGTTTCATGGTTCAGTAATGTTGCCAGATTCGTCCAAGTTTTATTAAGTAATTGGTGTACATAATTCTATGTAAAAAAAAATGTCTTGTGAAAATATTGGCAAGTGTACTACTAAAGACTTACATGTTTGGTGGATCATGGTTAAATAACGGGCAAATCAATTAATTAGGCCTGATTTTGTTCAGCAGGTTGTTCTGCACTTGCTGGCCTGGAGTTATAGGTTGAGCTTAGACCATGGACCCTACAATGTACCGGTACATACAACCATATATGTACGGTACACACAACAATGTCAACAAAACATTACAAGGCATTATGTTTTTGTACGTGTGTAATCGCATGCCATTCACTGTAATCTGTATAAATTTTGTTGGAATAACTTAGATTGTTGTAGTTTTAAAAGTGTTTGCATAATTTATCTTTTTGTGCAAACTGCAGCAGCAGGAGGTCTTGTAGGTCATCCTTCTTGCGATCAGAATTCCTTCACAAGTTTCATGCGATTGATTCCTATGTACAAATATTTCTGTCTTCAAATCAGTACTAAAATGAATGTATGTTTAAGGAGGTATTATGCAGACCAAGTGTGGACATTGATTTGAATTCAATACAGACAGTGCTATAAATACATTGGCTGGTGCGCTAGTGATCACACAAATAAAACCCACCAAATCCCTAAAATTCTTTTTCACACACATGAAACCATCCTTTAAAGGGGATTAAAGGGAAAATACAACATTTGCAAACATCAAAAAATAAAACTACCAAATCATTTTGAAATACCTTGCTGGACTGTTAGTGAATGACAGTGTAAAGCATCCTGAAAAATCATGGCACCTGGTATACTGTCATTTTCAAGAAAAGTGGTATTTTTGTATCAATTTCCAACGCTGATCGGCCAATCAGCGTTGGAAAAAACTGTTTTTTCTTCTTCAAATACTGGCCCCAATTGACCATCGCACTTGTTTGCAATTGATTACAAACCTATGAACGGGTACGAGCCAGCTAGACTGGTTCCCTGACCTTACAATTCCCCAATGTATGTAAACTGCTCTGTTTCTTCTTATATGGAGTCAGGGAACCAGACTACAGGAAAATGATTGTTTTTCTTGGTTTTTATAGCATTTTCGAACCCAAAACCTCAAAAAAGTCAGTGTAACTATATTTGCTATACATTTCCAACCCCCCAATTCCATCCATTTCTGAAAATTACAGCAAAAGCAAATGATGTATATATATTCCCTTTAATGACATGGACCTGCCACACTTGGTATTTTTTTGGACGAGGACAATGCACAATTGCGTTGGTTCAGACACTGTGCCCATGTACGGGACCACAAAAGGCACTTTGCCCAATTGAAATTTACCATTCTCAGACAGCAGGATTGGGGATTCTTAATACCGGTTCTTTCTGAAACTGCACACAGTCCAGATTTTGACTACTTGATCCCTGAGTGGCCTGAGGCAACTCTTTCAACCTCTGCCCTGCCACAAAATCAAACCGTAGACAATGAAAGTACTCAGCGCGGGGTCTCCGTACTCAAGTGTTTGCAAGAGGCTGTCCGTATTGTCATCAGACAAGCGCAGGGTTTATCCACGCTGTTTCCTTCTCCTTGGTGAGACGCATTCACTGATGGTATTCTTTCAAGCGCGGCACATTCGGAGTGCTTGACAAGAAGAGAAGTGTGTGATTACAATTCCCGCCCAACAGTTTGTAATCTAGTTTCCGTTTGCAAAAGTTTTTAGCAAACTGTTTGCTATGGACTTTGTATGTGTATAGTGGGCTTATTCAGTCTAGTTAAGTGTGACTGATTCAGCATATGTGGTTGGACCTAAACACTATGTACCAGTACTCCAATTAATTCAAGCCAGGCCAAGCCAAATAATCCCACTACCTGCAACAATACATACCATGATGTACACCAAACATTCTGAGTGTTTAATTAAATGTGTGTGAAAATTCTTCAAATTTAAAAAAATTCTAAATTTTCAAAATTCTTCAAAGTTTTTAGAGTGTTGAACTGGCACTAGTAAGAGTGTTGTATTGGTCATCTTTACTACATGTTTGTTTAAGTATATTTTATATTTTCATGTAATGTTTAATGCGAGGGCTCCTTTAGAAAGCATTTTTTTTTAAACTGAAAAAAGCTACCCTCGTAAAAGATTACAGTAAATCAATAAAAATAAAATAGATAAAAACATGTAAGTTGAAACAGATAAAATCATCCACCATGGATGCGCATGTTTGTTGTGCATCAACATTGAGCTCTGCAATGGACGTGTACAAATGTACAATTGTTGATTTAATTTATAAGTGCTCCCGACTCGATGTAAAAACACTTTATTCGTTTTGCTGTTTTTGTCTATATTTGTGCACATGTATGTGTACATGTAATTTACAGTGTGAACATGTACATTGCTTCATGCTTCGTTGAATGTTATAGACATGTCACATGGTTCATACAATTTACAAAATACATTTATTAGCATGCTTGTCTATCTTGCATAGAACTAAAACTGTTCAATGTCTCTGTGTTTTTAGCGGATACAAAAAAAATGTCGCATTTGATGAACTTTTGCAATAAGTTGTTTACTGAACAGTGCATAACATCTTAACCACGTAATCAGTCTCTCAGCTCAGTCCTCTGTTGTCATGGCGACAACCAAGTCCTGCATTCTTTAAGAAGATGAGATCTATTCAGTACATCCTCGCCCGAAGCTAAAGTCCATAATTCATTAGGAGCTCATTTTGTCCGTACATGAATACCCCTGTACTGTTAATGCCTGAATCGATACAGATCTATCCTTGACATTCTCAGTGTAATGAAGAAATAAAGGTCAGGCCAAGTCCACGGACGTGATGAGAGGCCTTCACTATGGGCGCTAGCTTGGCCTTGGAGTTTTGAGGAAATCAAGCAAGCATGCAGAATGGCGTTCCAGCATTTCCTAAATTGGGGAATTGAAACTACATGTGGCGTCAAGCTTTTGAGTTGGTGCAACCTTTTCAGACACTGCAGACGTTGTCTCAAAATATTTTCCTGACATTGTCCTCAAATGCAATATTGTTTTCTTCAATTCTATCATACACGTATAGTGATAATTTTGAAGGTTTCGTTTCCAACAATTTCAAAACTAACCATTTCATGTACATGCATTTGCCCATACATTCTGTAAACCATTAATGGTTTGTGTGTCTTAAAATAATCTCCACACGAATAGTCTTCTGAAAATATTCCCCCACACTGTCCTCAAGGCAATATTTTGTATTCTTCAATTCTATCAAATAGGCCTAGCGAGAATGTTGAAGGTTTCATGTCCAACAATATTTAAAGTATTATTTTATGTAGGCATATGCATTTTACCCATTCATTCTGTGAGCATTTAAAAATATTCCGTTCATAGTTTGTACATGTACGGTACATGTACATGTATATTTGTCTCAAAATGATCTTTGTACAAAAGTAATCTTTAAAAAAAACACGAAATGGACCCGCCTCATATTGTAGACAATAGGATTTAGACTTTGTAAACATTTTGTATGATGCTCGAAAGTTAAAACAAATTAAGTACATTTTAAAGTTGAACAAAGAAATTGACTAGAGCGGGGTTCGAACCTGCGACCTCTGAGTTATAATCTAACCCAAATACAGAGAATGAACATTGTTTCAACATTGCTGGACAGCTCAGTTGGTTGAGCACTGGAACGGCAATCCGGAGGTTGCAGGTTCAAACCCTTCTCCAGTCAATTTCTTTGGTGTACTTGAACATTATTTTAATGCACCTACACTTTCCATTTGTGGTTATCTGCAAATTACCGTAAATACAGTGAAAGATTTTGAAAACTTGAAATTTGTTTGAATCAAAAAAAATGAAAAATAAAATAAAAATATGAAGGCAACAGTGTTCATTAGTTTTATGCATATGATTAAGAGGTCATTTTCAGGTACAGTTCACTAGTTACCACATGTTTGAATAGCATTTCATTGTTTTTACAAGCGATTAATTGGACAGCTGATTTTCATTCCAAGTCCTAATTAACAATTCCCTGCTCCTGGCCTGATAACTGAGGCGGAAAGTTCTACGAGGTGTTAATAATTACGCATGCATCAGGATCTGGAGTGTAATAATTTCTCTGCTGAGTTGAAATTAGGCCAAGGAAAAACTATGTTGTGTTTCCTATTACACTGAAAAAAATTAGGTGGGTAGGTGGTGGGTAAAGTGTTTTTTTTAGCTGATAATTTTTTTAATCCAGAAAAAAATGAGGTGGAATTATGGTCAATTATTTTTTTTAACTAGTATTTAGTAGTCATTATTTAGTAACAATTAACATGTGAATCATTCTGCGTTTGTTGCCTTGTTTATAGACTTTGCTGCATGGCGCAGCAAGACCGCACTGCTGACTAAATTACAAAGAATTGAAATAAAACTTAAAAGAAAATACAGGATGATGTTCACAAAAACTAGGGTGGGGCAGCATCATAACTTTTAAATTTTTATACTTTTTTCAAATAAAATGTTATGTTCTGCTTGATTTTCTAGGTTGGGTGGGATAACCGGAAACACACTTTTTTTTTCATTGGCCTTGCTAGTGGTTCCAGCACAGGGCTTTCATAATTCAAATCACTACCGGTACTTAGATGAGATGTATGTTTTTTTAGTGTGAAGACAAATCTGTCCCAAGTATATGTTAATATACATACACATAATGTTTTTTTTATAATGTCAAAAGTAGGTGCACGAATCACGGTCCGAGTGCGAGCACGCAATACAGTTCATGTTTGTGTAGTGTAGTTGTCAATCTATGAGATGTACACAGGAAAAAAAATTGAAGAGGCTTGAAGTAATAGAATTTAATATACAAACAAAGCGTAGTTAATGCCTTTCCCTTTTCAAGAAAGAAAAACATTTTGGGATAATGGTGAAATGAACTCTGAGGCTGTGTCATTAGTGAAGGTCTTTTCTGTGTGTGAATAGGACTGCAGATAATTGGTAGGCCTTGAACCAATTTGGGTTATTTTTGTGACAATATCAAGTATGGAAATAAGATTCCAGAATATTAACATTTAAAAGCAATTTTCAAAGTGATTAATGTTCAGATGTTTACGTTTAGTTGAAGATGAATTTCCAATTGTATGTAGTTTGATATAGTTTAGCCTACGGAGAATTAAACCTAAGTTAAAGATATAGTCCATCATTTGTAATTTGTGCATTTTGTTTGTTTGAAGTAACAAAAGTGTTCAAAGTCTAATCAAGGATACTGAACAACTAACCTGATGAAGTTTCAGCTCAGCTTCAGCTGTATATTCCGAGAAAAACAGCATTCTAGGATCTCAATTTCAAATCAAAAGTTGCTGAATCATGTTTTGAATTGTTTTGAATTGCAGCTATAGGCGATGTCGCACACTGATCTGACGAATTATAGCAACCGCGCGCGCGTGTGTGTCGTGCCAATGCTTGCGCGCGCTTCGCCGAATAACAAAACAAACTACTAATTTAAATTTCCTACGGTGCGTCTTTAGACGCACCGTTGGAAAGGTCTCCTTTCGTTGATTACTTCAAAATGATAGCTTGCCAGAAAGATTAATTTCACAGGGAGTCTAGTCCACTTACTATCTTTCAACCAAGTATGTTTTTCAACAATAATTACGCCAGTTACTTTTCGGATGGCTGTAAATGATGGACTATAGCTTTAATTTAAAAATATGAAAATGGAAAGTTCAGTCTTTGCATGAGTGCAGACACCTGCAGATTCCGTCGATATTTTGGCGGGAAAATCGACAAGCATAGCAACTCCAGGTTACAGCAAACCTTCTGGCAAGTGAGTGTGAGATTATTGATGAAGAGATTACCGCTTGTGTTTGCAGGGGTGTGTTTGTCAGGGTGAGGGGAAATATGGTGTGAAGGGAACAAAACGATAAATCTTTTTTTTTCCATGTAAATTTCTCCTTACTTCAGTTAATTTTTTTTATAATTTAAGAACTAATAAACGTTTTTCTTTGTATCCCTGTCCTGATGTCATGTGCGTTTGTGTCAAATGGGTGCTTTGGTTTTAATGTTGAGTACCCTGTTTTTAAAAGTTTCCAAAACAACCGCAATTGACTTGTTGCTTGAATAATACTTAAAAAGTTCACTTTATCAACAACAAAAAAATCTTCTAAAGACAGTTGTCTTATTAAAATGTATGCATTTAACTAGAACCAACATGTACATAAACATGCCTATATACACCAGTAGCTTAATCACAATGAGTTATGAATTGGTTGGAACTTAGGATTCTGAATAGATTTTTTTTGACGATTTTAAAGTCCTTGGTGATTAACCTAGCCCTTCTAGATCCTACAAAATCCATTAGGAGGTTTGGGCACATTTTGAGGGATTGAGGAAGGTGTAGAGCCCAGAAACTTATTATTTGATGTCACTTAAATGTGCCATTGGTTTCTCGATCATTGGTGGAATTTGGCGGATTCTGGAACTTTAGTTGAAAATCTAAGGGTAGGGGTTAAAAAAGTATTGATCATTTGATGTGCATGTACACTACTTTCAGAGTGCTTTGAGGGTTCATGTTCATTTCGGCCTGCCAATCAATTAACCAGGCAGGAGCAGGGAGAACTTTTTACCTTCTTATTTTTCAAATGTTAAAGCCTGTCTCTTCTCATTCCTGCTCTTGCCATGTTTGCTTAGGGTAAAAAGACACCTTTTTGTGGCCATCCGGAACTCAAAAGCGTGGCCCGAACTCCTAGCATTAAACCAAAAGTCTGTACTACAGGTGGCAGGTTCAAACTCATTAATTTGGGTTTTTGTTGACAAAGGCCTCCCTTCAGTGAACCATTTAATCTGTTCATTGCAGTTACAAAGTTCTCAACCATTGATTGTGTCAGCTGGGATTTGCTCGCAGTTTTGTGAGCCGAGGCAAGTTTTAACCAAAATAATTCCTTCTGTAGCTAAAGGGTGTTTAGGGGTGCTGCCCTTTCAGTTTCAAAATCCCCCATTGTCCCCAGACAATAAATTACTAATTTACTTCGGGGTGTAGGGGAAAAAAGTCCAAAAGAACCGTGCTTTGTTGTGTTCAGAACTCAGAAGTTAAGGTCCAAACGTGACTGCATCTTGAACAATCAAGTCTTGGTGTTGTGTAAAGCCCAGTTATGTTTGATCAGTGAGCAGACCACAGCCCACCGCTTGATAAATTTTACGGTTGTTTATCGGACTTTTTAACTTTATTGTTCCCCCAGGTTTTTGTTGTTGAGATAAGGGCCAAACAATTTCCCCTTGCCCTCGGGATTCTTTCAGGATGATGTCACCTTGGAGGGACTGCAGTCTGATCCCTGGAGCTACATGTTGATTGTTGGTCCTTATCTACGAACACCTTAGGCCAATCAGCCCCCAAAAGATTTGATACTTGTAGTTTACAATGTAAAGGGAATGTAGATGTTATGCATAACATTTTGCTTTTGCTGTATTTTTCAGAATCGGATGGATTTGGGGGTTAGTAGCATTTTATAGCAAATATCGTTACACTGACTTGTTTGAAGTTTTGTGTTCATAGATGCTGGGAAAACCAGGGAAAACCAAGGAAATCACTCATGTTCCTGTAGACTGATTCTGGAGATGAAACAGAGCAATTAATAAACATCGGAATTTGTTTGGTCAGGGAACCAGTCTTGCTGGCTTGTACCCATTTATAGGTGTGTAATCGATTGCAAACAAAATGCGGACTAACTAAATATGGTAAATTTGGTGCAGTATTTTAAAAAAGCCAGGTTTTTTTCAACGCTGGTCAGCCAACCAGCGTTGGAAATTAATACAAAAATACCACTTTGAAAATGACAGCACACCAGGTTAAAAAAGCACTAACAGTCCAGTAAGGTTTTTTCTTTGATGTTTGCAAATGTGGTAAATTCCCTTTAATTCATGAACGATCACATTGGGTCTCATCCAACGATGAAATGCATGCGTGCAATTACATACCTGTAGATAAATTTTGTAATATCCATCGATATCAAGTGCTCGATCTACATCAGTGTTCAAGTGCTCTTTAAACTACTGATCATCATTTTATGCCCAAAGCTCTATTTTGTATTTGACTCCCCATTCGTATAATTTCGTATTTGACTTCCAAAGTCAAATGTTTGTCTGATAACTCACTATTCATCTTTATTATTTGTTTCTCATACTTCAAGTACCATAACTGTTGATAATATTCAATGAAAAAGATTTTGCTTTTACTTTTCTTATTCCGTATTACTTTTTGATTATTCTAGCCAGTTTCAAGCCAATATTGTACACTGTATCGGTATGTGTACCAGTACATGTGTACATGTACTTCAAATCACGAATACAGAAAATGTACAAAACGGACATTCATGCATGCTACGGTACATGTACATACCGGGTTATGCATTTTTTTGGGTGAATTAAGTAATTTCAGAAGTTGATACATTGTATATATTTTAGAAATATAATTTGATGATTATTTTCACAAATTTGAGGTTTTTGAATGAGACTTATTGAGAAAAATCTTTTTTAACTTCTTGTGTAAGCTTTTTTTGGGTGAATTTTCAATACATGTACATTTGTACTTTGAAAAATGAAGGCAAATTTTCAGTTAAAACTGTCTGAAAGAAGAGGTGACGTGATTGTTAAGTCCTAGCTTTTGTCTGACACTTTATTTTTCAAAGAATAACTTTTTTTAAGAAAGGGGTTGGCTGTCCTCTGATCCTTTGCTAATCTAGCGAGACCTCCTTTGTCAGAGCCAGTCTTCATTATATCATGACCCCTACATCGGTGCCAGATTGATTCAGGCTTTCTTTAGAAACATTTCTCCCAACAAGCAAAATCCAGGGGAAAAAAAATCGTGAAAAGACTAGACAACAATGCCCATAGGCTTAAAACGTCAGAATGCTCACAGAATGTGTCAGGACTTCAATGATCATTGTGCATGGACCATTGTGCCTGGAAAATTTGATTTATTGCTGCACAGATTTTCATTTCTTTTTTTCAGACGAGCATTGTACATCGTGTACATTTTGTTGTTTAGGTGTTTGAAATACTCACCGAGTCCTGATTTTTAGATGGTTACACGGATTATGTGTTGGGGAGATTTTTCAGTGATGTGAACTATTACGGTACATGTACGCATGTCAGAGATGAACCGGTTTATTGCCCAAGCCAATGCAAGAACTACATACAGTACGTACATGCAGTCTATTTACCAGTGTTGTAGTCGAGTACTTTCTTCCGAGAACCGAGTAGTACTGCCGAGTACTTAGGGTACCGAGTACGAGTACAAGTACTTGCACTTCCGAGTACAAGGACAGGTCTCCGAGTACAAGTACTTGTACTTCCGAGTACGAGTACTTGTACTTCCGAGTACGAGTACTTGTATTCCGAGTATGAGTACGAGTACTTTTATTTTTGAATACGGCCATACGGCAAATGGATCATTGTGTGTAATTGGCCCAGGCCAGTCAGACCGATACAGACCCACTCAGGGCTAGCTGTTGTGTTTTTCCAGACGTGCACAGAGGAAAATAGGGAAAGTTCGATTTCTCCGCAAGCTAATCAACCATTTCAAACTGAAAGTATCGATAAAATAAGGCCGTGGTACATTGTAAGTCAAGCTATAATACCATGTTTTTTTCCGAGTACTGCTATTGGAGTACGAGTACTTTGATGATCGAGTACAATTTTGACATGTCGAGTACGAGTACTTTGCTGCCCGAGTACGAGTACCGTCATTTCGAGTACGAGTACCTTGACATTTGAGTACGAGTACTCTTAAAAAAGTACTTGAGTAGTACTCAAGTACGAGTACCGAGTACTACAACACTGACATGTACACCTGTATTTTCAAACGTACATTTACTTCACAGCCTAACACAACTGAAGGTCTTTTTTGCACCAGACAGAATTGAAGGGTTGGTTTGGTTGGAACTTGGAACCCATAGATTAACTCTTTTTTGTCACTTGGCAATATTTCAATCCAGCATCGTCCTGTGGGATTTATGCATCCTTGATGCCGTCCCCCCTCCCATGCCTGTTGACACTTCTCCTTAGTGAAAGGTCTGTTATTCGTTACCAAAGAGCTTTTTCTGTAAACAAAATTGCATAGCACTACACTTACTATGCAATTTTCTTAAATTTTGTGTAGCAAAGCCACATTTTGAAATCTGTGTATTTCTGTGCAGTAGATCAATAAGATGTTTGAAAATAAATTCCCTGGCATTGTGCAGTGTGAAACAACACAACATATATTATGCAACAATGACATTTGTGTAATACATGAACAGTCACAGACAGTCAAAAACATCTATCCTATTCCCCTACCACGCCTTTCTACACAGGCTAGTCACCAACAGTCAGAATTTTTAGCAAGCACTGTGACTAGTCAAATTCCATCAAAAGACAAAAGCAAGTAACTTGTACACAGCTGGCTTATCAATCACCTACAGTCAAGGCAAAGCTTCATCAAGTTACATAAACAGTCACAGCCAGTCAATCCTGCTTTGTGTAGGCTGGGAACTCTTTAACTGGTAAACACGGTCACTTGATTGATTTTGACTGCTGGGATAGCTGTGTGGAATTTGACAATTTGACAATTTGACAGCCAGAGAAGGAAGGACTGTTGGCATGTATTCATACTTCCCACATTACAGACCTTTGTGCACTCATACGACAAAACTTTATATGGTGTACATTATCCCTGTATATATATGTTGATACATTTGCAGATTAGTTATCATCGAGTCAATATTTGTTATCATAATTTGTTTGTGCTGGCTGTCTGGCCTGTATTAAATCAAAATCTGAGTGAAGAACTAATTGGTCATTTTGGTTGACTAAGCTGCAAACATAAGTTGACTTTTTGAGGGCGAAATATTGGTTTGTTTTTTCCCGAGTCCACTCCCCCTTTTGAATTGAAAAGGGATTTTACAGATCGGTAAATACATTTTGCCATTTTGTTTCGAGCCAAATTTGAAAAGGAGTTGACATGGGTGAACTGAAGAGGTTTTGTGCCTACATGCTTGTACTGAATCAATCACCCCGTTATTTCAGAGTGACCTCAGTGGCTTTGAGAAGAAATCATACGTGGATGCCATGTTGTGTCCACAGATCATCAAAGCACAGCTTTTTGTGCACAAGTTTTTGTTCCTTCTCTTTTCGTTTGCTAACCCCAGTTACTTGTTGTGAGGTAATGCCTACCAACGTGAGTCATCGCCTTCATTCACCCAAGCCCCCCTTTGTCAACGGCCCTACTTCATTGTGTTGTCCCATTGTACCCAGTAATCTTATCCTACCGGTACTCCTGTACTTTTGAATAACGTTGACTCACGAACAGATTTAGTAGCGTTGCACACATAGGTATAAAGTGTACATGTTTTTTGTGTGTGTTGGTTTGAAAGAACTGTTTTTACATTTTGCCAGGTTTACCCCTAAACACTGCTTCAGCTTGATTCCTTTCTCCATGATAGAACTATGTAAAGTCAACAGCCAAGGGCGAATCCAGAACCACTTTTTCCATCTTAATAGTTAATGCGGTACCCACTGCTATAGCCTATGTACATCAGATTTGAACCAGCCAATCGATCCCGTTAGCTCGGTGGTCGAGTGGTAAGACATCTGCACTAGAAAGCAGGAGGTCATGGGTTCGAGTCCCACCCGAGTGATTTTTTCCAACTTTCGCTCGGGAGGTAACACACTGAGTATACAGTGTTTATATGTCGGTGAAGGGGAAAACCTAAATTGATTTATATCACCCCGACGCAAAAATTCCAACTTATAAGTATCGTGTGCTATTTTCACTTGGTTACTAATATTGAAACTAAAAGGTATGTGACATGGTTTGTGATTTCAATAATTTCCTGGAAAAAATGAACAAAATAATTGTATTTTTTTGGGGCCATGGGTAATTGGATTATTTGAAGTTTTGACACATTGAGGTTTTATAATTCTGTGGAATTGCCCAGATGTTACTTCTCTGTAAGCTTTTAGTCATACATTTCTTGAATGAAACCACCGCTGATAAATAGATAAACAAAATGTCTTTCCCATTAAAGTTTCTTGTCTCCGATACAGGTCCTTAGAGCTAGCTCTTTGATCCACTGGTTCTTTCAAGGTACACGCATTGTTCCCAGAGTGGTCATTTTATTGGCATTCCAAAGTTAACCAGTCACTTCCTCAGGATATCACAGGCAGCCGTGATTGGCTACCGAGCTATGCAAATCTGGCCCTTGTGATTAATCCAAGATTGTGTTCATTGATTGGGGGGTGAGTGGGCTAGTGGATGATGCACTACGCATGGTTGGTGGGCCAACAGTAAACAGGAAGTGTCTTGTAAAGTTGGTGACCATTTCTGTGAGTGGAAGTGAACTAGGACAATGGTTATGGAACTAATTTGGCAGTGTTAGGGACTTTTACGGCAATCTGTTTGGAGTGTTTGTGAAGTTCTACCCTCTGAGGGACCCTGGAGGACGGACTAGAGCTATCTTTGGTTGGGAATAATGGATGAGCGGCCCTTACACTTACAGGAAATAGTACTAAACCAGAATTTTCAGTGCTGGAAAAGATCAAAGCTCATCTTGTGGGAAGTGGTTCTCAGCCTCAGTTGGACCATAGAGTTGGACTTTTAGAACTTCACGTATGGAATGGAATATTGCGATCCTCAACCTCAGGTACAAGTATGTCCTTTTTTAAACTCCATGAAGGCAAAAAAAAAATTAGGGAATTTTTTTGGCAATTTTTATTTTTTGTGTTGATCGTAATGTAGGTGTCTGCATGTAGTCAAGGGTAAAAGGTAGTAATTGCTGGTTTGGGGGGTTTTTCCTCTCTTTTTTCCCCCAAAAAATTAGGGTCGGGGCTGTCAAAATAGGGTAGGTAGGGCGCGGAAGCAGAACTACATTTTTTTTTTAGCCTAATGTTATCAGGGATGTGATTTCTCCGGTTTTATCCGGAAATCCGGTTTTTTGGGCCTCAAAAGTCCACCAACGTGAATCGTGTGAATCCGTTGAGAAAATAGGGGGGTAGAATGTGCTAATTAATTATTCATAATGAGTTTTGCTTGCTGAAATATCCGAAATTTACTTACGGACATAAACTTCGTTGATCGATATATATGCCGCACGCACATATTGAACACCCAATGTGAGAACGAAGTTGAAGACCATGCGGTTGCCATTAGTGCGATTATGTAATTTTTCGCTCGGGGCTGAGGTTGTGGTTATGTAGGTCTAGTTCCTGTGTCGGTATTTGAGATGCACGTGTTGCGCTGGTCAGGTGTGCAGACGAGTGCAGCATGGTACACTGGTACCCTTCGCGTGCTAACAGAATCAATGCTATGATGAAGGATCGGAACCAGTGACTACTGCAAGTACTCACAGGTTCGTGTTCCGCGCGTGCGGAATCAATCGGCCGAAGTTGGATCGTAAAAATAGTAAAACAACCATCGATGGAAAAAGAGGAATTCTAAAAATTAATTCACAGAACGTGATCTTCATTTTCTGTGTATGTATTTTCCATTGAAATGACGAAATTGCAAAACTCGAACCTGTGGAGAAACATCGTAGCGTGTTTCTGCAGTCCGGCAGAATTTTCGGCCACACGGGATGGGCCGTTCACAGTGCAGCAATCCACACTGATACCGCGCCGGGCCGGCCGGGTGTACGGCGCTATGTACGGCCGGCCAGACTGAATGTTTGCGGCGCTAGCGGTCATGATGTACGTTAAGCATAATTGTGGCATGACCCACCTCAAATATATTTTTAAGTAGGTGAGGCAAGTTTTAATCACTTTTGATGGCTAGTCTTGATAATTTTTGTGGCGCAAATGAGAATAATCCAGGCACAAAATACATGAAATATAAACGATTCCTTGCTTTACTACAAATATAGAAATGGTGAAATAATTTTTTCCAACAATACTACCGACGCTATTTTGAAAGGCATGTTATCGGAAGCAGAAGTGATTTAAGTTTACAATTTTGATTTTTTTTTTTACAAAAAAATTACAAGATCTCCTCTGAAATGCTCTAAAATGCACCAGAAAGCTTCTAAAGTTCAAAAATTTTCGGGGCCCTTAAGCGGGCCCGAACCCACGCCGTGGCTTCGCGGGTTGTTGTATCACAACAAAAATTCCCCACAGGTTTGAAAAAATCCTGGGGAAAACAGCATGGTTCTCAACTTTGAGTACAGAAAAAACTTTATTAGAACAAGAGTACATTTTAACAAATAAGGGAAAATTCTTCATAAAATTAAAACAAATTCTGCTTCAGAATTTCAGAGGAAAGTGCCCAGTAATTGCCTCAGATTGCACCAAGGAGCATCTAAAATCAAAAATTACGGACCCCACGCCGTAATGGCTTCGCGCTTCGCGCTCGCCGGGTTTGCACTTCATGCATAAAATTTTCAGGTTTTTTTGTTACAGACCAATCACATCCCTGTGTTATGAACAGGACAAATCCATCGATTCATGGGAATCACACAAAAAGTTACACAATCAACATGTAGGCCTATCAACATGATAAAGCAGTTTTAAACCAAAAAACCTTTTTTTATCCTTCAACTGTGGGAATGTGTCAGTACTGTCAAAAACAACGTGAATTACGACCAAGTCTACTGAAGTCTGGTGGTGCTTTGTTGTTTCCATCTGTTTCTACTTCTGGACCCCTTGCTGGGAATATAATAGGAAAAGTAACGTAATACACATGTACAAACAACGCTGGAATCTTAACCAATTGCAATTTGATGTGTTTGTAACATCCAGTAAACTGGTGGTCAAGGTCTATTGGGGAAAAACGATTTTTATGTATCCTATTTTTAATTTTTTTTTTTAAAAATGGTAGGGACTGAGATAAACAATATTATTAGATATGATTCTAGCAAGGACTATGTCGACACATATATGAATGTTGATGTGAACATGCATAGCATTCAAATCGTGGACCTTGAACAATAGAGGACAATAGGGTCCACGATTTGACAATAAGTCCACGATTGAGATTTGTGTACAAAACCAATGAGAGCTGTTGCTAAAAAGTTAAAGTACAAACAAAAGAAGGACAAAGGGGGTCCACAATTGCAGGTGTATACGCACTTGTGTGTACCGATGTGTGTACAGTGAGATTTACATTGAATGTTATCCAGATTCACCATTCGTTCTCAAAAGTGCACTATTTTCGAACTCTTGTTCTTTGTGTAAAATCTAATTTGGAAAATGCATGCACAATGCTGTCACACTAGTTGCGTTTTCAAGTCCATCACGTCCTCATTAAAGTCCATCACAAAAGTCAATCATCACAAGACAATTACAAGACAATCACACGTCATTCAGTCTTCAGAAGCTAGTCAATTGAACTGTGACTAAAAAGGGAGGTGGAATTATTTTAGTCACAGGTACGTTTGCATGTAGGACCTGCTGCACATAAATTATGTGCCTTTACATCTGTCCATATGGGTGTATGGTACATGTATACATTTGTATACATCATGGTAAATGTATACATTTGTATACATTGTATATTTTTTTTCAATAAGTCATAAGTATGTAAACAAACATGATGGGCAAATGTGGTACTGAGCTCTTAACTTGTGCAGTTGTATACAGCGAGTGTCATCTTCAGTTTGTTTGCTTGGTTGCCTTCTTTTGGAGAATTCTGACTTCTCAAATATTGCACAAAACTCTGACTGTACCATTCAACATTACCCTCTCGGATCATTTTTTTATTATTCTGTTTGATTTTAATCTTTATTATAAGTGGCCCCTACTCTCGATAATGTTCACACAAAAATTGGGGAAATAAAGAAATTCCAGCAAGTCTTTTAAAGTGAAAGTGAAATTTATTCAGTTTTCCAATCTGCAACAAACCTAAATCGACTTCGAGATTTGGTTAGCCTAGCATGTTAAACGCATAATAGTCAGACCTACCTACAAATCTGGACTTTGTCTCCTAACACCAATAAAAAAGGGCACCAGATTTGATATTTATGGCCTGAGGTAAACAATGGTGAACAGTTTTTCTGGTTGCTAGGTTGAAACCGCTCCGTATCAGAGGTCAAGAGAATAGACATGCCTGGTCTTAAGACCTGCCTAGCAACCCTATTCTTTATGACTTCGATTGTCATGTAGCCACTGGAATACACATTTGTAAGTTGCCTCTTGAAAAGTCTGCATAAACTGGGGGCAAGTTTGAGCAAGGTCTGGTTTGTGACGTACCTAGCGAAAGCGCACTGAAGTTGAAGTGCGAATGACTTTAGTCAAACTATTAGGCCAAAAAAAAAAATAAGTTGGTCTCTGGTCAGCGCGCGCGTCGATTTTGATCATGCGCATCGATCTTTTTTTTTCCCCAAAATGTTCCGCGGTAGCTCCAACAGCGCCCTCTATTTCCGTACCTCCTCAAATTTTTTTTACCAAAGAGCACCAAGGAATGGGAAATTGCACCAAGGCAAATGATCGAAAGCACCAAGGCAAATTATGGAGGACACCAATGTACATGAGGACACCAAAAAAGCAAAATAGTACCCCACCGTGACCTTGTCTGTACAATCCAAGCTTGAAGGGGGAGAAAAAAAAAAAAAAGCCGCGTGGCCGTGTCAATTCCGGAACTTCGGTCTGACCAGAGACCGAATATTTTTTTTCTTTTGGCCTTATCGTGTTAACGACCGTCAGAAATGACGGTCGCACAATTATTCAACTCTTGTCGTTTCTCTTAATTTACACAATAATGGTGTAAACATACATAGTTTAGGACATCTTATGTAATCGCCAAAAATATTCTACAATGGTGACAAAAGTGACATAATCGTAAACTAACGTGGAAAACTGTGCAATGAAAATGAAATTTAGCGCTCACAGTTTTTGTTTTCCGCCATTTTTGTTGATAGTTGGTCCCCTCTGCACTATGCTAGGGAAATTGCTATTGATAACCAGCTATAAATTGTTGCGCGACCAGCCCCGGTAGGCTGGTTCCAAATAGTCGATAAGCGTTGTCAACCATCGTCGACTAGACAGAGTTTGGGCCATTTTTAGTCAAACTATGGTTAACCATTACTCAACAATAGTTCTTGCGAGACCTTGCCCTCAGTTGAAACTGGCTCTCAACTTAAAAGATATTGACCCAAACTTTATCAAAATTTCAAATATGTTAAAACTTTTCATTATGAGTCTTTCCCCTCCCCCCACCCACGTCTAAAAAAGATAGATTAGTATTAGTTTATCCTTTTCATTATCAAGGTGTATTTTTTTTAATTCTTTCATACAACAGTGCCGGTTCCTCTTTGATGTTCGTATACACTTGGTCTCATTACCAGAAATACTTTAATAAATGAAATAATTACTGTAAACCCACACCTTTTTAGTGAATTCAGCAATAATAATTCATTTTCTAAATTGTGCCCTCAGGCCCCCGAAATTCCAGCCTGAAATGTCCCAATTTGATCGTTTTTTTTTAATCCAGGTCATTGATTTGCACCTTTCCAAGAGTTCAACCATTGTCCCTGAAAATTCTACTTTTTAACACACTCTCTTTCGTTATCTGTTGTAAGAAAACGCTGAGGTGTAATACCGTCAAATGAGATCTTTATATTCAATACCGCAAAACCAATTACCACGTTAAATTCATTTTTGTAAAAGAAAATTCATTTAAAAAAAAAAAATTCTATCATTGATTTCATTTCTATTCTCCTATTGAAAAAGTTTAATATTCGGCTTCACAACTTTTGCTGTGATATTTCAGCCGGAAACTTTTTTTCATTCAGAATGCAACAAAAAAAGGTACTCTTTCTTTGTCCCGGGAAGCTTGTTTGTCACCTTTCGATGGGAGCCTTGCGTGATAAGCTCGACAGCGACATCATCTGTATGTTAATCATAAGCCGGCCTTGCTCTCGATAATAATTGTTCCCCAGCAAAGGTTGAATTGGACAGATATTAATAACCCCAACTAGTACCAGTAATATGTCCGCTGATTACATCACTGCACTGGATGCTGAATGCTCTAATTGGCACGGCGTGGCGTGCGGAGTCACCGGACAATAGCCAGCCAAATGAGAAACGCTGCGCCGAGTGGCCGATCAGAAGTAATTTGAGTGTGCTCGCGAGCAGTTGTGGTTTGAGTCTCAAGCAACATATGGTGGGAGATGTGTGCGCATGATTGTTCTTCACAGTCAGCTAAATGTACTTGTACTTTGTAGGTAGGTTTACCTGAAATTTAAGTAATAATAGGCCTCACTAATAAGCAAACAATGTACTAATAAGCAAACAGTGTCAATTTTTTCGTGGTTCATCAAAGTTTGCTTTGAGTGACGACAACACAATTTACTTCAAGAGCTTCTGTCCATCTGTTTATGATGACTCATGTCATCAGAAACAACAAACTTTTTGTTTTTGTGAAAAGCTTATTGTCCTAGCCATTACTTTGGGAGAACTGAGTACTACCATGGAGGAAGGAATACTACATAATACTATGAGTGTTGTGCACGCTTTAATGAACCCTAATGATCCCCAACCAGCCAAACTCCAACACCAGGGTTTGTTGGGATCTGTTTGGAGGAGTACTGCACTAGTGAACTGACTGTGCTTTAATTTTGTGGGTTTTTATAGGCATACCACAAATAAACAGAGTCCAACTGTTTATGTGCACAGATTCCCATGGCGTTGGGATTTGCAAAAATGAGGAAGGTTCCTAGTAAATCACCCTAAAGAGTTAAAGTTAATGCTGAAGTATTTCATACTACAGTTCACTGCAACTAGTAGTATTTTGTAGCTTCAGGTGAAGTAAGGGTTAATAGGTATTAAGCAGTCCTAAAATTTTAGTAGTCTGGTACGTACATTTACATTGTAAATCTGTATGCTGCCTTTGCTATTATTATTCAAAACCAAATATTCTGTATGCCTTTACATGTACCGTTATGTTGCCTACATCTATTTTGTGGTAGCAAAATGAACAATTGGCATAGAAATGAATTATTTATTCCTGCCGAATCTGAAGAAGAGACACGAGGATCGACTGACAAATATTCCAACGCTTGATTAATTCGGGGTTTAACCTTGCCAAAGCTCTAGCAAGTAGCAACGCAGGTTTTTATTCAAGCCTCCTGTGATAAACAGCGTGATGAACAGGTGGAGGGCATTGTACTTTTTAGCTACATGGTGCTTACGTGTATTTTGTTTGATTGAGGTTGCCTTGACTTTGAAATATTTCAATTAGATTGATTGTACTTGACTGCCTTCGCTGCGTTTAGCATTCTCAACAGCTCTTCAGTTTTACATCCAGACAGTCCAAGGACAGTTGTGGACAACTTTGTTTTGACATTTTAGTAAAACTTGAATAATAATATCTGACTTGTGAAACTTGTCGGTGCAGTTTGGGGTTCCATTCTCAACAGCTCATCAGTTTTACACGCACAAATCCACTTTTGCAAAGTTGAATTTGGTTTTTTTTACTCTGTCAGCAAATTATGTAATGGGTGACTTGCGACATCAAATTCCCCTGACATTTATCAAAAGTGGAATCAACTTTATGTATTAAGTCATGCTTTTTGTCAATTGTAAAAGTTATTGTAGTGGAATTTGCTTGGCCTTGTTGTAATGATGTATTCTTTTGTGCCCTGTGCACATTTACAAAATATCTGTGTACCAAAGGGATAATGCGGTGAACATGCCATGTATTAGGAACATGTGTATGTCTTTAAGCCTTATTTTCCCTGTATATTGAACGCAAACATATGGTGTTTATGTAACCATGCCGTAACCTTCATGTACTGAACTCCAAAGAGATTTTTTGCAGGTACCCTGTTGAATCCAGCAGCAGGCTACGGACTACGGTCCATGCTGCAACACAGTCCAGTTAAAGGGAAAATACAACATTTGCAAACATCAAAAAATAAAACTACCAAATCATTTTGAAATACCTTGCTGGACTGTCAGTGAATGACAGTGTAAAGCATCCTGTAAAATAATGGCACCTGGTGTACTGTCATTTTCAGTGTTATTTTCGTATCAATTTCCAACGCTGGTCGGCCGACCAGCGTTGGAAAAAACTGGCTTTTTTTCAAATACTGGCCCCAATTGACCATCGCACTTGTTTGCAATCGATTACACACCTATGAACGGGTACAAGCCAGCTAGACTGGTTCCCTGACCGTACAATTCCCCAATGTATGTAAACTGCTCTGTTTCTTCTTATATGGAGTCAGGGAACCAGACTACATGAAAATGATTGTTTTTCTTGGTTTTTATAGCATTTTGGAACCCAAAACCTCAAAAAAGTCAGTGTAACTATATTTGCTATATATTTCCAACCCCCCAATTCCATCCATTTCTGAAAATTACAGCAAAAGCAAATGATGTATATTCCCTTTAAAAGAATCCTTCAAGTCTTGTGAAGAAAATTGCCAGGGTTTATATTTTATTTTAGCAGGCCACGTGTACACTGCCATGCTGTCTGAATCGAACTCAGTCCAGTTGCAAGAATCTTTTTAGCCTTTTTACTCTCTTCCCAGATCTCAAAATCCAACAGAAATATCTCCATCTGAATTTTTTTTTTTTTTAGCCGAGTTTAATTTTAAAAGAGAAGTCTGTCACAAACGGAATTAGAATTTAAATTACGGTCTTCGAAACCAGGAAACACTTGATGACAATAACAAAATTTAAATCAGAATGATCAGAAACCCACAATTTCAGAACAAATAACAAAATCAAGATTTCATTTCTTCAAAATGTCAAGTGAATGGCAAATGACATAACCACGGGAGGCCCAGCCAAAATAGGGACGCACAATGAAATTCAGGCTGTGTGAAGTTTTTTTTCAAACAAATCAACAATGTGTAGCAAAATGTAACATCTCCGCAGACTTAACTCGACCGTGGAAGACCAGGCTCGAAGTCATTTCTGATGAATCTAATTCATAAATTTTCATTGTCCTAAGCCTGTTCGATATCCATTTATTATTAAATCAGCATATCGTGAAAAAAATATCGGATATCGCGATATTATCGTGATGACGTCATTTTTCCATTCATGGAACAATGGAATAACAAAACAACAAAAAAAAAAAAAAAAACACGACCGAAGTCACGATCCACCATGTCCACTGCCGCGAAAAAGACCCCATACATGCCATATGTCCTGAACAAAATCGTCAAGTTTATTTGACTAGAGTCTCATTTTCTTTGCCAATTTAGGTAGAAAACAAATTCCACATTCAAACATCGAAAACAAAATTACCTTGAAATGTTGGATAAAAATGTGCAATTTATTAGAAATCCATATCGAGGAAAGAACGAAGCACAAGCACGCAATTGCACGCCGCATTGACATGATCTACACGTGCGCGCACGCATAGTACAGCCCACACCATTGCGGCAAGGGTGTGCTTCACTGCAAACAATTTACCAGTATTTCCATCTTTTCAGAATTACAAATAATATTTTTTTTAATGGAGTCCGAAATATTTCCTGGTTCACAAAAAGTTCTTCATCGTTACAAACTAACAAAATATTTTTTTTTCTAAAGATTTTGTTCGAAAAACGATGTTAACTCAAAAAATGAGGGTGAAACACCCCTTTAAAAAAAATGAATGGATCAGTCCAATGTCTTGTGACGCATTTTTTGTTCTGTGAACGAAATAAAAGCCCCGACTGAACAGTTGGTTTTCGACGTTTTTTGTTGCTGAAAATATGAACAGATTTCATAAGTTTGGGACAGCTTTGGCACTAAGCAAGTGTAAGTGCCCAGGCACAACCACGGAAGAGAAGCTCGTTCCGAGTCAGGAAAAATACGTGCAGGAAAATTTGATTCTAGTTCGCCTGCGCGGAGCTCCATGCGCGGAATCGGCCTAGCCTGTGGCGATTTTTTTTTTCTCTCCGGCTCCCAAACGCGTACGACATCCGCAATACGCTATGACGTTTTGGACTTTATACTTTTCTAAAAACATGGACAGAAAATCAAAAATATAAATATATGCAATTCGGGCTTTATTTCCCTTTTTAATAAAATCCTCCCAAGCCTCAGGTTAGAAAATAATAATAATAATAAAAAAATCATGTGCAACACCGTGATTCGAACCACTGATCTCTATATAAAGACTGGATAGCTAATAAAGAGCCGCACAATGTACGAATTTGACTCCATATTGGTGAGACCGGCTGGTGATCTACAAAGGACAAGTTGCCGTTTTTATAGACAGCATGATTTCTTTTGTAACGTCGCGGTTCATTTGACTTATAAATGATAAGTTTGACCATTCCTTCCTCCATGCACTGACCAAGGTTTATAACTACAATTTTTTTTTTACGTCGTGGTTACTAAAATACCGCAAATATCACTTTTTCGGCGTTTTGCAATGATAATCACTACGGAAATGTGTCCCTTTTAGAACATCATAATATGTGTACGTGACCAAAATGCACGTCAACTGTTGATACAACGCGCGCGTACTTACGCTTAGAACGTTCGTATTATACGCGGCCATCTTCGTGAGACCGGGGGCGAATTGGTCAATATGCAAAGTCTTCTGTGTGAATGTTGTATGCATATCCGCTATCCAGTCTTTATATAGAGATCAGTGATTCGAACCCGCAACCACCCGGTGTAAAACACAATGAATTATCGACTGAGCTGTCACATTGCTCGCTTCAAAACTGGAAAACTAACCAATATATAGTGCCCACGTATCATAAAAGTATCGTAGAGGGCGCTTAACGTGCGTATGCGGATGTCGTTTGGTGCTGGAAAAACAATTTGCAGGATCGGCGTGGTCTCCTCGAGCCGGTGCCGAAACGAAACATTCACTTCTCAACGTCGTAATCTACATTTCAAGCACATGTATTTGTGGTGTTTTGTCTATACAAATTCACATTTCCGTCAAAACAAAACAGGCACCGTATTTTCTTTGCGAAATGTCAGAGACTTCGTTTCCCTTCAGTTAACTCCACGCACGTGATTATGATTTTGGCACTTGGTACGTCGGGTGAAATTGTGTTGTTTGTACTGCACACCACGTGCAGCGCAGCGTGGAAGACGCAAAATCCAATACACGTGACGTTAGTCAGTTGGTTCTGCCCCTGAATAGGTAAGACCTATCGCGGTAAATACAATGCGGTGAATTTGTCGTTTGCGGTTTTTCATGGGAGCGCTTTAGCGATGGTTTGAAACTGTAAGGGATTGACTTTGGTTACAAAAAGCGGTACCTCAAAAGAATATCGCAATATTTTTCGGCATATCGAATTTCACGATGTGCCGATTTTTTTTTATGAGATCGATACGATTTCCGATATGAAAATATAATCGAAATATCGTGAAATATCGCCATACCGAACAGGCTTGCATTGTCCTTCTAATCCAAGTTACATGCGGGAGGGCTGTAAAAAAAAAAATAGGACAGCAAATAGATCCATTATTGACAGAGGTTTGGGCCTAACAACGATGACGCCTATAGTAAAAGCCCAATGAAACGTGCAGTAAACTAACTAAGGACAGTCCTCTACCAAATTATGCAACGAGGCATGGCAGACTGTGTGCGGTAATCGAAGTGCGCTGTTGTGTGACTTAATTGTCACCCTGCCACCTGCCACGGCGTTCGGTCATGGGGCAAGAGCTGGCCAAAGAGGTGTCGGTCCCCGTTGGTCGGGCGCTTGCGTGTGCCAAAGTTAATTGATGTCACAGCTCTTCAGGGCATCAAAGTAATTTTGTCGGGGTGGTTGTGGTTTCAAAGGCGCATCCATTGCTGTTGTTAAATTGTGATGAGACTGTTCATTATTAATATTGGAGAAAATTTGCTCTGAGGATGGCATTGCCTGCCGTATTGAAACTATAATGAGGCGGCAAGTGCAATACATAGAAGAGGTTTTTAATCTGAGGATCTTTTTTAATGGCAGAAGCTTGGCGGGTGCAGCTTCTTTTCCAACCCACCTGTTTTATAATGGCTCATGCCCTACAAAAGGTTTGCTGGGGCATGACAGAACATTGTCTATTTCTTGTACATACGGTAATACATAATTTTTCTGTTTCTTAAGATGCTCTAAGGCAATGGTATAGGGTGCTTTGAAGTCATTTCGTGACTGCACCCTTTGCCCCCCAAAAAATAAATCTTTTTTTTTTCAAACTATAAATTTTTATTTCAAGCGCATACATATACATACAGGTATGTGATAGAATCCAAATTGAACACTGGAAAGATTGCACAATCTTCAAAGGAAGAATATATATGTGCTTAAAATTGTGATGCAACCCGTGCAAACATACAACAGCGTAGCAAGTCTTGGCCTTAAAATAGTTGCAGATGAGATGACGTCATTATTTTCTGCAATAATTACAGGTAGCACAACTTCTCTGCCTAACAGAAGATGCAGAAACATTTGTGGGGCGCTGTGGTCCAATGGTTACGGTGTTCGACTCGTGTGCCGTGGTACATGGGTTCGAATCCTGACCGTGGGAACATGGTGCTTGTGCTCTTGAGCAAGGCACTTTACCATTATTGCTTCGTCCTTCGGATGGGACGTAAAGCCGTAGGTCCTGTGTGTTGTGTAATGCACGTTAAAGAACCCAGTAACACTTGTCGCTAAGAGGAGGGGTTTCACCCGGTGTTTCTGGCAGTGGCAGCAATTATGCGCCGCAGCACCTAGCAAAAAGGTGCTACATAAATGGGTCTCATAATGTTCATATACTTCATTTACCTGGCTTTGGTTGCATTCTCCCCCTAGCGCTTTGTATCCTTTGGCAAAAAGCGCTATATAAATACAGTTATTATTATTATTATTATGTACATAAAATTTAAAACGTTTAGTTTGCAAGATTCTCGGGCATCAACCAACCAAACAACAAAAGTGCACTTGACAAATGTGCTGGATTGAAATTGGCTCCAGCAGTAAATCCCCAACGTAGAGTTTAATGGATTTGTTTATAAGCTTCATTTACCCTTGTGCTGGTAAAAGTACAGCGACCCTAGCTTGCGAACGTGACTTTGTTTTGTCATAAATATGTAGGTTGAGACAGATGTCAAGTTTAAGTATCACGAAGCACACGTTTTCTGTGATGTACGCATGTGTGCAAGTACACGTACAATTTACGTGTATTTGTCTGTACACATGGATTTGTAGTAAGATGCCCAAATCATGAAGGCCCCCCCTATTAAAAAACAGCATTTTATTGCTTTGCAAAAAGGGTGCATAGTAATCATGGTACCAAAACAGTATCAGGCCATAATGTACACATCACCTTATGTTTGATCTTGACTGGGTTTTTTTTGTAATGGGTGCTTCTAGGGAGGGACCTCCTGTATAGAATGGATTTTGACACTCTAGCCACAAAGTTCGGAGAAGGGTTTTTCTAAGAATTATTTGCAGCGCTGCATTAGGCAAATTATCTGCACACGCAAAGCTTTATAATCCAGCACGAGTCACAAATGAAGAGCATTTACCTGCACTTCATCATCACACTACGACATGTGGAAGGAACACAAAAGTACCCGATTTGCATAAAATTTACATATAATCATGTTTTCCTGGAATCTTTGGAACCCTGGGAACTATAGAGTTACATTTACAGGGGATTAATCTCAGTGTTAGTACAGCAGTCTTACATGTAAGTGCATACATACATGTACATGTACATGTACATGCATCTTGATATAGAACCCTAATTCCTCTATGGTAAAACATTGCTTACGAGTACATGTACATATCTACATGTACACGTAGTACATGTACATGTATATTGTACATGTACCTGCACTTTTTTTTTTATCAGGATGAATAAATTGTCACGAAAATGTAAAACAATACTCATTTGATTTGATATGCATCGTGTCTCCGTTAATTAGATCTACATTTGTACGGTCAGTGAACTCCACTTGTAGGCCCCTGTTGCTGTGTTTTAATTGGCCAACCTGTGTACAGCAGATCTTCCCAGAAAGTCAGAACGAATTGATGTTTGTTCATCTGCCCAGCTGTTGTTTACTTTGGGTATCTCTCTTTCATTAATTAGGCCCCAGCCTGTTTGTGTTTGTATTTCTTCTTGAGTTTATGAGCGCATTGTGCAGACCAGATGTTGCCGTGAAGCGCTCTTGTGGGTCAGCGAACAGACCTGACCTGGCCCGGCTGTCAGTATTTTCTGAACTGTGAGTAATTTGATGAAGGAGTTGACATCTTGCTGAACTCCGCTTGGCACGATTCCAGTGTCGCTGAATAAATACGGGTTGCTTTCATTGCTAGATTTCAGACAACAGGAAAATTGGTATGCTCCTCGAATTATTAATTTGTTTTCGTTAACTGTGAAACTTCTGAAATAAATTCATTGCTGGGGCATGGAGGTTTTGCACTAAATGTGGTACAATTTTACAAGTGATTTTACATGTACAGCTATGTTCTTGCTTGATTTGTATTTGTCATAGTAGCTCACATTATCTCTTTTCCTTTGTTGTTATAATTTTTGCTAGCCCCTCCTCTCCCAATAATTGTTCATACCCCCCTCTCAAAAATTATACTTGTATTTTTTTTAAGTTAATATTTTACATGTAGATGTTATACTTTTTGATAATTTTTTTTAAATATCCAAAAAACAACTGCCAAATAAACTGACAAAAAGAGTGACATACATTTACTACTACTAGTACATGTCACCCCTCACAACCAACTTCATGAGAAAAAAATGGATGTATCCTGCATTGCAAGACCTGAAGGTCACTCATTTGTTGAGAACTGTGCATTTATAAAGGAAATATGGAAAAATATATTCACTTAAAAGAATTATTCTGTGCATGCATTTTTCTGAACCGAACAGCATTTCTATCAATAGAACACTTGGTTTCATATCACTTTCCACACAGCAGTGTCCACAGAACACCCACCATCCTTGCGATTTGTTTTAATCATTTTCCAAACTTTTTGTGTGTTTGTCTCCAACCAGTCAAGATTCCAATTCTCCCCACGACTTTGTTGTATTTTAATTAGCAAGGCTTGCGCCCTACCGTTGCCCTAACCCCACCAGGTAGAGCGCGGCACAGAGACAGTTCTGTAGTTCCAGTTGTTGCCGGCTTTTTACACCCCCACTGTGGCCTGGAGGGCTTAGGTACCAGACAGGGTCAAGCAAGGTTAGAGCACTCCCCAAAGATATATGCACATCCCGCATAGCATGACAGGTTGAACTGGCAGTAGAGGGGACATTGGCCCATTTGTGCAGTGTACATGTACATGTGCAGAATACATGGCTTTTGTTAAACTGCTATTAGAATTAGATATTTTTTGAATATTCGTTTTTGGTTCTGACATCAGTCTCTGAAAACCCCCCATATTTTCTCAATCACCTCTTCTCTTATTAGGTTTTGTAACTAAAAAATGTCGAGACTTGTTTGACTGATGCATCTGTGTTTTGTTTCAATGTTAGACCACCAACTTGGAACCAAAAAAAACTGAATGGTGATCACCTGTTGGGACTTTTCATTGTGAAGAGGTACTTTTGAGTATATACTTTGCTCAGACAGTTTGGTGATATTTCTCTTAAAAAAATATGTCTTTTTAACCGATTTATTACAAGTAAGAAGGGTCGTGAAATAAATGTTCTTTAGGTACCGGTACATGAACATGTACATAAACCTCTATGAGAATTCATGTACATGTACATATTATATGTTTTATTTTTTGGGCCATTACAACTAATGAAATGCAACATGTTGATTATTTTTCACTATTTCATGTTACCGTACATTACCGGTAGCTACACGGTTTTGCGGGTAAATAAAATTTTTAAATGACAGCTCAACTTTCAAGTGTCTTGTGTGTAAAAATGACCCAAATTATCAGCTTGGGAACAAAATAAAGAAAATGTAACTTTGCAATTTAAGCCAGTACATTTAACATGCATCCAAAAAGGGGGGGGGGGGAGGCTTCATGGGTAAATGTATTTATAAAGTACATTGTAAGCTAATCATTTTCAGCTGGATCTGTTGGAAAGCATTCACAATGTGCCTTTGCACATAAAAATTGCAGTGACCCCATTACTATGGCAACAAAGCTAAGCAATAGATGGTGATTTACGGACTTGCAGTGCCTGCCAACCTTTGTCAAGGTTAGACAGTTTATAAAGTAATATGGTCACAGTTGACTGGTTGGCGCTATTAAAGTCTCCCTAATAGTGGTAATGATGACTCATTATTTAAATTTAAAACTAAGTAGGACCTACGTGCATGTTGGCTGGGTTTATTATTATATTCTGATGGCAATTAATATTTTTGGGGGCCTAAATTTCTTTGCCTAATGGATGGCATATATTCTAGTCAGTTGTGCTGTGTGTCAACCTTGTCAAAGAATGACTCATTGCTCACTTGAGAGAAAAATACCTCATCAAATTTTATTTGTTATGATATTAGACACGTTTGGTTAGTTTAATACTTGCATATCTGCAAAAAAGGGAAAGAATTTAGAACTTGTGAAAATGTGTCCATACAACTTTATGGTCTGAAGAAGAAAAAAAAACAATTTAAGCTTCGCATGCTGGTTTTTATGATATTGGTCAGACAACTTGACGCCTTGTGTGTTTGTCAGAGGTTGATATAAAAGGCAGACTTTTGCTGGTTGCCGCAGATACTGCCGCAATTACCCAATGTGTGATGGCTGAGATTTATCTCATGCAAGAGTGTTGAATTAGCTTGTGAATGTAATGCAAAAGCTGTGACAGATTTTATAATCAGGAGTTAATGTCAATTGGACTTCACGCACAGGTACATTGTACATGTAAGTGGTTGAGACATTTTGTACACATGTGCTGTACTTGTAACACAGGTGATGCATAGATCTTCTTTAATTGAAGCTTAGCTACCGGATAGCAGTCGAAACAATCAGTTTGGTTCAAGGTACAATGTATTGGCAACTGTAGTGTGGAAAGCCGTGGCCCAGTGGTTAGGTGTTCGACTCGTGTGCCGTGGTACATGGGTTTGAACCTTGACAGGGAACATGGTGCTTGTGTTCTTGGGCAAGACACTTTACTACAATTGCCTCTCTCCACCCAGGTGTATAAATGGGTACCTGTGAAGGTAGAGACCATAATGCGCTGATCTCGAGCTGCTGCAGAAAACTGGTCTCATGGCCTGATGAACAGGGAAAATAATTGTGAAGCGCTTGTGAGACCTTTGGTATAAAGCGCTATAAGTACCACATTATTATTATGATTAACTGATGACTAGAGGATAATTGGTCATATTGAGTTGACCGGCAGCAGCAAATGGCAATCCGTGTTGCCATTAAGTGAATCCACCTGTCGGCTTTGAGTGATGGCCATTCCATTGTGTTGACCACCTGTTCTTTTGATTGCATTGACTCTGCTGTCAAAATTGGCATGAATTGTGAAAGGGTCATCCCCGTATCGGCATCATTTAACAAGACCTTTGTATTTTTATCAACAATCAAATGCGTGTGAAATGGAAAGGATGCCATGCAACTAAACCTCTTTTCTTTTCTCTGTTCACAGTTATTTGATACCTCTGTAACTGTCAGTTGAACTCCACCGCCTGACCAGTGTCCACAATATCATGGAAACATGCACTCCGGACGTCAGGCACAACGCGTACTTCACTAAGAGCAACCCCGGCGTGCAGCACTACAAGTCGGCCTCGGATGGGGACTCGCCCGACGCCTCCATGCCCATGGGCAACCTGGCCAGCCCACTCGTTGACAGTGGCTACCGGGAGGGCAGCGTAACTTACAACCACGAGGAGTCAACCAATAGCTACGGCTCGCTGACTGGCGAGGTTCCGGTAGGCACGGGGCCCCCGGTGATCACTCCAGTGAGCGGCCAACTTGAAAAGGTACATTGTTAGAAGAATATCGAGGTGTCTGTTGTACTTGCTTATTTGTGTTAGTCACTTCTTTTCTTAGCGTCAGGATTCCATATTAATATGCAAGAAAGCACTAGCCCAAAGTCACCCTTGTTACTCTTCCTGTATTTTCTCACCAGTTCAAGCAGCATCGTATGATACGCCCTGTTCCCCTGAAAGCAGCTTCCCCCTCGCGCTCCCTGGACTCCCCTTGCAGTACCTCATCAAGGCACAGCCTCCCAAGCTCGCCGGCAAGCATGCCAGACCAGACCAGTGACAAACCCCAACAACAGCAGCTGCAGCAGAATCAGCAGCAGCAGCGGCAGCGGCATCAACCCCCAGACGTTGTATTGACCAACCAGCAGAAGCACGGCTTTGCTGGCAACCACTTTGGTGGGTTGCCAACGAAATGCCTGTCACTGCAGGACATCACGCCGAAGCAGCGGAACTACCATGACAACGGGCCACGTGGTCCTGCCTACGGTGACTCAAAGGTAAGAGAGCATTCTTAGCAAATAATGCTCTGTGGTTTTAGTTTGTTCTCTTAAGCATTTAAATTTTGCCTCAGTGAGCAGATCTAGGCAGTGACCATACAGTACTTGAAAGTAAAGTCTGTCACAAGCCAATGTGGCCCATCAGGCCGGCGTTTATCTCGGGTTTCAGAAGCATGAAACGACTGAGAATGTTTCGATTCCCCCTGGATGGGATGCTAGTCCATTGCAGGTTACTCCCCAGCTAAAGCCGGTACCCATTTATACTCCTGGGTGGAGAGAGGCAAGTGGGGATGAAGTGGCTTGCCCAAGGACACAACATATGGCCAGCAGCTGGATTCGAACCCCTGACCCTCTGATCATGAGTCACAAACCCTAACCACTAGGCCACACTCCCCCACTGACAGTACTCTCACAGTACACGTAACATTACATCAATGAAGAGAAAAAGTAAACTCTTAACAGAATTGGCCATAGATATGGTTCGATTAAGTACGTCTATGTAGGTCATCAATTTTCCACTGTTTGTATAAAAACTTACAAACTCTTCTCATCCTGTTTGATTTGGATTTCAAAAAGGCATGGGGGAAACAACCAACCCAGCCCAGGCGGATCCAACCAGCACATTCTCTCAACTACCTCAACCGCACCGTCCAGAATCTCCAGAACCACAAGCTCCTTCCGGACTACAAGCGCAGGAACATCAGCCAGTCCAGCAGCCAGGTGGACAACCGCCGGAATGGCAACAACAACGGCAGCAGAAGCAACCCCAAGAAGCCCGTTCGCATCACCCACAGCAACCCCTCTTACGGCCACGTCATGGATTACAACAGCAACCGGCTGGACGGGAAGTCCTCCGCATCGTCGTCCTCTCAGGTGTCCTCAGTCCAGGAGGAGACGGAGATGGACGAGATTGCCGCCCTCAGACAGAAAGTGCTTGAGAAAGAGGCACAGCTGACCACGCTGCGGGACACCATGGACAATAACGAGGCGGCCATATTGAAGGTGCACGAGGACAAGCATCGGGAATGGAGCGAGGAGACGTCATGGCTGAGGAAGGAACTCCAGGAACAAGAAGATACCTCACGGAAGATACGGCACTCACTACAAGCACAGGTAATGTTTTTGCTGCATGCCAGATTCTGAAGTATTCGATCACTACCCAGTTAGAAGCTGACATTTATTTTATGATTGTAATATTGATTATTTTTCCATACACAGATTTACAAACTTGAACAGGAGAAGAAAACCTTGCGGGAGAAAATTGATGTTTCCCATCATCCACCCAGCAAGGAGGTGGAAGACCTGAAATGGCAGATCAGGAATCTCAAGGAGCAGTTGAGCAACAAGACCCAGGAAATTGCCAACTTGAGAAATAAACTCACTTATCAGGAGCAACGCCTGAGCCAGCGGGCCAAGACAGTGGCCTCTGAGGAGGCTGAGCTGGACAGACTCAGGCAAGAGATGCAGAGGACTGGGGAGGTGACCCCAGAAGCCCACAGGAGGCGCCTGCAGGAGAAGGAGGCTGAGCTGAGCGAGACCCGGATCGAAACAAACCACCTGCGGGAACTCAAGGAGAACCTGGCCCAAGAAGTCAGGGTTCAAGAAGAGGAGTTGACCTTACTGAGGACAAAGATTGGCACCAAGGATCAGGAACTGAGCCAGGAGCGATGTGAGGTCGCATACCTGAGGGAGGTCCAGGAAAAACTCAACCAGCAGCTCCAGAAAAAGGCAAAATCAGGAGGCTTGTTGTCCGGAAAGGGCAACCAGTCAAGTAATGTGAACAACCTGAAGGAGAGGCTCGCGCAGCGGGAGAAGGAAGTCACTCAGGTGAAGGAGCAGCTTAGACGGGTGCAGGAGGATAAGGACCAGGAGCTTGGTAAGCTACGGCAAAACATGAAGGAGAGGAATGGCGACATTGAGAAACTGCAGAAAAAGCTGAGCGAAGCGGAAAAGGACCGTAGTATGCTCAGGAACAAGCTTGCCAATGGGAAAGGTGCCGGCGGTACCAAGATGACACCCTTGCAGCGGCAGCTGGAAAGTGACTTCATGGATATGCAGGTCAAGCTGACCACCCGGGAGCGGGAAGTGTTCCAGTTGAAACGGGAACTGGCGCTGCTCCAAGAAAAGAACGTGAGTGACATCAGCAGCCTGAAGTCCCAACTAGAGGAGCATGAGCAAGAGCAGCAGGCTGTCCAGGACAGAATGCTCCAGCGGGAAACAGAAATAGGATTCCTGATGGACAAAATGAAATCTCAGGAGAATGAAATCGCCGTGCTGAAAGAGGAGCTTGAAAAGCCAGAGCCTCCCAAAAAAGCCAGGGACTCCCAAGACCACCAGCAGAGGGTGGAAGAGTTGGAGAGAGAGGTGATTGCTCTGAGGAATGAACGCACAGAGTTGCACACTCAGGTAGTAGATCTCGGAGAGGAAAGTGCAATGTACAAAGAGAAACTGGACAAGATCAGCAAGGGGGTTCGTACCCTGAGCACTAGCCAGTCCAACCTGGTCAACCTGGCCAAGGGCATGTCCCAGGGGGTCGCCAGTCCGGGACCCCCGAGGGTCGACGAAGAGGAGAACCTCCGGCAGGAGATCCGCTCCCTGAGAGAGAAACTGGCCGAGTCCAGGAAGCGGCTTCAGAACCAGGAGGGAGCTATCAGTCGGGAGCGACGGGTCTGGCAAGAGGAGAAGGAGAAGGTGATCAAATACCAGAAGCAGCTGCAGTTGAACTATGTGCAGATGTGTCGCAGGAATCGCAGCCTGGAGAGTGATCTGCAGCAGCTCACTGTGGAGCTGGAGCACAAGGAAATCAGTCACTGCTGAGGTAGCTTAACAGTAAATAAAGTTATGGGCTCCAAGCGATAACAAGAGAGAGTACTTTTTTACCACTATGGAGAGCCGTGTGGACAGAACAGGCCACGCGGACGTACTGCTAAGTACACCCGACTTGGTTTATTCTGAATGTGCACAAAGCGATAACGTTTTCACGTGAGCATCAGGCGTTGTCAGCAATTCGTGCGAATGTCTCTCCCAGTGGTCTCCCCCAACTCTCTCCCTTTTTGACCGTTGAGGGTGTACTTGTGCGCTGAGCCCACTACTACTGTTTGTTGGTTGCTATTTGTGAGTAGATATTGTGTGACGTGTTTTGGGGAAGTAGAGACAAACTCTTACTGACCCAAAATAGGATTATTTCTTTATTTCTTAGCCATTATTTCTTTGCACAGGGCATGATACGTAAAAGTGGGTCCTATTTTACAGCATTTCAGTGGATTTTGTGTTCAGGAAGTTTGGAAAAATCACTTTCAAATGATTAATGTTTCAGGGAAAAAGATGATTCAACCATATGAGATACAAACAGTTCGGGAAGAGACTTTCTAAAAGATTGACTTGAGCTTGAAAAATCCATATACTTTTTCTGAAATTATTTTGCGTATTCAGAAACAAAAGTTTTGTCGGAAGAATATTTTTGAAGCAGTGGATGAAAAATACTGATATCTTTGTTTGAAATATTCCATAAGTCATTGTTGATGGTTTATGGAAATGTTTTTCCATTTAATCATTTGAAATGAGAATGCAGTTTATCGAAAAAGGCACATGTACAATGTATAGGAAGGAAAAAGAAAGGGTTTTTTAACATTTGAAAAACAACCGAAGATGACTTTTGTCTTTGATACAAGTAAACACAACATTGAAATGACCTATTAAAATATGACATGCAGCGTGCCCTGCTCTGTGCCTTGCGTGTATGAAAACAACACACACTTATGAACACAGCATAAAATGGGAACACTTCAAGTTTTGGGTCAGTAAAGTTCAGGGCTATAAATGATTGCCACATTTTTTCAACAAATCCGGGACCAAATTGTACTCCCACAACAGCCCCTTGACATAGAATCCACCGAGTTGTAGTTTACAATGGCCGCTCTTGTACAGTCTACACAGTGAGCACGCTGAGAACTGAACCCAGAGTTACAAGGTCGCTGAAAGGGATTATCGTTTGATTTGTAGCCTCCCTTTCAAGGCTGTGTCAGGATTCAGAAAACAATGAAACCTCTGTTCAAGTTGTGGGTTTCCTCCAAAGAAAATGGGTCGGATTGGTAATAGATTGACAGATAAACAAAGGGCCATTAGTACCTAAGCAAAGTGCCAATACTGATGTGAGGATTTAAAAAAATGTTGTTTATAGATTATTTGAAACTCGGCTCAGCTCATGTTTGGACAAAAAAAGAAACGAAGAAAGCATTGGTACATTAATAGTATCTCCATTCTCCATTTGGATTCAGAAGTCTCACATTTTTAAGTTGTAAATTGAAATATATTTTGAAATTATACAAAAACTATGTAAACTGTATGATTATTATTGTTTAGGTTGTGCTGTACAGCTTGCACACACATGCATTGATTCCATTCTCGAACTACATGTACGAAGTCACCATCTGAATTGTATATCTTTGTAAACAATATGACTCATTGTTTATTTTGAGGCAGGGCTTTTGTATTTATTTACTGGCGCTCCAGTCTCCCACAATGGCTCCCCTTGTTTAGTTTTTTTCCCCCAAAAATACCATCACTTCCATATGCCTGCTTCCCTTGGGACTAAAGTCCTGCAAAATAATTGAAAAATTTCTTCTCATATGTCCGGTTTACTATAAAATTGAACACATTCTGAAATAATTAACAAGCTAAAGTTGTAATGTCTGACCCTTCCATGGGCCCACATTCCGTGCGAATTGTGCTGTTCAAAAAATTGCAAGGTTTTTTTTTATAAATATATCTGATAATTGTAACAGCATCAACCAATTTTTTCCTGTACTTGATAAATAAGGTTAAGAGTTAAAAAAAAAAAAAAAATGCAGTTAACCCCATTTTTTTCTGTGTGTCAAGACCCCAAATCAAATTTCGGTCACTAAAAAGCAGTCAACCACCAGTGATATGAACATAAAGTGTGTGATGGGCATTTTAATGGTGCTCGAACGGTTGATCATTAACTCAAAAACTCCAGCAAAGCCGCCAAAAATCCTGTTCCCAACAGCCTTGACAATGGCAGTCCTAACCTCAATTCCCCCAGGCAACACTTGTACATGACCTTGCGTTGGAAATAAGGACCCACTTCACTAAAGATTTGCAAGACTTTGAAAGGACCAAGGGCCAGCTAGTGATTCAGTCTCTCTTTTTTTGCGGTGGGCTTTAAGCTTTGTTTACCCCCTGATATCTGATAAGTTGGGTTTCAACCCCATTAGCGTAGGCGGGAAGTTTTGGGGGGATTGTTGGCCGCCTGAACAGTAGCTTTGATTGTTTTCCAGTCTGTCCGACCAGGTTTCTGTTTCACAACGTTGCAGTGGTTCTCACACTAACTGAATTTTTAGCTTTACGAGCTTCAAGGACCAAAAGTCAAGAGTGCTTGGATGAACATTATTTTGTTGAGCGGGTTTCCTCGATTCAATCTAATATTGATATTTTTATATTATCTACCAGATGTATTGGAAAGAGTATTAATGCGCGCCACATGTCATTAAAGATGGATGCATGTTTTCCCTGTATCTTGTTTTCCAATTGATTATGATCTGTCCCAGTTCAAGCATAACGTCAATACTTTTCTGTCTACTTGACGTAATTTATATTTTTTCCTTTTCTACCCCTTTTTTCTACCCCTTACCTCATATGGGCGACTCTCATTTAAAAAAAAAAAGCATTTTATTACAAAGTTGAGTTAACATAATGTGAAAAAGCAGTCACTGCTTGTATAAACCAATTGTGTAAAACTTACTTCCGTTGGTGTCCATGAAAAGGTTGGGATTTTAGCAACATTTAATACATTTGCTACATTTTTTTCTCAAATACCTTTCCAAGGTTTGACTGGAAATGATAGGTTCTGAAGGGATAGGGAACCATGCCATCTAATACTCATGAGGTTTTGTGGTATCTTGGTTTGTTTGTTTGTCGGCAAAGGATTGTGTTTCTTGACATCAAAATGTATGTTTTGAATTTCATTTAATTTGGGGATGTTAATTTTTTTGGGGGGGGGGTGGGTTGGGTTTTTGTTTGTTCTTTTTATGGGGGATTAAATTTATAATCTGTTTTCAAGGTTAAAAATTCTATCAGAGTACATGCAAACTAATCATGTGTACAATGGTAGAAGAAACAGAATCCTGTGCGTCCAAATTTTATTTATGTATTTATAAATTCCCAACGGCATCTTGATCAACTCATTGGAATCCTGGCCTTGGTCGTAATCTGTCTAAGGACTTTATTCCTGCTTTTGGTTCTTTCATCAACTCCACAGGGTACAACTCACCAAGTAGGTTATTAGCTTTCTAGTACATTAGGTAGACCAGGCGCCAATTTGTAGACTATTTAGGGACTCACTTTTAGTTTAATCGTAGTGGGTAGCACGGATAATTAGCTTCAAATCCTTGGCCGATGAAGCTTATAGGGTTTTTGGTGATGGGCTCTTTCATGAAATCCTGTTAGCAGGTTAGTTAAGCAATGCAGTTAGTGAGCCAGAAAAGATTATTGCATATGGTCTGGCTTGCAAACTATTGCATTTATTTATCAAGCATTGCAGTTGTTTATCAGGCATGCAACTTTCCTCAAATCAGCTGATTTCAGCTGAATTCCCATGTCTGCCAATTAAAAATTGAAAACACTGTACAAAGTCTTCTGAACTACTGGACTTTCCTCCTTTTTTTTGTAGCTTGAGAGTTGCATGCCTGGTTTATTGGAACGTAGAAAATCCTGCATTATGTAGAAATAGAATAGTCTGGTGCTGGTTAGTCATGTTATTGTTTTCTTCCAACAACTCAGTGGGATGTAACCTTGTTCTGTAACCCGGAGGAGGTTGGGGTCCCTACCCGTCTGTTCTTTCATCAACTCCACATGACAACTCACCATGTAGGAAGGTTAATCATTAGATGCAAATCGCTTTAAAAAAAAATAAACACTCCACTAGTGGGGCTAGGCCAGCAGGCAGTAGGTTTAAACATGAACTCTGTGCTTCTTAGAAACGGCGTCAAATTTGTTTTAAGAGCTCTTGGGATTTTGTTAAACCATGATCTGTCGTAAGAAGCAGGGGAAATGTAGTTTTTAGACTAGATGTTATTTTAGGAATGAACCAGAGGAGTGGTTGGGTTCCATTCAAATCTTCCATATCAGGAAGTTTAATAATTTTATATCAACTCGGACTTATTTTGGAATAACTTTTGGAACAACTCGTACTTGTGATTTTTTAGCTGCTGATTTTTTTCCCCTGCAACTCACCCGTTCTTTCACCAACTCTTTCAGGCAAGTAGTTTAGATTCGCGGATGTTTCTCCTCTTTTGCAAGAAGTGTAGATTTGCCGCAAATATTTGTTATTAGTAGAATGTAGCATCTGGGGTATTTAGGTATTCCTCAACTTTTTTTGGACATTAATTTTGCTTTGCATGTTGTTAGTTTTAACAGAGGTCATACTTTCTTTAGCTTCTTCTTGGATAACTGTTCTTTAGGTAGTTAAGGATTTAAGTATAAAACCATTACACCAGTGATTGTTCAACTCATTACAGTATATTTTTTAAGAGATCAATTTAAATTACATTCTTTTTTTTCATTTGTGGGTATATTTTAACTTAATTCTCGGAACAATTTTTTTGTATAAACCTCATGAGTATGTTCATTGGTTTTCCCTGCGAAGCCAGGCAGTTGGTTCCCTGTCCCTTTGTATTAAAAAAATGTACCGCAGCAATTGGTTACCACTTTATTCACCTCTAATAAAATTCACTGCACAACAGGTCCGTGGACCCTTTTGAAGGTTAAATATGAGTAAATACTGCTTGGGTAACAAAATCCTCATTCATTGACCACAGATCGTTACTGAATCGCCCCGAAAAGCTTACAGCCATTTCGAGAAATATCATGCCACGTTTTTCTCAGGTTATATGTTGTGTACTACTGGTCAATGCGATTTTTGTTGCGAGTTTTGAAGAGGCATATGGAACAGATTTGAATGGGCAGCTGTGTTGAATATCTTTGTTTAAAGGTATCATTTGCATTCATCCCAAAAGTAGACTACCAAATTGTTATCAAAAAGCTTACTTGGAATAGCCCTAACAGTCCTGAATCCTCCAATTTCAATATAATTTTGCACACCCCCTAGCAAGTTGGGGTTAAAGATGGTACTGGTACTAAACACCCTGTGAAATTATTCTGTCTGGCTTGCTGTCATTTAGAAGAAATCAAGAAATGTAAATGAATAGTTGATATCCAACGATCGGTCAATTGACTGATCGTTGGAAATAAAGAGTGCTGGTGATGAAATTATATTTCATGATCAAAAGGTGCAGCATTTACACAGTTTTCTCAAAAAGTGTAACATCCACTGAGCTGAAACTTCAACAACTTTGGTTTGGAACATTCTACTTTGGTTTTTCAGTGGTGTTATTGATGGAAATGAACAAAATGCATGAAAAAGCAAATAATCCTATATATATATGTCTTTTTAAGTTAAAATAGATTCGATTGCTAGCAGAAATCATTACAACCTTTAAAATGTATAAAGAAAAACATTTGTAAAATGGAAATCATGAACACGAAGTACAATATAACTGTATTCTTATTATTCAACAATGTTAAAACATTTAATTTGTCAACAAAAAATCAAATTGTCATTTCAGTTGTCGGCATTTTTTGGTTCATTTTGGCATCTGGTTTTGGCCCTAGTTTTGACCAAAATGTACCAGTGAGGTCTAAGATGCATTTTGCAAGACCAAATTTTTATGTTGGAGAAATTTGTTTTTCTTACATGTAGATTGGAGAAAAAAAAAATCTGTTAACATTTGTATTGATTGATCATGTACAAAATCTGTGCAGTTGACATACGCATTTCTGAAATTTTGCATTAAAATTAAAATAAACTTTTGTATTCACAGGCTGTTAAAAAAAAACATTGGTGCTAAAAGTGATGGGTATTGTTAAGCTGACCACCTGACAATTTGAAGATTGATCTTATACATATTAATTAAAAGTAGCATAAACATTTGTGGAAAGTTCATAAATTCTAGATCACATAGTATGTTTTATTATTGTTAGTATTTGTATACATACATGTACATAGTTTATAGTAAAGTATTTTTAGTGATTGATGCTCCATTTTTTTTACAAGAGACTTGAAACCTTGATAGCAGTGACATTGAGGTTTATTTTGTTTAATTATGAATGCTGAAGTATTATTGGTTGGATCAGCCACAGATGTGAATTCTGGACCAATGGTTAGTGGTGTTACATTTTTACTTGAGTAATCTCTTCCAGATGTGTGAATGTACCTAGTCTGGAGTGAAGGGGTGTTTTAGGATACTTGGTGTTCCTAAGCAATACACTTTACGTGGATTTGGTTTCTCTTCTGCAAGGCAATTAAGGAGTGTGTGGGGGGGGGGAGCTTGGTTTTTGTAGAAGGTTTGTTATGGCAATCAGTGCTAAAGTGGCTGCATATTATAAATACAACGTTTCCGTGTATATCTTAACTACAGTCAGAGCAGCTTGATGGTAAAAAATATAAAGGTTTTGAAACTTCACAAAGTGTAATTGGTCTCACTCAAATGACGTCACTTCCTACAGATTGCCACATGCATGGTCATTTTGGGCGTCAAATTTCAAGACTTGCATCGGCTGCGCCGTATTTCGAAGAAATTTCAAGCAACGCGCGCGTTTTTAGAACATTTTGCCCACTGAGTGCACACGCACCTGATCATGATGGCGTTGAACATGCAGTTGCAAATTTCCTATGAAGATGGCGTCCTATGAGAGAGACCTATACTGTATGATCGCACATATATGGGATATCTCAGATACAGATTCTGATGTTGTGTTACAACATGGGATTGCTTTAGGTACAGGATTTGAAGGTGTGAAACACATGAAGTTGCTTTAGGAACAGCCAATTTCGAGGGTTTTTTGAAGAAAGATTTCCAGACTGGTTACAATGTATTCATGTTTTAACCCTTCAAGAAAGATACTGGTTCTCCCGATTGTTCATGTAATTTCCAACTCGCATTGTAAGTACTGGCTGAAAATGCCTCATGAAGTTGCTCAGGATTTTGTTTATAGAAAGGATTCTTCAAAAAATCACAGTATGTTATCGATTGTATATGGAACACAAGTTTGATAACTCCGTGAGTGTTTTTCTTTTATTGATACAAAAATCAGTGTTGTGTTCGTCAAAAGTAAATAAGATCATGTATTATATTAAGAAATATCTGTAAATGTAAAATCATTATTTGTCTTTTTTTTTTTTTTTTTACATGTTCACTGTATATATCGTAGTTACTGTTATCTTGTGCATAATTTATCTAAGAAAATACACTTGATTCCCATCAGGATTTTTACATGTTACTTTTTAAAATGGCTCTAATTTATCACGTGGAAATCGCAGAAATGTCTGCTTTTTCTCACAAATTTGACTTGCTGATTGTATTCCCTTTCATTCAAGATTCCATATTTTGAATACATTCCAAAAACCAAAAATGGTACGCTTGTTTCAGACAGATGACTGAATTGAATCCTCGTTATGCGTGGATATGAACCTTGATTTCTTGCACCGGACTAGTAAAAAGGTTGTTGGGGGTCCGTATCAAGACTGTGACAAGACCAGAGCAGTTGCGATTGGAATTTAACAGTAATGTTCCAAAGGGATTACTTTAGGCTTTGGCAACTCCAATCTGGAATCAAAATTAATCAATTCTAAAATTGAAATGCTGGCTCAAATTTTTTGAGAAATCAACTGTATAGTAGTTGGTTTGGTTGATTTAATTTCAGATACTTCAAAACAAATTTTATGTAAACAGAAATTCTGTGAATCTCACGTTAATTTTACTGCAGTTTTGCTGCATAAATTTAGGTTCAATTCTGAAGAGAATGGTGAGTGACCCCTGTACAGAAAATGTTGGAGTTGTCAAAAGTCTGGGATCAATTTTCTTCACCGTTGGAATGCCCCGATAGCAAATCCAAAAAAAATACTCTACCGTGGTGTTACTTTTTTGTATTTAGAACACTTTAAAAGAGCGATTAATCATTGTGGAAATTTATTTATGCTTCCATTTGGATTTTAGAAGTTGAAATAAAAGATATTTTCATGACATATTAAATTTGTATTTTCGTGCTACTTTGTCGAGCTCATTCGTACGCATTTATTTATTTACTTATTCTGTTTCGTTACCCAGGGTATGCCCAAACAGTTAAAAATTGGTTTCCATTGAGGCCCTGCATACATACATATATCAAATTATTAAATATTGTTAAGTAAAGTTAAACTCATAGGGAAAAGAGAAAGATTCCCATATCTGGCCATCGCTTGTCACCCTGTGCACAAATTTATGAGACTGGTCTGAAAATTTATGTGTTTTCTCAGTAAATACTTCAAAATTTTCCCTGCTAATTTTGACTTTTTAGGACAAATTATCACTTTGTGATGGCTGATAGGTAACTAAAGGGGAAATTAGTGATGGCCAGATATGGAAATCTTTCTGGCAAAAACCTCACAAAAACCCTTTTGGGGAATAAAAAACACGGGGAAATTCCCGATAGGGCTCCAAATGAATAAAAACAGTTTGGTTTTATACGCCAACACGGCTAAACAATACAAAATATGCAATGGACATAAATATTAACTATTGAGATAATGCGGAGCCACACAAATGAAATAATGATATATCCTAGCATACAAATTTTATGCGACTCCGCGTGCCAGCCAGTCGGAGTTGACTTTTAAAAACTGTGACGTCATTTTAATCAGAAATGTGGACTAAGCTATTGATTGGTAAAGTTGGCTGACATATTTTTGTAATACAACTGGTTACGGAAGACCTGATTCAAGGCGCCCGCTGAATGGTCAGAATCTCGAGGTCAAGACGCAGTCTGTTTTGCATAATTAATCGCCAAATCTGTTCACATATCTATTCCATGGACTACATGGGTGGTTGACCTGCATGCACACTGATGCGGGCTGAAACAACAGAGCAAATAATGTTTACCTTGAAAAAGACGACATTCAGCAAGATCCTGCGGTGAAGAGTCGGAGGCATCTCGTCTCTTGCGTTATTGGCTTTCTTGCTCCTCCAAGGCATCTTCCTCGGCAATCTTGACGTTCTTTAATTGCGCTGCGGATAGGTGTTCAGTACCCGTCTTGTCAAGCTGCGAGACCGTAGCCCAACCAGCCTGGCTACCATCAGCGATGCAGATTTTTCATTTCCGTCACCTACAAAGTCCTCGGCTTATTGAACATCTTCAATCACCGAGTCGGGATCAGATTTTTCGTTGCAAGCCAACTTTAACTTTGTGGAGAGCAGTTTCATGCTTCTGCAGAATTCAAACTGGGCAATGTTACCTGGCCTCGAAAGCTCCTTGGCCTCCAGATTATTTTGAAGTTCTCATATGGAACTAGAGTCCTGTTTTGGCGGCTTGAAAAAGCATTGAACCTTTGGTCAAAGTAGTCCTTGAACTTCTCGAACACCAAAGCTGTACGTCCCACTTTGGTCGACATAGCCAAACATCATTTGCAGGACAAGTATAAGAAATAGGTGTGGTACAGCAGCATTCAGCATACATGCATGAGCTGAAGAGAGGGGCGTGGTCTGAAGACACAGTCAAATACCAATAGAGTCTTTTGTTATCCAAAATCCCAAGGGAAATGCAGGGAATGCAATGCAGTTACATAACATAGAGAAATTGGGTCTTTGCACCAAACAAAACTAAAAATTTTGCAGATTCTTTAATTGTTTTTTTTTCCTTTGTAGGCATTTTAAAGTTCCTATTTTCTTGTTAAGATGTTTAATTTGGACGTGTATTATAAATTTATTAAAAAAATTTATAATTTAAAAAAAAATTATAAATTTATTTTTAAAAATGCAGGGGAGCACTTTTCCTTCAAATTAATTGAAGTGAATTTGAGGATACTAGACGCGACAGCAAACCTTGAGACAAATGTGAAAAAAATTACACAGTTGTCACAAACCATATGAAAAAGGTACCCTTTTAATATTGACCTTGACAAAACAATTTCCCAACTTTTTTGTTAACTCCAGTAACAGCTTAAAATAACACAACACTTTTGAAAATAAAAATCCAATTGCTGTGTATATTAATATATCCGATATTGTATAAGACACCACAAGAAATATACAAGGTAAAAACACGCTAAAAAATATAGAAATATTTCGAATACTAAAGAATGTTACGAAAGTATGAGGAAATTGAAAGACTCGGTTTATAGATAAATTGTTCGTTTTTAATTATACAATGCCTGAATTAATCCCCGTCATCTGATAGGTGGGTCGTTGATCACGTCATGGAATTATTCGCGGCCGCACTGCAAAAATAGAAGTTCTATTCCACGGTAAATAGAAGTTTCATTGCGCGGTCACTGTCACACTTTTGGGGGCTCTGGCCAATCAGATGACGAGGATTTAATCAGGTGTTGTATAAAACAAATAATGAATGTTTCACATTCGTGCAATGGAAAGAATAATTTCATTCAGTGACAGATGGACTATTCCATTTTTCGCCTCGTGGAATGGAACATTCCATCTGTCACCTCATGAAATTATTCGTACCATTGCACTCACAGACATTCATTATTTGTTATAAACCTTATTAAGAATACAGGACCATCAGGTAAACTGTGAAAAAATACTACTGTCAAAAATATAGACTTAAAACTCCTGTAAAACAATAAACCTACAGTTTAAGATTCAATTCCACATAATACTTTGTAAGTTTTGTACAAGGCACTTCAGAATTCAGCCATTAAATAGATTAGACATCTTGATATAGCTCAGAAAAAAAAAGGCAGCAAAATTTCTTTACAAAATAGGCTCATGTACATGTATGTTGTTCGGAAAATGCAAGTTACATTTGTAAAAACAAGCAACACATTTACCATATTCAATCAATTACTTCGCAGTGTAAAAAATTAGTAGAGAAACTTTTCTAGACTTGTAATAAAATTCAAGGAATGTTAACAGAAGAATATGTCTATTTTTATATACTAAAAGACATCTTGAATTTGAATGAAATAAATTATTTGTTCTACGGTAGTTTTGCACTCAAAACTATGTACCGTTTTTATACAATTTTCCCTAACACGGTATATACATGTACCAAGAGCTACCGAAGAAACAATAGGGTCTAAATCCCATTTTTGACAATTAAGTAGATTAGTTCTTTGGCACGCAGTAGTTCCATCTATAACTAAAAAAAAGGGAAAATCTAATACAGCTTTGTACATAAGGGGATATTCACAATTCATCTCTGCAGTTCAATATCCAAGGAATACCGGGTGGGTCCAAAAGAAAGTGACCGAATTAGAAAAAAAACAATTTCAAAAAATATGTGGCTTGCTCCATTTCACAAAAATAACATAGGGATTAAGTACACGTTATTGACTGGTAACTGTGAAACTTTCACCTAATTTGCATACTCTGTTCCCAGGTTATGTCTATTTAAATAAAAAGATCACAAAATTCAGCTATCCACCACTGATCATTAACCGTTCTACAACTCATGAATACCCATTAATTGCAATGAAACATTGACATTTTTCCACCTCCATGAATGAACAAAAACTTGTGAAGGAAAACGTACAAAAATCGCCATCAATACTTCAGAAAATGAAAGAGTGGACTTGTTCCTCATATTCAAAACACAAAATCTGCAGTAAAAATAATGTTTCAGTCTTGACTCAAATGATTAAAATCTCATTTGTATAAAAAAAAAGACTAAAAAATACAGGGGCTGATGTCTGCATCTCTCAAAGGCGAAAACCTTTGTGAAAGAGCCTTCAAAGAAAACATAAGGCCATCGTAAACATTTTTTCCCTAGGAAGGAAACTGGTGATCACGGAATGGTTGATAGCTATGACACATCTAGAATGATAAAGACCAGTTTTTTAATTCTTTTTATGGGCTTTTGCACACATCTGACCCAATTTTTAAGAGGGAATACCATGTTATGGCAATTCCATACTGAGGTTTTTTGGAGGTATTTCGATATATGAAAAACATCATTCGATTTTGTTCGGTATCAAAAACATTTTGTCACTAGACGGCATTATTGAACTATCATCCAAGCCTAGAAACATCTGGAATTTTCAGATGAAAACTGATGACTGATAGAATAGGATGCTCTGGGATTTGTGAACAAAAACTCACACCTTGATGACTTCATCATAGATGGGTATCCATTTCCAGAGGTTGCTTGATGATAAACTCTATGGTCTTCCTAGTCTTGTCGTGGTAGGCTTTCCTGATGATGTCCACAGCTTGTGTGCGCCTCACACCCTGAGAACCTCATCATAGATGGGTATCCATCTCCAGCGGATGCTTGATGATAAACTCTATGGTCTTCCTAGTCTTGTCGTGGTAGGCTTTCCTGATGATGTCCACAGCTTGCGTGCGCCTCACACCCCGAGAACCTCATCACAGATGGGTGTCCATCTCCAGAGGTTGCTTGATGATAAACTCTATGGTCTTCCTAGTCTTGTCGTGGTAGGCTTTCCTGATGATGTCCACAGCTTGTGGATGGGTCACGCCCTGGAGAGACTCCCCGTCCACAGAGAGCACCTCACACCCAGCCTGGCCAGAAGCAAAAAAAGCAGAGTTCATCAGGTTCTGAACAATTCACACCTAAGAGGATTCCCAACTCCACAAGATCCTGAATGAAGTGTTAAACGTCCATTCAATGAAAGGATACGTATTTCGAAACACACCTTACCGCACGATACCTATACAGGGTGAGTAAAAAAGAAACGAAACCCAAATGTCGGGACTATTGTTTTAGTGCAGTTCTGCATGTAGCACTTTCAACATCTATGATATGAAAGCCCAATTTCTTTTAGTAAGCTTTCTTTTAGTACAAGAATCACTCAAATCACTCATTTACTTTTCAAGTTAAGGAATTTTAAACACACCCACCGTTTTAAAGTTCTGTCCACTGATCACAAAAAAAGTTGTGTGTTCTTTCAGCAAAACGAAAACAATTCACACACAACCCTATGTGATTTGTTTTCGTTTTGCTGAAAGAACACTTACCTTCTTGTGATCTGTGGACAGAACTTTCAAACGAGGGTTGTGTTTAAATCTCCGTAACTTGAAAAGTACATGGGTGATTTGAATGATTCTTGTACTGAAAGAAAGCTTATGAATTGGGCTTTCATATCCTAGATATTGAAAGTATGTATGCAGAACATCACTAAAAAAACAGTCCCGACATTTTGGGTTTCGTTTTTTTTTTTACTAACCCTGTAGTGACAGCAGGGGTGTCGTCAAGTCCATCACAAGTCCTCCAATCTCAATTCAACTCACAAGCTCTTCAAATGAGCTTTGAAAAAGGCATTCCTTTGTTATTGTTCATCCACTGTTACCTGTGACTGGACTTGAGATTGACTTGTGACTTGACATTACTACATTCCTGAGAGATAGACACCTCAAAGATATGATGCATATTGCAATTCTTGGAAACAGTGTAATACAGAACCAAATTCATGAACACCTAATCCTTAGGACTATGTACGGTAAGCTCACCTGCAGGATTCCATCATCTGATGCTGCACCCCCTGGAAAAATGCGATCGATTCTGACCTCGGGCTGGTTCTTGCTGTCCCGTCCTCCAGAAACACTGATGCCTGCAATATGAGTCGGGGTGCAAGACATAAAATGAACAAATCTCAATAATTGACTGCTTTCAGGGTTTTTTGGTTGCTTTAATAGCACAAACATTTCCTGTTTTTGTATAAAGTTACTTCATTGACTGAGAGTACTAACCCAATGAGGGTCTGTTTTTGTTGAAGGAGACAGTCATAGTCTCTATTCCAGCCTGTAGTTGCTCCACCGTCTTGTCATCGTTGGTCGAGGCAGTGCTGGATGCCTTAAGGTTCTTCATCTCTGCGTCAATCTCTTGGAAAGGCGCCGGGTCGCCGAGGTTGATGTCTTCGATGTCCATGTAGTCGCTGCTGAAGCGTCGCTTCTCTACTTGTGGGGCTTCGTCCTTGCGGAAGCTGTTCTTCCTGTTGGGCAGAACGTTGAGTAAGATGCAAAGTGAAAGTGTTGGGCTTTGTTGAGGTACAGGGTTATGCAGTTGCGATCAAGTCAATCACTAATTATCACAAGTCAATCACAAATCCAATCGGAAGTCAATCACAACTTATCACAAGTCCGATCTCAAGTCAATCACAGGTCAATCACAAGTCAATCACAACTTATCACAAGTCAATCACAAGTCCAATCTGAAGTCAATCACATGTCAATCACAAGTCAATCACATGTCAATCGCAGCTTATCACAAGTCAATTACAAGTCCAAACTCAGGTCAATCACATGTCAATCACAAGTCAATCACAAGTCAATCACATGTCAAACACAAGTCAATCACAACTTATCACAAGTCCGATCTCAAGTCAATCACAGGTCAATCACAAGTCAATCACAAGTCAAATCTCAAGTCAATCACAGGTCAATCACAACTTATCACAAGTCAATCACAAGTCCAATCTGAAGTCAATCACATGTCAATCACATGTCAATCGCAGCTTATCACAAGTCAATTACAAGTCCAAACTCAGGTCAATCACATGTCAATCACAAGTCAATCACAAGTCAATCACATGTCAAACACAAGTCAATCACAACTTATCACAAGTCAATCACAAGTCACTCACAAGTCAATCACAAGACAATCACAAAGTATCACAAGTCAATCACAAGTCGATCACAAGGCGATCACAAGTCAATAACAAGACAATCACAAGACAATCACAAAGTACCGCAAGTCAATCTCAAGTCGATCACAAGTCAATCACAAGTCAATCACAAGTCAATCACAAGACAATCACAAGTTATCACAAGTACAATCGTGTCAATCACAAATTATCATAAGTCAACGACAGGATCAGTCTCAAGTCAAGTCGAAGCGGTCCTTTTTCTATTCTACCAAGCTGGCAAGCACTATAGATTCCAACCATCCCAAAATCTCCAATATCGAACACCTGAATTTGCATGCTTTGAAAGGATCCAACATTCATAAGGATGATAAGATTCAAAACTCGAAACGCCATCACTTTAAGTGGAGCCAAATACCATAATGTTAAAAAAATAAGCCACTGGTTTACAACGCGATGATGAACTTGGAAAGATTCAAGAACTTTTCCAGCAAAAAAAGCCTAGGGATAAGAATCAACACCGCCACATGCAATTTATACACCTTAATACTCTTCTGTTGTGGGCGAAAGTGAAATCTGAACTTGACTTACAGAATGCCCTTCCTGGATGGCACGGGTGATGCTCTGTAGTCAGTAAAAGTTACTCTGAAGGGACTGCGACGACCGCTGTCTGAACTATCCAAAGACCCGTCGACAGACCCCTCCACGGAAAGAGTGTGCTTGACTGGTTGCCTGGACTTCTTCTTGCTGAAATCCACCTTGGCGTAGATGGGTTCAGCTTTGGCCACAGCTGCTCTTGCTTCAGACTCGTTGCTTGATGGAGTGAGCGGGGAGCGCACGGTGTTAGGAGGAGTCTTGGGGACGGCTGGAGACGGGGGACTGCCCGGGGAGGAGACGGGCGTGGGAGGCAGGGACATATCACTGACGGGGGAGAAGGGGTTTGGCGAGGACCAAGCCGGGGACGTCGCCTCCGAGTTGTTGCCGGTGTCTTGACCGGAGTCGCCGTTTGCCCGGATCAAGCTGTACAGACCGCTCTTATTGGGCTTGACGGGGTCGTCCCCGCCACTGCTGTTGGCATCACTGTCTGACGACCCGTCCTCAAACTCAGGAAGGTCGACTTCCTCATTGTCACTGCCGTCAAGTCCGTATATCTCAGCATCGTAGACTTCGGGGACTCGCGGTGAGAGGTCCCCTGTCTCTAAGGCGTCGTCTTCGATCCTGGGCAACACCCATTTCTCCTCCTCCTCTTCCTCATCTTGAACAACAAACTTGGGTAGCAAATCCTGATCCGGCTGATCCTGTTTGCTCTTTGGTTTTCCCAACTTCTTGCCACCCTTCTCCCCCGCTCCTCCTAAACCCTCATCCGGCGATGCTCCCTGCTGATGCCTTTCCAAGATGACTGGAAGCTTCTCCACAGTGCTCTCTCGGACTGCCACGACAACTTCTCTTTCTTCATCCGTCAATAACGGAGAGGCATTTGAGGTCATACTGCTCGGATTGGAATCGGGGGACCCTGCCTTCACATCAGATTCTGAAAAGTCGTTTTTGCCAGGGTTTTCAAAGAGAGACATGGCGATGTCGCTATTGTGCAGGGAATTGGTGTCCTCAGCAGGAAACTCCTCCTCTTTGTCTGCTAGCTGCTCGGCGTATGCAGCAAGTTTTCTCTGGTTCTCCCTGCGTAGTTCCTTGAGCTCGTGCTGCCGACGCCTGTCCTGCTCGATGTCTTCCTGAGTCTGCAAGAAGAACTTGCCCTCTTCATCTGGAAAGAATAGATATGTCAGAATATGAAACTCTGGATTAAAATAAACTTATTCCCTCTGTTGCAGTCTATCTCTGCACTTTTGGGAAAGCAGTGGTATGCACGATGAAAGATTAAAAATTCTCCAAGAGGTTTAACAGATTTTTTTTAGGATTGAGGAAGTAGTCCAAGCTTTACATGAGGCTTGTACTAATGGTGTGAGTAATCAGAGATTTCAAACTCTGTTTATCCTCAGTTATTTAAAATCAAAGTTATTTAAAATCAAAGTATCTGAAAGGGACAAGCAAGGTGCCGCATGCAATGCCCTCCATGAAAATGGGGTATAGTGTTGCAATTTGCAAGGGTGGGGAAGGTTCCTAGTAAACCACTCAAGGGGGTTAGGGTTGAGCTTGTGTCGCATAAAATGAAAGGCACATTTTTGTTTAAGCTTGGTTTCGAATATCTGGTTTCAAAAATCCAAACCAAAAAATTCAAACCCAATTGTTAAAATCCAGATTTTAATCCCACCACCACTTGGACGCCTCTTGAAATTTAAAAGGAAAAAGAATTTGCCATTGAGTTCCTGCAGGTGGTGGATAGTGGAGAATTCAGTTCCCAGGTAAGTGTCAAGTTAGTGAAAATGAAACTTGTTTGCACTCATGTTTGTGCAAAAGTGTTTGCTGTGACATAATTTAAAAGTGCTTCACAGGCATTCTGTTTAATAAGCCGAAAGTACCTGGCTTGGTCTCCAAAATTGTCTTCTTGGGTTTGCCAATGGAGTTTCTCCTCATTGAATTCAGCGGCTGTGAAAGATCTGAGAGAGAGAGAGACAATGGGAATCAAAATGGTCACATTTGCAAAATGAGCAGTGAAATTGCTTGGGCTGTGGTTCTCAAGCACAGGGTCTTGCGACACTAACTGTTAAACGGCGGTTTTTAAGACTACCCCGTGACAGGCTCTCGACCAACAGGAATGGGTAAACTGTCTCAGGTATGAATATAATATAACACTCTCCTCTAGGCTACGCAAATATAAAGAGAACAAGAAATACGTTGTTCTTTCTTTGTCTCAGGGTCCATTGTCACAAGAGCCCCTTCCACAGATCAAGTCTACTAACCTCGCCGTGCAAACTGCAGCTGATCGTAGGCCTGCAGTTCCTTCCGTGACACCATGCTGTCAAACCGGCCCAGGTCCGAGGGGGCTACCACCCCCCGGATCTCCCTGAGTAGCAAGACCTTCTCTGGCTTGTCCAGGATGACTAGGATGGGGGACACCAGGTTCTCAATACGCCCCTCTTGGTGGTACTACAAAAAAGGAGATGTGCCAAATTTGAGGTTATCCAAAGAATAATGAAAGCTCAATGCAAATTACACAACAGCTCTTCGGTATATAAATAGCTTCCTTGCATGAAAAACAGAAGTTACTTAAAGTTTCGTTCCCCAGCAAAATTCAACTTTTGCTCTTCGGCAAATTCAACTTTTTTCTAGTAACCCTAACTCCCTTGAGTGATTTACTAGGAGCTTTCTTCACTCAGATTGCAAAATCCAACACCATATGGTAAACTCAACACCCAAACTGTTGGACTCTGATTATGGTGGTATGCTGACCCCATGTAAAGCATAATCATTTACTAGTACTCACTCCAACAGATTCCAACTAAACATGCAGTTGGATTTTGAAGGGTTGGGGTGGTTAGGGTTAATAGATTCTCAACTTGTATGTTTTATTCCAACCAAAAACCCTCCTTTTTTCCTTTTTTTTTTTTGGCTTCTGCAAACCTCTGGAAAAAAGTTTTTGTTTTGGGCAGAAACAGATTCGTTTTGCGAGCAGACTGGTTCCCAGTCCGTACATTATCGATACTGATTGTGGGGCAGGAACCAGTCTACCCCGCGAGAACGGGAATTATTGTCTGGCAGCCAATAACTCGAAACTGTAAAAATTTATAATTCAATAACTAAACATGGGCCGATTTTTTTCGGTCGATGTCTCATTCAAAAGTGAATAACTTTTGTATTGCTGGAAAAACTAGCAATTATAACACAACTCTATTTTCAGGATAAAACTCGAAAATAGCAGAGGGAATACCTTTAACTCTTTGTCCATATAAATACTTGACCATCAAACCACATGACTAACATTTGTTCTCGGTAACTCACCCATCGGACGTGTCTCATGATGGCCCCTTGCTCGTCGTCACTCAGCAGTTTCTTGGCCATGTCTTCCAGGACGCTCATGGCGCTGGCGTATCGGACCTCTGAGTACATCAGCTGGGTGCCGGCGCCGTGCATGAACGCCGTGGGCTGCTGGGTGTCCATAACGGCCGCGTGTTGGGGAGGGACGGTGCTGACTGGCTTGGGTCTGTGACGGCGAGCTATGCTGCCTGGGTTAGAACTTGCTGTCAATTACACAAGGAAAAAACTAAAATGCAAGTGAAGGATAAACTATTTCTAGATATTTGACAAATATTTGTTGGTTTGGTGTTTATACGTCTCTGAACATTTCTGCAACAGTGAAAGCCGGTGGGCTGGACAAAAAGTTAAAAAGTCAAATTAGATACAAAGTAAGTCTTGTTTTCCTATGAAATTTCTGAAAAAAATTTGATAAAGCTACTTTTGGGCATTTTATCATTTTCACCTTCGATCCATCAAATTCTACTAAAACCACTGCAATTCAAAATGTAGGCTCTTTTGTCGGGGGTGGGGTGGGGCTGGTTGTCCATAAAGTCACAATGTTAAATGAAACAGGTTCGATTGAAATCCTCCATAATCATCAAACACAATGACAAATTTCACAGGGACTACCAAAACTAAGTAGTACTTTGACTCTTACAGAATATTGATACATGTAAAACAAGAAAAGTGTGTCTTCCAACACAAATGCCCCTCCACCCCAACCGTCCCATAACTTGACACACTGCCACCCTCTTGATATGATAAGTTATACGAGCTATCTGATTCTGTGGGACTATTTAGTTACATAACCATTGATTTGTTTAGTTAACACTGATCTTGACCTGTGACACCCCCCTCCCTCTGAATTAAAACTGGTTTCACAGGGTAGGTGTTGTAATTAAATGTGAAGTGAAAAACAACAAGATCCTACAGAATGAAGTAGAAAGAGATGTACCACTTGAAAGCTACCTGACAAGTTTCATGACAATACACCAAGTCTAAATTGAGTTATCGTGATGACAAGCATTTCTTTTGTTTACGTTATCATAATGCATTTCTTTTGTTTTAGCCATATTGACCTTGACCTTTGACTGGTAACCCCCAAATTCAATAGGCTTCTTGGGTGTACCTCTAGCAAGCCACCTGTCAAGTTTTATGACAATCCATCAAGTCTTCCTTGAGTTATCGTGATGACAAGCATTTCTTTTGTTTTAGCCATATTGACCTTGACCATTGACCTGTAACCCCCAAATTCATTAGGCTTCTTGGGGGTTCCACTAGCAAGCCATCTTTAAAGTTTCATGACAATACATCAATGCTAATTTGAGTTATCGTGATGACAAGCATTTCTTTTGTTTACGTTATCATAATGCATTTCTTTTGTTTTAGCCATATTGACCTTGACCTTTGACTGGTAACCCCCAAATTCAATAGGCTTCTTGGGTGTACCTCTAGCAAGCCACCTGTCAAGTTTTATGACAATCCATCAAGTCTTCCTTGAGTTATCATGATGACAAGCATTTCTTTTGTTTTAGCCATATTGACCTTGACCTTTGACCTGTAACCCCCAAATTCAATAGGCTTCTTGGGGGTTCCACTAGCAAGCCATCTTTGAAGTTTCATGACAATACATCAATGCTAATTTGAGTTATCGTGATGACAAGCATTTCTTTTGTTTACGTTATCATAATGCATTTCTTTTGTTTTAGCCATATTGACCTTGACCTTTGACTGGTAACCCCCAAATTCAATAGGCTTCTTGGGTGTACCCCTAGCAAGCCACCTGTCAAGTTTTATGACAATCCATCAAGTCTTCCTTGAGTTATCGTGATGACAAGCATTTCTTTTGTTTTAGCCATATTGACCTTGACCTTTGACCTGTAACCCCCAAATTCAATAGGCTTCTTGGGGGTTCCACTAGCAAGCCATCTTTGCAGTTTCATGACAATACATCAATGCTAATTTGAGTTATCGTGATGACAAGCACTTCTTTTGTTTACGTTATCATAATGCGTTTCTTTTGTTTTAGCCATATTGACCTTGACCTTTGACCAGTAACCCCCAAATTCAATAGGCTTCTTTGGGAACCCACTAGTAAACTACCTGCTAAGTTTCATGACAATCCATTAAGTGTCTCTTGAGTTATCTTGATGAAAGCATTTTCTTTTGTTTTAGCCATATTGACCTTGACCTTGTACATGTAGCCCTCAAATTCAAAAGGCTTCTTGGGGAACCCACTTTCAAACTAAATGCCAAGTTTCATGACAATCCATCAAGTCTATCTTGAGCTATCGTGATGAAAGCAAAAGTGTGACATACACACACACACACCCACACCCAGACGTGTGTTACATACCTTGTGTGGACATTGCTTTGTTTTCGTGTAGTTAAGAAAACTCGGTACAAAAAATAACTTTACTCAAACAGTGAAAACTCTTTTAACCCAATTTTTTTTCTATGATTCCCTATAGTGTTTCTCTTCATTCTGCTACAGATAAACCTAACCCAAAAATGCCTCTAAACCTGTTTTCCAGAAAGGGCAAAACCTTATGTGGACACGGCTTAGTCCACATAAGGTTAACACAACCTGCATTATGTGGACCTCTTTTGTTCACAAGTCCACATAGGGTATGTAACACAAACTCACACACACCCACACACACACCCACACACGGAAGGACACGACAGAAACAGTATGCCCTTCGGCTTCGCCGGGGCATAATAAAAACTTTGAACTAAAAAAGTTTTCTCATGGTCTCACTGTCATGTTCTAAAACAACAATGAAACACTGAAAGCAGAAAAGTATAACCACAGCAAACCCCTTAAATTAAGCAGATGTGACACTGAAGTTTCTGTGTTGAATGACATCACAGTTTTGCTCATGAATATGGAGACTTGCATTAGCATAAAAACCAAAAAGGTACCAAAAACACCGTTAAAAAAGCAATATGAAGATTTAAAATAAAGTTAAATGGGACACAAAGGTACATTTCAGGGATTTCATTTAACAAAAATTCCATATTACATGGGCACTTTAACTAAACCAACGTAACCTACAATTCTTACCGACTGCTTCCCTTTCATTGGTCTTGCGGGTTGCCCAGTTTACAGTCGCAGTCTCTGATTGGTCGGTGTTAACACTGTGCATCGTCGGCTGTTTTTCGATGGATGGCTTTTTGTTCAGGCTGGCGTACATTGCAGAAGAGGGGTACCTCTTTTTGATGTTTCTTTGATCTGCGCAAACGAGAAGTCAGTTTTTGAATAGTGTATGACCCGTACACAGGTATCTAGTGCTGTAGTCGAGTCCTCGCAAGTTCTCACAAGTCCTCATACAACAAATTTGTTGTGCAGCCGTGCAATAAACCTACGATCGATTTCACAAAACTTGGTGTGCAATGTTTTAAAGCATTTAAATATCTTGGACAAGATAACAGCTTTTACCATGTCTGTTTGAGTCTGATTTATATTGTATCACAAAATCACCCTCCGCCTGCCATTTAAAAAAACTTTTGTCCGACTTTCTTTCGGAATCATGCAGCACTTTTAACAATTATGTCGTGGGTAAAATAGCAATTCATTTACTTCAAACACACAGCTGTGAGTTTCTATGAGGTAAATGAATTGCTATTTTACTAGTGATAGCTTTTTTAAGAGATGCTGCACAACTCCGAGGAAAGTCGGACAAACAATTTCAAAATGGAAGGTGGAGGTGATTCAACGACTGTTTCGTGACCGAAAAAAATTATGCACAAGCAGCCATGAAATGCTGTTATTTTCCTTGTCCGTGTAAATGCTGTTATTATACAAGACTGCCGGTTCGGGAAGAGTTTCGTCACGCAGCAGCCATCTCTAGGCATAACCTGAGAGGACAGCCTACAACTACTACTGCTACTACTACTACTTCTATGTTGTTTAAAATATTTAAAAGATTGCGCAGCTTCAACATGTTTCTTGAAATTGATCATAAGTTCATTGCGCGGCTTTCTTAAGAATGTCATCATTGGATATGAAAACCAACATGTAACGGATCAGTGATGACGTCAAAGAAAGGAGGTGGAAATGGATTGGCCATGTGCTAAGGATGGATGAAAACTGCCACTGCATGACTGCCCTCTCGTGCGTACCAGAAGGCAGAAGAAAAGTAGGGCGCCCTAAGACAACATGGAGGCGAACTGTGGAGGAGGAGAGAGAGTCACTGGGGTGGACATCCTGGAGCAAAGCTAAGCCAATCGCCAAAGACAGGGTGCACTGGAGAGAGATCATTGCAGCCTTATGGGCCACTGGGCCTGAAGGGGATAGGTAAGGTAAGGTCATTGCATGGCTGCTTAACCTATTGATTGCATAGGTTGTGCACTGGCGTAAGCTATGCACTGTTTCTTGAGATCGGCTGCAGATCTTACCGGCTGTGGCTTTCTTGTCTCCTCGTCGTTCAGCCTTCTCCTTCTTGTCTTTGCTCCTCATCTTCATCCCAAAGAGGATCTCCCTGAAGGTGCGGTTTCTCTGAACTCGCCGGCTCTCCTTGCTCTGCGACTCGCTCTCAAACACCGGCAAAGCTTTCTCTGAGATGACAACAAAATCAAATTGGTTGCTTGAATGACAAAAAAAGTGAATCTGATGAAAAATGGCTTTTGCAGGGGTGAGATTGGGAGAAAATGAAAAATCCAAGAAATAAGCAGCAAAGGGTTTGAGGGTCACCAAACGATAAATAGGTTAGGGTTTGACACTCATGATCAGAGGGTCAGGGGTTGGAATCCAGCTGCTGGCCATATGTTGTGTCCTTGGGCAAGCCACTTCACCCCCACTTGCCTCTTTTCCACCCAGGAGTATAAATGGGTGCTGACATTAGCTGGCCAGTAACCTTCAATTGACTGTCGTCCCATCCAGGGGGAACAGAAATATTCTCAGTCGTTTCAAGCCAAAGAAACTTAGATAAATGCCGGCCCGATGAGCCATTTTGGCTCTGGACAGTCTTAACTCTTACCTCCAGGAAACTTCATGCTTTGGGAACGGCCAATTCTCTTGTCGGTAGTCAGAGCAGTGGTGCCCATGATCATCTGGGTGCCAGACCGTGTTGGGCTACCCGTTCGCTCGCTGTGCTGCTTGGGCTCTGCCTGGGAGCTTTGTCCATTGGATGGTAAAGGCAGATGCTTCTACAGTGATAAACAAATGAACAAAATAAGTACATGATTACTGCACTGTATGTGTGGTTGACTCTATTTCTTACGCTGAAAAGTACTAAAGCATTGAGGTCAGCAGCTGCGCCCAATTTCTTGGCTCTGCTAACCACAGAATTCTGCGCTTACGATCACCATTCTGTGCTAACCTGGGCCCAATTTCATAGAGCTGCTTAAGCAGAAAATTTGCTTAAGCACGAAAAAAACATTGCTTAGTAAAATTAGGTTACCGGCCAAAACTCCATGTGATGTACATTGCTTGTGACCGGTATTTAGCTGTTGTTTAACAGTCGCATGGAGTTTTGGCCGGTAACCTGATTTTATTAAGCAAGACGTTTTTGTGCTTAAGCAAATTTTGTGCTTAAGCAGCTCTATGAAATTGGCCCCAGGCTAGCAGAACAATTCTGTGCTAACCCTGTAAGCACACAATCCTTAGTTACGGGACGTGTGCATGCACAAAAGCCCAAATTCCTCACTAAGGCGTGAAATACACTTACCGTAAGCACGTAATTTTCTGCTACAGTAAGCAGGGATTTTTCGCTAACGGTAAGCAGATCCAAGAAATTGGGCCCAGGGGCCAATTTCACGGCGCTGCTAAGCACACAAAAATGCTTAGCACAAAAAAGGTCTGGCTTATTAAAAGCAGGTTACCAGCCAAAACTCCATGTGATGTATTGCTTGTGATTAGCATTCAACTGTTGTTTGCTTAGCATGAAACTCACATGCAGTTTTGGCTAATAACCTGCTTTTATAAGCAAGACTTTTTTTGTGCTAAGCAAATTTTTGTGCTTAGCAGCACCGTGAAATTGGGCCCAGATGTGTACAGGGACTACCAGATGACTGTGGACCGTGGTGACTAGCAAAAATAAACTCCAATGTTTTCATGTGTTGTCAATAGCCACACATATCCTCATGTGAGCAGGAAGCACGGGCCATGATGTTCTAGGACAACATCTGGCTAAACTTTGACAATCTATTCAAGCTTGAAAAGTTTTTAGCAGGCATGCAATTGGAAATTGAAAAAAAAAACGAGGAAATTCCAAACCACACAAGAATTTGTACAGTGTCTTTTCAATTTGTAACTAATGGCATTCACGAGAAGTAAAAAAAAACAAGGAAATCAGTGGATTCGAGGAAAAGTTGCATGCCTGACTGGTTAATCAATGGCTGTGTCTCAAACATAATCACCACTATTTGAGCTCTGCGTTGTTATGTCTGATTTTTGTGGATTGTTCCTTTTTTTTTTTACCTGTATCAAGGATGTTGTTTCTGTTGCTACTGACGACCGGGATGACTTTGGGATTGGCGTAGGTGACATGGTGATGGACATGTCTGATTTTTGTGAAGTTTTCTTTTTTCTTTACCTGTATCAAGGATGTTGTTTCTGTTGCTACCGACGACCGGGATGACTTTGGGATTGGCGTAGGTGACATGGTGATGGACATGTCTGATTTTTGTGGATTTTTCCTTTTTTTTTTTACCTGTATCAAGGATGTTGTTTCCGTTGCTACTGACGACCGGGATGACTTTGGGATTGGCGTAGGTGACATGGTGATGGACATGTCTGATTTTTGTGAAGTTTTCTTTTTTCTTTACCTGTATCAAGGATGTTGTTTCTGTTGCTACCGACGACCGGGATGACTTTGGGATTGGCGTAGGAGACATGGTGATGGACTGGTTGACCGCCCAGGTGGTGCTCTCGTTGTGTGCGTGTGTCTGCGTGTACTGCTCGGCTACTTCTACAGGAATGGCGTCGATGAGCTCAGTGTGGGTCAGGGGGGTTGTGCCCGAGGTAGGCGAGGAACTGTGGTGGCCTGTGGTTAAAAGAAAACAGACAAGAAAAAGGTTGAAAGATGAACATTCACACAAGATGAATATGAGACCTACTTCCATGAAACCTGGACAAAGTTGAAGATATTGTTTTTGTACAAAGTCATTTTGGGGTGGAACTTACCATTTTGAGGCCTTTCTGAATCAGTAACTGTAAATCTACAAAAGGGTGCTTTTTGGGGTCAATTTAGCGAAAAACAATGTGAAATTGATACAAAAAGGCATTTCAATACGTGTGTTTAAGTCATAATTGGGTTGTCAGGGTTTGATCATTTAATCCTTTCTCTCAAGCATGATGGGGTCTCAAATCATTTATTATTTTGACGCTGAAAACTTCAGGAATTTGAAAATGCCAAATCCAAAACCCCCCAGACATTTGTCAACTTTGTGGGAAGCAGGTCTTACATTTGAACCTGTATACCCCAGAACACCATACTGGCACTCTACCAATTGAGCTATTGATCCCCAAATTTTTCCCAAAGATGGTCGGCCAACTATCCTTGGAAATTGATTCAAAAATTCCACATTTCTTGAAAATGACAGCACATCAGGTGCCATGATTTCACAGGATGCTTGAGACTATTATTCACTTTGGGTCACATCGGTGACAATGACAGCACACCATTCTTAAAAATGACAGCACACCAGGTGCCATGAGTCGTTTTTCCCAAAGATGGTCGGCCAACCATCCTTGGAAATTGATTCAAAAATTCCACATTTCTTGCAAATGACAGCACACCAGGTGCCATGATTTCACAGGATGCTTGAGACTATTATTCACCTCGGGTCACATCGGTGAAAGGCAAGGAAAGTACTGCTACGCCGACTTCAATTCAAAAGTCTTAAGGCTAAACTGCCTCAGAGTCTGCAGTCACCAACTGCAGCAGGATACAACTGTGGCATTGTTCAATGAGACTAGCTCTCATTGTTTCAGAATCGGCCATTTATTATACTGGTTTTGATGGCTCAATGCTGCAAGGTCCCACAGACTGACACCTGATGCACCGTGTCGTGTCTGGTGGATTTTAGCTGAAAGAAAAATCAGTTGAACAAAGCAAGCCTGTTAAGTTTAATTGCGAGTATCCGATCTTACGTTTGTGCTGATCCTCTCGGTCCGGCCATGCGTAATCCTCGCAGAGTTCGTTGTAGGCCGGGTACCGGTTGACGCTCCTGATGGTCATGATGAGGCAGGGCTGGTTGCGTATCAGCTCCACGGCCTGGGCGTGGGTAGAATTCTCCGTCGTCACCCCGTTCACATCGATGATCTGATCGCCGACGGTGATGCCGTGGGCCTCGGCAAGCCCGCCCTTGTCGACTCTGGAATCGAAGAAGATTTCACAACACACCGGTCAGAAAAATATTTTGAGTCAAAGAGTTCTCGGCAACTTTTATATGAATTTTTCTCTTGAGAACAATGTTGAGTAGAAAAAATTTACTGCAACTTTTTCTCTTTATTAACCAGTTCGTGCCGGATGACGTGTACACACGCATAGGTTTTGCAGTATTTGGAATAAATGACGGATAAGCACGCAGAGAGTGAGGCCGGAAATATCTGTCAGCGCTCTGATTGCAGCGAGCGAGGCAGAAATACGGGTGTGCTGCCCAAGGGAGATGGCTTCAACCCACCTGGCATGAGGTCGAGTGAAAAGTAATCTCGCGCCTCGTTCCGTTCTTGTCAAATAATCCCAGCATGAACTGTATATAAGCCAATATATGCTTCCTCAAAGATGAATTTAAGTAAAAACAATGTAAAATATTTGCTTTATCAAAACTTTTTTTTTTTTTTCAAGCTTCAAATCCTACAAAATTTTAAGAATACGCTTTAGAAAGCAAGCATGTTTTGTCTGGGGCCATGTTTGTTGCTGGCTGATTTTAAACACTTCCTGCCTGTGTTTCATCAGCGGTTTAAAACCACCCACATGACGGGCTATCGACCAATAGGAATGGGTAAATTGTCTCAGGTATTTATAAATGCACCTTAAACTATTGAAGGAAAAAAAAGTGTCACTGTTGTCTGCACAGTGGTGGATTTTGGAGAATTCAGGAAGCCTCCAATCAGAAATTTGAATGGTTTTAGGGTTACCAAGACCTACTTGGATACGTAGATGCCCACGCCATACTCCATCCCTCCTCTGATGTTGAAGCCGATACATCGCCGCGACGACAGCGTAATGATGACCCGCCTCTCGTCGCCCCGGCTCAGCAGCCGCGTTCCTCCCATGGCAGCGTGGGAAGGGTCCACGTCGTTGAACTCCCCGGCAACTATCTTCCTTCGGACTGTGTCAAACCTTAAGATATGCAGTAAGATTTTGAATGTGCATGGACGTTGATATGAATTTATTTTCACTCTGCCAATAATGTGCAACTATGCCATGCTGCAATATATTTCATTTCATTTCACTTCATTAAATGGTTTATTAACCCTAACCAAACTAAACCTATCAAAGCCCAAACAGCAGGTTTTGTTGAAATCTGTTGGGATAGGTACAGTACCCCTAAAGTGATGGTCTTTGTACACTGGGTTTGGCATACCTCCAGAAACTAAGTCCAACAGTGTGTGTGTACAATTTCCCATGTGGGTGTTGGAATTTGCCAGAATGGGTATGGTTCCTAGTAAACTATGCTAGGGAGTTAGGGTTAAAAAAAAAACATGACTTGTAGCCAAAAGCTGAATTGAACATGATTTACAGTAACTTGAAAAAAGAGTAATCCGATAAAAATACCACTTCTTATTCATTTCGACTTGCATGGACGTCCAAAATCCCTATGTTCGCATTGTGTTTAGATGCAATTTGCAGGCTCAAGGAGCCAATTTCAACAGAGCTACTAAAATACAGAACTACACTTTAGGACAGAAAAGTTTGGCCCAGCAATAAGTAGAGTAGATGGTCCGCGCTGGGAAGGAGGAGAATTTACCAGGTAGTCTTTTCCTTGGCGATGCGATGTCCCAGTATCCTACCGGAGTGCTTGACCTTCAGTCTGAGCCGGCTGCTGCCCTGTAGCACCATGCCTGCACTGCTGCTGGTGATGTTGTCAAAACTGATGTTGTTGACCTCCAGTATCTGGTCCCCGGGGCCTAAGCCCAGTGATTCTATACAAATCAAAGGAATATATGGTGGATTTGGAGGATTCAGGAAGCCAAAGAAATCTACAATTCTACTTTACCAATACAGGGTTTTGCCTAGTCTAGGGATAAGATGTTCACGTGTGCAGAGCCGCACTACAATGTCTGACATATATCCATGTCCAAATGTCTAACATATCCATGTAAATTTTATGTTACCTCGTGCCAGCCAATCAGTGCAGCTGTTAGAAGTTGTGACGTCCTTTAGAGCAGAACTTTGGCTGAAGCTGTTGATTGGTCAAAAGTGCTTTGTTTTTCTAATATAACAATGGGTTACCAAAGACACGATAGGAGACGCCTACTGAATGGTCAGAATTTGGAGGTCAAGACGCAGTGTTGTTTTGCATAATCTGCCCATAGCACGGAAGCCTGCTGTGCAAGTATCTAGTCCATAGACTAGATTGTTACCCTTCATGGATGTGATACACTGGCAAACGGCAAAATCCCAGTTCAAAAATTCAACAAAATTTTACATCATTCCAAAGGAAAAATTGCACAAAAAAGATACTGCTTGTGTCTATATCAAATTGTACCAGGCAAGCTCAGAGGTTGAGTGGTGAGCTTAGTGGTTGAGGCGTATTAAAGTGGGCCATGGGTTCAAGTCTTACCCAAGTAAGATTATGAGTTTTTTTGTTAACTAGCTCTAAGGAAAACACTGAGAATGCAGTGCTTTAGAATGTTATTATGTTGGTGATAGAAGAAACCCAATATTAGAATTTACACTTTTTGTGATGTTAAAAGCAAATGCTGCATCCTCTGGTGGTCCAAAGAAAAGATTTCAGTATACAGGGTGAGTAAAAAAACAAAAAAACAAATGTCGGGACTACTGTTTTATTGAAGTTTTGCATGTAGCACTTTCAAAATCTAGGATATGAAAGCCCAATTCATCAGCTTTCTTTTAGTACAAAAATCGTTCAAATCACTCATGTACTTTTCAAGTTACGGAATTCTAAAAACCACCACCGTTTTAAGGTTCTGTCCACTGATCACAAAAAAGGTGTGCGCTCTTTCAGCAAAACAAAAACAGTTCACACACATCCCTATGTGATCTTTTTTTGTGATCTGCGGACAGAACCTTAAAACGGTGGTTGTATTTAAAATTCTGTAACTTGAAAAGTGCATGAGTGATTTGAATGATTCTTGTACTAAAAGAAATCTTATGACTTGGGCTTTCATATCCTAGATTTGAGAGTGCTACATGCAGAACTTCCCTAAAACAATGGTCCCAAATTTGGGTTTCGTTTTTTGACTCACCCTGTATTCTTGTTATCAACTGTGTGCCTCATTATTTACATTTATAAAAAAAATGTTTTAAAGACCAAAACTGTGCACATGACAGCTTTTATTTTCATAATTTCTGTCAATTTTTTTTTTCCAGCAGGATTAGAAAAATATCCAATTAATCACCAGTTTTGATACTGCCCTTGCATAAAATGTTGCCAACACATCTCCTTCTCAAATAACATACACTGAATCCTCATCGTAAATAAGACTTCTGTTTTTGGACTTGTTTTCATGTCTCGTTGTTTACCTTCCACGGAGCCGGGTTCCACCTCACTGATGAAGATTCCCTGGCCGTTCTCTGAGCCCCCCTGGATACTGATCCCCAGCGCCTCCCTGTCCTTGTCAACGGTAACCATGCGAACGGCGGTAGCAGGGTTGTCATGGAAACCATTCGTGCCTGGATGTACAAAATTAGCACCAACAAAAAAAATAAAAAAACCTTGCTCATTTGCTATCGATACTTTAGCAATAGGACAAACTGAATTATTTCCACCTTTTAATCCAGCAGAAATTGGCTACTACTCTACAAGATAAAAAAAGTAATCATTGAAATACAAAATTGGTTTATAATAAGCCTATCGTCATGTTGACAGGTATTTTGAATAAATTAACTGTAATAGGGTGCTTGAATGGTCAAGGTGGTGTTGTTGACCATGTGGACGAAGCAATCAAATTGATTTTTGGGCCAGGCAGAGGTGCTTGTATGAAGTGAAATGACCAATTATTGAGTTGACCTTGCAGCAACAAAAAATAGTTATGCTTCAATCTTCCCAGTATGTGTGTTGTAAATTTTGGAGGATTTTAAATAATTTGAGTTAACCCTAACCCTCCTCAATCCTGCAAAGTCCTATGAGCAGTTTTGTAGGATATTGGAGGATTGAGGCTGAACGCAACATACAATTTTGGAGGATTGTGGAGGAGGATTGAGGGCACATGGACATTCAGTATCGGTTAATTTTGGAGGATTAAGGATGAATGGTGTTGGAAGAAGAGGAGGATTTTGGAGGATTGAGACTGGAGTGGCAGGGTTGATGGAAGATTTCAAAGGATTGAGGCAGTGGTATCCTTCATTTGAACATATACATGCATGTACATGTATAAGTATATTTTTTCTAGGATTTTGAAGGATTGAAGATTTCCCAACCAAAAGGGCCTGGGGGTAGGTTTAATATAAATTTGGAATGAATTTGCATTAGGAAACAATGAAAGTTAGGGTTAACTTTGTACAAGAGATATTCTTTATATCAGCAGAGTCCTAGAAATGTACTTAGAACAACGTTACTGTTTAAGGCCTTCCCTTAAATTTACCTTTTCCAATTCTGTAATAACCCAATCAGAGAGGGTTAAATTTCAGGAAAATTCACAGTACAGACACTGCATTAAAAAAAATTAGTTCAGTTGATCTACAAAAGTGAAAAGACCTCATTGCTTTATCTGAAAAGTCTACTCATTGGAAGTAATCATGTACACCTCCAAAGTAAACACGGTTTTTGGTTGTATACAATACATGTATACATGCACAACTCATCTGATTTCTATGCCTGGGTCTAACAATAGCATTGTATAAAATTACTCCACTCCATTGCATTTCCACAAAGAGAAACCCTTTGAATGGACCGGCGATTCACAAAACAGATGTGTAGTGGAGGCCAATGTGTACTTCTAGGTACTCCAATAAATAATGGGGTTACCATGGATACCTGATGCCAGCGTTAAACAAGCGGTAATGTAGCTGGGTGCCGTACACATGTAATAACAATCCAGTACACAATGAAGCATGCACTTTGTGGATATTATGTTACGTGAAGTAAATGTAAAGTACCAGTATGCATGAATAAAACAGTGAAAGGTTGTTCTAGTTTATAACCCCAATATTGTACATATACTTATATGCACATCTGTGTGTGCTTTTTTGGTTGTTGTTTTTCGGGGGAGGATTCTCCTTTTTGTAATTCATACAATCTGTGTCATAAGTAATTGACAACAATCTCTGAAAAGTTATGACACGGCTTCGCTGATTTTAATTTAGTAATGTCAAGAAAAAAAAATGATTTCCTATTACATTGAACAGGATTTTGCAGGATTCAGGCAGTGGTCACCCCTCCATGGACCATATTCAAAAAATAATGGAGGAATTTGCAGGATTGAGGCTACATGTATATATGCTTTTTTTCCATGAGGCCAATTGGAGGATTTTGCAGGATTGAGGCTACATCCTAGCAAAAAGGCCTAGGGAGTTAGGGTTAATATTTTTTCCATTATTCTAAAATATTTATAGGCCTATTCGTTGTTCGGCATGAGTTTCTAGGTTGGGTCTGGTAAAAGAAAGTACAGGTATTTTTTCTTGGTCCAGCAATGAATACACAAAAGGTTTGATAATTCCTTCAAAACAACTGCTCTTTAAATTCAGCTTAACCCCATAACAACGTTGGTACATGTACATCACATGCATGAAAAACCAACCACAAGGCCACAGCACTCATCCTAATATCATACACGGTTATAATTCATGGGAACCACAAAAATATGTAATCGATACGTAAACTGTACACTGCTCCATTTACACTCACTGCAACGTGTCTAAGTAATCAATATTCTCATTATTTGTATTCCAGTTGTTACACGTACATCTGGTATATTCCATGTTGTCCCGATGTTGACCTGTCATTCAGTGACTATTCACAAAAATATGTTTACTGTGTAAATTTGTAGGAATAATTTAATGCAAGGTACATGTATAAATGTATTCCTAATTTTTCTCTACAAATATTTTGACTGATGTATCTTGGTACAACTTTAACAAACTTCTGCTTGGAAGCATTGGTGTATGATTTAAAGTGTGCATACAGTAAAATTAAAGGGAATGTACATTATTTCCTTTTGCTGTAATTTTCAGAAAATGAACTATTTGAGGGGTTAGTATAATAGATCATATTACACTGTGTTCGAAAATGCTGGAAAAACCAAGAAAAACCAAAATGCTCAAGTAGTCTGGTTCCCTGACTCCAGTAAAGATAAAATGGATAAATTTATAGATGCCGGGAAAACTGTAAGGTAAGGGAACCAGTGTAGCTGGCCTGCACCTGTTTATGAACATGTAACCAATAGCAAACAACATTTTGACTGAAAGAAAATGTGTAAATTTTGAGTAGTTGAAAAATAGTTAGGTTTTCCAACGCCGACCACCGTTGGAAATATATACAAAAATACCATTTTCTTGAAAATGACTTCACACCAGGTGCCATAATTTTACAGGATGCTTTGACTGTCATTTACCAACATCCTAGTAAGGTATTTCGTAAAAACTTGGTAGTTTTGTTTTTCGATGTTTGCAAATGTTGTATATTCCCTTTAACACTATGTACGAGCTATGCATACAAACATGATTCAATGTGCAAAAAAAAAAAAACACCTGATTTTAAACTTGGAGTCAGAACTGCAAGTCCTGCCCAGACTTGATTGTACATTTGGCTTAAATTTGTTTCATCCTGAATTTGTTTTTAAATTGCTTTTTTTTCTGGCAATACAGAAGTTATTCACTTTTGAATGAGACATGGACTGAAATACATCAGCCCGTGTCCACTTATTGAATTATTACTTTACAATATTGAATTATTTATAGCTGCCAGACAATAATGCTGTTTTCGCGGTCGTGGGGTAGGCTGGTTCCCGCCCCACAATCAGTATCAATAATGTACATGTACAGACCGGGAGCCAGTCTGCTCACAAAGCGCATCTGTTTTTGCCCAAAACAAAAAACTTTTTTTCCCACAAGGTTGCAGACGTCAAAAAAAAGGGAAAAAAGGGAGGGGTTTTTGATTGGAATAAAACATTCAAGTTGGCAATTTATTAATAGGAAAAAATATAATGTGTTAAAGAGCACGTGGAGCTCAACTTTAACCCTAACCGAACTCAACCCATCAAAGTTCAACAGCAGGTTTTGTTTAAATCTGTTGGGATAGGTACAGCACCCCTAAACTGATGGTCTTTTACATTGAGTTTGGCACACCTCCAGAAACCAAGTCCAACAGTGAGTGTGTACAATTTCCCATATATGTGAGTGTTGGAATTTGCCCGAATGGGTACGGTGCCTAGTAAATTAGGCTGGGGAGTTAGGGTTAATGTCCCAACAATATACATGCCACTGGTTTACTTCGCGAAGTAGATTTTGGGGGAAGCTACCTTGCTAAAATGTCTAGGGGAATGTGATAGGGATAATAGTGCAGTTTCTTCTTCCCAATCAGTTGAATTTACATGATATAAAAACTATAAGCAAATCAGGACAACTTACATGACTGAAGTTTCATTTCTGTAAAACAAAATTTCTTTGTACACTTTCCCTCTAACTAATCTAACCACTTCCCTAAAAATAACTCACACAGGGAGAAAATGAAAATTCCACGAGATAATTGACATCAGGGTTTGAGGGTCACCGAGGGACCAGAGCAACGTAGGGTCTTTGGTACATGTTTGTTTTTGCCTAAAGACAACCCTCAAAGTACCTTTGTACATTTACATGTGGTAAAAAAAACACCTTTACCGCGAAACCTCATGAATTCCAGATTTAATAGGGATTCTTAAAAAAATCATGAAATGCAGATAAATCCTGACGAAAAATCCTGAAATCCCTAAATATCCTTGTCAAATGTCATATTCTGGCATTAAATATTATATAGTACAGTTCTTAATATTTACTTAAAATTTATATTACATTTTCAATTTCTCCTTACCTCTGACCGAGCCAGCGCTTCGACTCTTGCGTAGATGTTTGACGCTTCCGTTGGCAGTGGTCCCGTCAGCGTTGGTCAGGATGACCGGGTGGGCCATCTTGGCGTAGGGCGCCAGCCAATCAAACTGGGCCAGGTGCATCTTGGGAATGAGTCCCCGGATCTCCAGCAGGAGGTCCAGCTTGGCCGGAGTGTCTAAGATGTCCCTGAGATACGTCATGAGCCTCCTCACATCCCTGAGGAGGAGAGAGGTGGGCGAAGCAATCAATATAAACACAGTGTGCAGGGTTCCCAGCACTTTATGAAAACATGATTCCCTGAGTTTTCCCCTGATATTTCCCCGACTAAGCTCCAAAATTCCATGAGAAATATTTTCATTTTAACGAGGTTGCTGGGAAGTAAAGAGGTGGTTGCAGCAAAGCAACTAAGATACTGCCAACGTGTTGACTAGCGATGGCCTCCCTTCTCCCCTTACAGTCATCCTTTCCTTAGCGTACGCAACAGAGATGCACATACGTCAAACTGGCGAAAACCTTTCCCTTTTGGGTCACTGTCAAATTCCCTGAGTTTTCCCTGATTTTTGGATTTTTTTATATAATTCCCTGAGTTTTCCCTGACTGGAAAAATGGAAACTCATTTCAAGGTTTTCCCTGATTTTCAGAGTGGCTGGGAAACCTGTAGGGCAATTCCGTAAAATCCAATGTACGTCCGACCACATGATACAAGATCATTAAGGTGGTGTACCTTAGTTTGGTCTGTAATTGTTTTTCGTCTCAACAGACGCCAAATATTAGTGATGTAATCACATTGACTTTTCCAACAGCAGCTCATTAAAGTGTCTGACATGTACGTCCAAATTTACAGAACTGCCCTACAGTGTTAAGTCTTTTCCTGAGTATTATAATATAACAAAGAAAAAGCACATTGACTTCAATGAATATCTTAAGAAGGTGTGCAAGGCAGTGTTGCAATCGAGTCCACAACAAGGATCAAGAAAATCACTCACGAGTCCATTGCAAGTCACCCAGTCCTAAGTCAAGACACAAAATATTGAAATGAACCATGATAAAGAAAGGCATTAGGCCAATTAAAAAAAAAGTTTCTTGTCAGGGGTTTTTGAAAAAAGTGAGGAGGCTGTCCCTTTTTTCCCCTCCCAGATGCTGGATTTACCAAGATAGATTCTTCCATTTTTCAGGACTCTGTTGCTGATACTTTTTGTCCAAAGGAGCTGTCACCCTTCTATCTGATTTTGAATTTGGTACATAGATACAGTTTTTGCTGGAAACACATAAAACACAAAATAAATAGTAAATGTAGGATTTGAAAGAAAAAGGGAAGAAAAAAGACGTGGAAGTACCCTCTGTTACTTTTTGTGTGTATTCATGACCGGACTAGCGATGGACTGGACCACACGACTCACAGGGTGGTTGTTTTTCGGAAATTGTTTTGTCAAACTTTCTTCCTGATCACAAATAATAAATTTGTTTCCGATAATTTGATCTTCTCTAGTTTTCTTACTTGTAGGTTTCATACTGCTTGAGTACGTCGTGCAGGTAGTCGCGTTCCATGTCGTTCAGCAAGACTTTGGACTTGCGATGGAACAGCTGCAAGTTCCGTCGATGGTTCTCATTCGTGTCCCGTCCCATGATGCTTTGCTCTTCTATTCCAGCCTCTGAATCACATTTTCCTCAAAATCATATTTTTTTCCTTTTAAAATATCGTTGACCACTCTTGTGTCTACCAGTGTGCCGTTTTACTGATTGGTCTGATTTCCATTTCGCTCCTTGGTGTTAAGTCAACTCCAAACACATGTTATTTAAATTTCTCCCAGTCACGTGCTCTGCAGTTGGCGGCACCTGATACTTGTCATGTGATGTCTCAGCCACACCTGGTTCATTCATCTAGACACAATCTGCTGTCCAAACCTGTAAATTCAAGCAAAGGAACAGAAAATAATAAAGGAATAATTGTTAAAAACTGTTTCAGATGTACATTTACCTGTTTTCTACTTCAAAATCTCTGGAAGCATGTACGTATTTCCACAGAGAAATGACAGTATTCAAACGCACTGCAATTCAGATCCTTATTACTAGCCAAGTGTACAAACATTTGTCTAATGTCCACCACTGGTCATGACCACCAAGTATCAAATTCATGCCCTGTTAAAACAATGTTTAGACAACGACTGATTACCTCAATGCATGACCACCTTTTTACAATGCTGCATTGTTTTTCTTCACCAACAAAGCACAACGGGTCAAATTTCACGAATCCAGAGGGTCACTCTAAACATACAACAAGGAACAGATCAACAGCAAAGTTTAACTAAAGAAATCAGGAAAGTGATACGGGACACCAGACCACCAGGCCCTATGAATAGTTGCCACTATGAGATTCAGGTTAAAGGCCAAGTTATTTATTTAATCCCAATTAGATGTAATTTCTGTGCTCTTTAACAAACAGTCACTTTTTTTTCTCTCTTAATTTGATAGTTGAGTGTTTCATTTCAACAAAATACTGCACTTTTTCTATTTTGGGTGTCTTCAGCCATGTGGGCAAAAATTAGGCTTTTTCAGGCCGCGTCCGAGTTACCTCAATGAAAGTCAGTCACTGCAGAAATGTCGAAAAGACATGATCCTGGGACATTTCCAATTTTGTTTATAAATACAAAACACTTTCAAAATGTTCTTGACTCTCCACAGACTTTTTACACAACCAACGAAGTGGCGTCTGGATACTATATTCTTTCCTAGGCTACTTTTGCGAACTTAGCAGATAAGTTAACTGCCCTGCAATAACTTAATGGTCCCCACTTTATCAATTAAAAAAAGAGGACAGGAACAAGTCTAGTGTCTACCCAACACGAAATGAAACATTGTTAAAATAATTAAAACGATTATGCCTTAATTAAACACGAGCCTATATTTTCGGTCTGTTTCATTTGAAAGGGAATGTACTTGAAAAGTGCAATTAAATTGTTTTTCTAATTTTTGGGAAAGAACGTAGTATCTAGACGCCACTTCAGCGGTTGTGTACAAAGTCTATGGAGAGTCAAGAAAATGCCAGGTATTTCCTAACAAAATTGGAAATGTTTCTGAGTCCCAGATTCATGTATTTTCAACATTTTTGCAACAACTGACCTTTAATTGAGATGATAGCCTATATGAAGAAAAAAGTGGCATCGGGTTGCAACATTCCTCTCTAATTTTTGTTAATAAAACTTAAAATTGGCACAGACAGTTCATCTTTAACCCTAATGATCACTTTTCAGAGGTATTGTATTGGTTTATTTTTTGTGTGAGTTCAGTGATCTGTGTATATCGTATTGGTTTTATATTTATTGCGGTTTTATGTAATGGGAAAGATTTCCATATATACGAAGTTCACTAATTTTCCTCTGTATTGACTAACAAGCCCCCAGATAGCAATTTCATGTCATCAAAGTCAATTTGAGCAGTGAGAAAATACAAGCATTTTCTTAGAAAACACTTAGAACTTTTCAGTCCAATCTCATAGGGTTTGTACACAGGGTGTTGAGTGAACTTCGTATATGGAAATCTTTCCATGTAATGTCATTGTTCAGAAATGCCAGTGGAAGCTGAATTTCTATACTTTTAGTGTGGATAATAAACTTGAATTTGTATTTGAATATCCAAAAATATGAATGTGTTCATCTCTCTTAAATCCTCCCACATTATGACTATTCAAAAATATATTTTGTTTTTACATGTTTTGCAACCTTTTTTAAACATGAAACAATGTTCATGTTGGTTAAAATCGTTTAAAAATCACGAGAAATGGCGTCTCTTTCTTAATTAAGTTACAGTGCCATAGGTTTGTGCATCAATCGCAATCTTCTTGTTTTTCTCCATACCCGAAAATGTTGTGAAAGTATTAAAAGTCCACATTGAGACTTTTCAATTTTCATTTCATTATCATTTATTGATTAAACATTATACAATCTCACAAATTACAATGAAAGCAAGTGTATCATTTATGCACTATGTAAATAACACAATAACAGGTGCAGTAACGATTTTGTGATTGATTGATTCTGGAGGCAATTAAACAAGACCGCTGATTGGCCGGCTTCTACACGCGCAATTCAGTTGACCCCAACTTGACCCAGCGATGATTTTTGGACGAGATGACACACGGAGGTTTTCGACGGCGGAAAAAATACTGCATTTCTTACCTCAAAATCATCGATACATAAAATCTGCTGCGATTCAAAGTATCCATGTGGTCGGCTGTACCAGATGTCGAGAGTTTTTCGAGTGAAAGTGACTCCGACGAGGAAAAAGCGGCAAAATTTGAGGACGAAGACTCGCCAGACAACTGCACCACCGACGCTTCGAATGTATCGTGTAGCAACAATGTTATAGCGCCACCAAGAGGTGTGCCTGAGCAACACTGGCAGGTATTTAGTAATATGCTTTATAAAAAAGACTGTGAAAAGCAAGAAAATATTGCCCAAAACAAATAAATTATAGATGAAATACAGACCCCACCTCCACATACAGCCTTATGGTCATTCATAACAAGTATGTGGAGAAAACGTAAATTAGACCCAAGTTTCCGGTATTTTTATTTTGATCAATAAAATATGAAATTGGTGAAATCATGGAGGAATTGCAGCTGGTAACTTTGACAGGATTGACAATTTTAATTTTTTTAAGAGAAGTATTTATTGTTATTTCAGACATTCTGTAAACTAAAGAGACGCCGGGAAGAGTCAAAAGCGTCCCAGACACAAACAAGATCAAAACGGCAGAGGAAGAAATATAACGGAGGTAAAAAAATTTTTAAAAACCTGCATTTTCTATTTGATTCAGCACCTATTGTTATGATCTGACAATATTGAAAATTGGTATCTTTGGCTCTTGGAACTCGACAATCAATTAAATGAATCTCTGACTTTATTTCTCTTTAAAAAAAAATCATTTGAAAATCGCATCTCGGCAGCTGTAATGATATAGCCACTATTTTAGTAAAAACCTGATTAGCATATTATGATATGCTGATCTGTTTTGTACTACAAAAATGAACATAAAATGTTACATCTTGTTTCAGGCACGCGTCATAGAAACATTGGTAATTTGTGGAAACATGACTTAGCGATTTAATGAGAAAAACAGGCTGAATCGTTCTGAATTGAACAATCATCAAAGATGGTTTTAAAAAACTGTGCCTGTGGACACACTTTTTCGAATGCATTTTAGCAATGGGTCCAGTTACTAGACCTACAAAACCGTGCATGTTTTTTCTGTTGTGTTAAAATTGTTTAGCAATTTTTTTTTTTTAAATCACATTTTAATAGCAAATGATCCTATAACCTTTAAAGTAAGGGAAAGATTTCCATATAAAAAGTTCACTAATTTTCCTCTGTATTGACTAACAAGCCCCCAGATAGCAATTTCATGTCATCAAAGTCAATTTGAGCAGTGAGAAAATACAAGCATTTTCTTAGAAAACACTTAGAAATTTTCAGTCCAATCTCATAGGGTTTGTACACAGGGTGTTGAGTGAACTTCGTATATGGAAATCTTTCCAAAGTAAGTCAATTCAAGATTTCGTTTTTCTAAGAATGAAAAAGAAAACAAAATTCGCAGCAAATGTTCTTTGTTTCAGCAGTCCAGCAGTTTTAACATTCTCCTTATAAATGGGGCAATTATTTCATGTCCTCTTTGCTCATTTGTTTTCAGACCAGGAAGATGCTACCTCCACTGACACCACAGGGCATTCATCTGTGTCTTCCCCAGCATCCCATCTACAAGAGAAAGGAGAGCTGGGCGATGAAAATAGAGTTCTGTCCAAACCACCAGCCAGCATCGAATCTGCAGGTGCAATTAAGTTACTGTTGCCCCCTCTAATTATTTGTAAAACCCTGTAAAAATTTGAAAAATGAAAATTTGCGAAAATGCTTCTTAAAATTTAGATTCTAGAAAATGTACTGTTTAACCACTTTGCGCCGGGACTATTTTGACATTGACCAGACCCAGGCCAAGGATTTTTTTTTTTCTCACAAACCTCGATGCTAGATGGGTTCATGCCGTCATCTGCGGGTAGCACACCCTGATATTTCCGGCCTCGCTCGCTGTGAGCGGGTCGCTGACACATATTTCCGGCCTCGCTTGTTGGGTGTTTATCCACCATTCGCTCCGAATACCACAAAACCTTTGCGTGTATACACGTCATCCGACGTGAACTGGTTAAAGATGCTTTTGATGGAGTTCCCGGACCCTTTTAGATTGTAATATTTTTTTCAGTGGGGGAGGGGGGATGGGGGGGGGGGCCACCGAGGCAAAGTCCTCTTGGTTTTTTGGTTGGATTGTAGTGGGCATGACAGGAAGTTGGAGTAAAGGGGATCTAAAAGTTAATCAAAAATGTAAAAAAAAATTATTTAATAAATCAATTTTCCTTCATTCTTCCTATGTGATGCATGATATGGCATTGAAGTTCAAGTGGTCTCGAGATAAGCTGTTTATAGCGATTTTTTTTGGGGGGGGGGAGGGGAGGGGGAAGACAGGTTTGAGGCAATTCATCCAATTAAAAATGTTTATGTTCATCCAGTTGCCTAAATTATGTGCTGGATGAACGTAAACATTTTGAATGGTATACCCAAGACAAGCATTCTACAATTTTTAACATTTCATTGACTTTTTTTCTTTTTGTGTTACAAAAGCCGCGGAAAAGGAAAGCACCCCTACACCAGAGCAACAGGAGCATTGGGACACCTTGAAGAAACATCTGAACGTCAATGACCACATCTACCAGGGGATTGACCACGGCCAATACGACCCACATAAGGTACGGCATTGATAAAAGTAGATTGCATCAGGGAATCCATTGTGTCTGTGAAATGAGTTTCTGTGTGTGACATTGTACTAGCGCCCATTTGCAGTAACACCACGATTCAGATAATTTCCTAGGAAAAAAATAGGTGTCTTAACCAGTTCACGCCGGGATTATTTTGACAAGAAAAGAACGAGGCGCAGGACTACTTTTCACTCGACCTCAAGCCAGGCGAGTTGAAGCCATCACCCTCGGGCAGCACACTCATATTTCCGGCCTCGCTCGCTGCGAACGGGTCGCTGACAGATATTTCCGGCCTTGCTCCCTGCGTGTTTATCCCGTCATCCGTTTCGAATACCACAAAACTTTTCAGTGTATACATGGCCTCCAGCGCGAACTGGTGAAGCCATTGAAATATTTATCAAAATTCCTTATCTCTTCTTTTCACAAGAGTGGTTTAGAAAAGGAACTTGACAAGGCCGTGGAGGAAGGCAACTTTGAGGAAGCGGAGGAACTCAGCAACCAGCTGGCGACCCGAGACCTAGCCTGCAAGATAGCTAAATCAGCGGAAGCAAGGGACTACTTGAAATGGAAAGAGGTCATTAATGCTTGGAAGTTCTTGACTAAAGTCGCTGGCGTGTTCCAACTAGGAACTGCATGTGTATATACAGGGTGGATAAAAAAAAATGAAACCAAGATATTATTGCTTATTGGAACAGAAGTAGGGCACATGTGAATCAAAGGGAGATATCCTCTGTTAGGGTTGAATCTCCTCTTTAAAATGACACCCTGATCATGTCATTACATTCACGGTTGACTGAGCAGTGACCAATTTTATGAAAGGGTCGATTTAGAGAGTTGCTCCACTTTTCATGGTGAAATCTCTTTTTTTTCCCCCACCTGCATTGATTTGCAACCATAGCTGTGACAAATGACACCACAAAAACCACAATTGAAAAGTGGCGCAATTCTCTAAATAGACCCTTGGTCACTGCTCAGTCAACTGTGAATGTAATGACACCATCAGGGTTTCATTTTAAAGAGGAGATTCAACCCTAACAGAGGATATCTCCCTTTGATTTACATGTGCCCTACTTCTGTTTTAAGTAGCAAGATCTCGGTTTCGGTTTTTTTTATCCACATTGTATAAGTGTGTACAGTGAGCTTATAGCTTTACGGTGTAAACTACAACTTTCCTGAGCGTCATAAACAAGAAATATGTTTTGTTTTCCCATGTAGCCTGGTTTTCCCTTTGAAAATTCTCCACAAAGTGACATTCAAAACCTTTCTTTGTAAAGTTGGTTATGGGTGCCTGATCTCATAATCTGGTACCGATTCCTGACGTCAGCAGTCGGATACTCAGGCATTGTCAGGTACCCAGTTCCGACGCACAGCTTTAATTAGATTGTTACCACAGGCAAAACTTTGAAGTGTCTTTATTTTTCAAAACAGGGAGAAGCCGCCAAGAAGAAAGCCAAGAGGAAGAAGAAGAAGCTGAACTGGGGCTTTGAGGCAAAGGAGAGATGGCAAATGAAAGGCAACATGTGAAGATCAAATCACATGCGACGTCAGGCCTGTCGGTTGCCAACATATAAAAATGTGACCGGCTCCACCAAAAAGGGTATTAAGTCGCGCTGTGCATTATTGTGTAATGGCCCGCTCAACATTGAGAGGGTGAAAATTTTGTCAAAATGTGATTTTCATTTTTTATCATGAATGACATCTTTAATACCTACAGTTTCAGGTTTCATTCACAGAAATGTTGATTTTGATGAACAAAGTGAAAAAACCCCAACCATTTTGTGTGCAACGTTCTGTTGTTCTACAACAAATCCAGCTATTTCAAAGGCTGTTTTCTCAGATGAGATTTGAAGGTTAGGGTTTTCTCAGTTGTGTAATTTGAACTCCAAGGTAGTAATTAATATGCAAATACATCATATCTCCAGAACTGGAGGGGCTATAGAGCTCTAGTATATACCAAATGAAAGCTTACGATGTGGGCTTTCCAACCATGCATATAACTCAATTTCATGTTTTTGCGACATAATACCCTTTTTTTGTGGAACTGGTCACAAATGAGCGTGCAAGTTGAACTTAAAAAACAAATAATGAATGTCTTTGAGTGAAATGGAAAGAATAATTTCATGACGTGACAGATGGAGTGTTCCATTCCATGAGGCGAATTTCACGATATGAAATAATTCTTTCCATTGCACGAATGTGAAACATTCATTGTTTGTTTCATACAACACCTGAAAATAAATCCTCGTCATCTGATTGGTCAGTGTCACAAATAGTGTGACCGTGCAATTGAACTTCTATTTACCGTGGAATAGAACTTCTATTTTTGCGGTGTGGCCGGGCCGTGGGTTGGGATGAATTATTCAATGGCATGTGATCAACGACCCACCAATCAGATGACAGGGATTTATTCAGGCTTTGTATGATTCCCAATATTAAATAGCTTCATATGAGTACAACATCCAAGTTTGCAATTAAAGATACCAACACACGCTGAAAATGATTTCAATGTGTATTTATTTCCTCACAAAAACATTTTGTGGACGTTTTTGGAAATCCATGGAGGAAGAATTACATTTTTAGGAAAGAGACAAAATAATACTTAACAGTAAACAAATATTGAAATATCATCCAGCTACCACATTTCCCTTTTACCAAAAAAAAAATGTACCAATGTATTAAAAAATAAAATCTATACATAAAAAATAATCTAACACATTTCAGCTACGTGAATTATCCTCGCTGATTAGATGTACGCATTATAAATTATACAAAATATTCCGTCATGTAGAATATTCTAAAGGATGACATCAGAATTTACGGAAAGAATGTTGCAACCCGACGCCACTTCAGTGGTTGTGTACAAAGTCCATGGAGAGTCAAGAACATTTTGAGTATTTCCTAACAAAATTGGAAATGTTTCTCAGTCCCAGATTCATGTCTTTCCAACATTTTTTGAAATGACTGACCTTTATTGAGATGAAAAATGAAGAAAAAAAGTGGCGTCAGGTTGCAACATTCTTTCCGAATTTACCTTCTTTTAAAGAGAATGTGCACTTTCAATCACGAGATGCCTGCTTCACTGGGTTTGGTGGGTATGTGCATGAAAGCATGATCCATTCAAATGTTAAAAAATATGTACGGTTATTAAGTTGTTTTTTTCAGGGGGAAAGGGAGGAGGGGGGGGGCAAAATTTCTTTTCACAAACGAGATTGGACAATATCAAAAGAGGGCGCTCTCTCTGCGTTATGCATATTCATGATGTCCAGGGAAATTAGAGAATAAGTTATATAAACAAGGAATGATAGTGTTTAAATCACCGACGATTGGCAGCTCATTAGTGGACTGGTTGGAAGAAGTCCTGACTTCTAATCAGGTGATCCGAGTTCGAACCCCAGAGAGCGTTTTTCACTTCTCATTTTACCTTTTAAATAAGTAAAGTGATGAAGGAACATTTCTCACATGTGTTGTGGAGAACAAGGCATTAGATATGCATGTAATGGACCAATCAGAAGATGGAAAGTGGATGTCGTTTGGGAAAAAAGATTCGCAGGAGGGGGGGGGGCGGGGTGATTTTCAACTAAATTTGCTTTATATGTCAACCACGTACACCAAGCTTAAATTTTATTTAATATATACTGTGTTATCCTAGACAACAGATTAAGATTTGCTTGTCGGCAAAATAGACTAAAATAAACAATGCCCGTTTCTTGGGGGTGGCTAACTTTTTTAGACTCCAAAGTCTTTACAATGCCTTCGAAACTGTATGTGTCGGTAGGCTGCATTTCTTTATGGTATTAGTCAAAATTTTATTTTTTTATATTTTAATGGAACCGTTATTTTAATTTCAGAGGCAAAGCTTGTGATATAAATGTTATTGTAAAAACATAACCATTTTCCATTTAAAATGGATGAAATTAAAGTTGGATGAATATTTTGAAGCTAACTTATTAGACTGAGGCATTCCCATTTTTGTAATTTCTGTGTTTTTTTCCCCAATGAACCACAAAGGGAAACTTACTTGGTGCATTATATAATAATTGCAAAGTTGAACAAAGAAATTGACTGGAGCGGGGTTTGAACCTACGAACTCCGGATTGCCGTTCCGGTGCTCTAACAACCGAGCTATCAAGCCCTATGTTGGCGTGGCCCTTTTTAATCAATGTCTTTGTTCAAAGGACGCTAGTCAGAAGCCATAAACTTGTATATGCCATGTAGCCAGGGATCAGGCCTAAAGTCACGATGCTAGCAACATTAGCAATGCTGCAAACCTGGGAAATAGCAAAAGGGGATCACTAAGAGAGGATACGGCTCTCCTACAATTTTACAATTAACTTTTCAATTATTCTTTACAACTTAACAATTATTCTTTGTGCTTGAACAATTTGGATCCCTTGGTTTTATAGGCCGGCCAACGGCAATTGGGACAACAGTGATTGGGATTGGTGGTGAGCCACGCCACGATACAGCGCTGGTGGAAAGCGTGGCCGCATGGCAGACCACATAGCTCAACACCGTGCACGTACAGCTCGAGACAAACGGAGCATTCTAGACTCTCCATCATGGCCTCGGGCCAGGGGTCATAGGTCGATTTGACATCAGGAACGGGATCGACAATCGCCTGGATATCAAATCCACAGTCGCACGCCAGGTTCAGTCCGCTGTGTTTGCCGCTTTCAACCGAATCGTTCGCAATACGGGATTTGTCTTCAGGGTTAGATTTGACAAAATGGTCAGATTCAGAAATTGGCAACGCAGTTTCAGTCCCAATGTCCGTACAACAGGCACCCATGGAGGTGCTGCCGATATAATCAGGAGACGTGGGAGGGTCGGGGCATTCTTTGGGGGCCATCTCTTGAGGAGATTCTTTGCGGGAACTGGTGACCAGGAAAGGCTCACCTTTCTTTGGATCGCCAACAAACTTACTGAGGCATTTCCTACACGGGTGCTTCTTGCCCCTCTTTCCGTACTTCCCGCCCGTTTTATTCTCGTCCAGTTTCTTGTCTTGGTCTTGGAAGTATTCCTGCAAGAGCCGGCAGTTTTCCTCGTGGGACTTTTCCGTGTCGGAGAAGCATCTGCGCCAGTACGCACAGCACCTCTCAGCTGACGACCACTCCCTCGCCATCTTTCGCTGGCGGTAGCGCCACGTCGGTAGATCCCGGAGGTAATCCTGCGAGACGTTGGCCAGCAGGAACAGGTTGGGAAACATGGCCTGGTTGATGATGCGGTCCCAGTTCACACCTTCTTCAAGCCGGGCGTTGCTCATCAGCACAGGGGAGAAGCCAGGGCTAGGCCGCACCAACATGTTGTAGTAATAAACCGCAGTGCTCTGCAGCCACTCGCTACTCGATGACGATTCTTCTGTGTTGTCGCTGCTGTGACAGCGGCTTCGTATGTAACCAACTGCGGCGCAGAACGCGAAAAACGATGCAACGATCAGACCACCCCGGTGGCTGTGCATGATCCATAAGCACCTGAGCTGCGAGGCTAGAGCAGTTTGACTGGACAATCGTAGCAGCTTCTGGCAAAACTGAAACACTGGGTCCAAGAAGGGTATCTGAATCAGTGCCAACAGTGGAAGCCACATCATGATCAGGACGGCGTTGTACTTCACCCAGACCCAGAGAAAATGGCACATTCGTTTGGCTAGCACCTCCCCTTGGTTCATAGCAAGCTCGAGCACGCACAGCATGTTGCCGATCACGAAGGAAAGCATGAAGAAGTCATTGGCTTGTGGGTAGAGAGTTCCGAGAAACACGTCCATGGCGCGGTGGTTTAAATACTCGCCGTCGCGCGTCCCGTACGGGATTATCCCCTCGGGAGTAGTCACCAGATAGTGGGAAGATTCAGATCTGATGTTCAGCTCCTCCAACAACCAGTTGCGTGTGCTTTTGTGGATGACGGCCTGCCCAAATTTGACCCGTCCAGAATACTTCAAGCTGATCGCGGAGAAAAACAGGGGTGCCTCCACTTCTTCCTCTTCCGACAGGAGAACAAGCCGAATAGGGGACTTTGCCGTTTGGGTCCGAGACGCGTCGAGCCACTCTTTGACCAGTCTGCCATCGTCCACCCGATGGACTGTGTTGGCCAGTCTAGTGGCGACCCATTTGACGACCTTGGGAGCCTTGAGGTTGGTGGACGGGTAGGTTGCCATGACGACTTTGTCCTTCTGGTTCAACCCCTGCGGCATGGCCAGCATGAGTATTGGCTGTGTCCATCCTTTCTTCCGGCAAAATCTGTTCCAAAAATAAGAAGTTAAAAATCAAACGATATTCACAGACCTTAACACTAGGAACAGGCATTATGTGATTTTCTATTGAGAGTAGACAGGGTTGTCTAAAGATCTGAATTTGCAAGAAATGAAGATTTATTTTCAAAATGCGATATATCCATTTGAAAAAAAGTGAAAAAGTTGCACGGTTATGAAAACTTACGGAACATACACAGTATAACAGCTGTTTCTAAACTGCATTTTTGACTTCAGTGTATTCTTTAATTTGTTTTACTGGATAACAGCCGTCCTAAATAAAGTAAACGTTTGAACAATTCTTTTTCCAGAAACTTTTTCCCGCAATCGGGTAGTACAGACATATAAACTGGACAGATACAAACATATGGACTGATCAAACTAGCATACCTAGCGTCATAAGCACAGTCAAATGTTCCAGTCCGAATTCCAACGTGAAATACTTTTCTCACAACCGTTTTCCAGGTTTCCCGATCCAGTAAAGGCACGTGACCTCTTGGGACGATCTAAATTCACAAGGGGGAACAACGATTAATAGCATGTAATTTAGCACACAGATTGAGGCCATTTCTTGCCGTGTATCAAGCATATTATTTAATCATGTAATAAATTTCAATAAATTGTGCAACAATAGCCATGTGCAAATGCCTCTAGTTGAATGATGGTCAAAACGTCATCCCAGAACTTCTTGGTCCTGGCTGCGTAATTTTTTTTCTGCAGCATACATCGTATTTTAACCAATCACATCACAAACTCTTAACATGAATATTTATCACGCTGTGTGGATGGAAGCCACTTACGTTCTAGTAGTGTTTTCCTTTCAATTAAACTTATCCCAACCAACAAAAATATTTGATGAAAATGGACACGGGTACCGGGTTCGAACCACAGATCTTGCGATCCATAGTTCAATCCACCATCCACTAGGCCACTGTGGCAGCTCGACGAAAGACGTTCTTTGAAATGCTTTAATGTACATGCATGACTGAGTAATAGCAATGGTGTGACGTCATTGTTATTTTTCTTATGAATAAACATCGAACTAGCTGAATAATCATGATCCATTGACGATGTGTGCTGCAAATAAAAACACCGCGTCCTGGCTCCCCGTTGTGTTATAATGCACGTGGCTATTGGTCACCAGTGATGCAACTGTGCCCTGTGGCCCGGTTCCAAATAGTCGACTAGGGTGGTCCAACCATCCCTCGTTCGAGCCAAGTTAAGGCGTGGCTGAACTTGTTCAAACATGATATTATTTTATTACTGTTCATAACTTCAAACCCAGAAATGTTGCAAAGGTTTCAAAAAATTAAACCACCTATTAAAAGGAAAATGTACATATTTTAACAATATGCCAAAATCTCATTTTCGACCTTATGCCCAGAAAAGTCTGATTTTGACAGAACAGGTCTCATTTGCTCATGATTATGGCCGAGTGATACTCCCGTTTGTTTACGCACCTGAATCAGCCAGATGCTGTCTTTCTTATCTTCGACCTCCTCATAGAAGTGGGGACCACTGCTGAAGTTGGTACTCTGCTCAGCCTCGTCTTGGCTCTCCCGCTCCAATAGGAGGAGCTCCCCCTCCATGACATCACCTGAACCAAAAGCACCAAGCGAGAATAATTCTCAAAACATTGAAACATTTTTTGGCCTTTTAGATTCATTTTCTGTGTCCAGCTTACGAAAATAGAACTCCCTCAAGAAACAAACCAAACTTCTCCAGTTTTGCGGGTGTGGGCGTGTTCATCTATTCAAACCGTGGACGAAAAATTCCAGGGAACAAAAGAGAACAATATCGTCCACGATTCCCAGCATACGTCCGCGATTGGGGTCGTGTACAAAACCTATGGGAGTCTTCCTAAAAAGTTTGGGGTACAAACAAAAGACGGACAATAGGATGTCCACGATCGACTGTGTGAATGCGCTTGCGTGTGCCCAAACTGCATTCGTACAGCTTAATCTCTGTCTAATGTTACCTGTAAAGTATCACTGATCAAAATTCTTTAGCCAAGTTTGTTCTGTAAAAAAGGAGGTCTCCCTTTTGTTACATGATCACTGAATAAGAATGGCTTTGCAATTTTTACAGCAAGAACTTATTTGAAATACTCAACAGAGCTTGCCATACCATTGTGACAGGGAGTCAGCAAACCTTTCATCATGTTTTAATCCCCCCGTATCAAATGTTACCCTCACCCACCTGATGCCTCTATGAGCGCCGTCAGTTCCTGCTTCTCCACCACCCCGTCATAGCTGATGCCCCGCCCATCCAGTAAAACCTTCAGCTTGCGCACGCTCAGCGAGAACGGGTCCACAAGCTGCGAGATCACCAGACCTGTCTCGTACCAGGCCACTCCCTCCAGCACCCGCAGGACAAGGAAGAGCAGGACCAGGAACAGCAGGAGAAGTAACAGTTTCAGTACCAGTGCCTTCATGCTTGTAAGTCATCAGCTGTTCCCTTGCCAGGGGATGTGATGCCTACGGCCGATGATATAGCACATATAGAGAAATAAATTGACATCTCAACAATGACCTGACTTTAAATTATTTGACCTGCCAAACTAGTTGGCGACATTCAGAACATGTAGGTATATCATAGATAAAGGGCAACACGAAAATAAAGATGGCAATGACTGCGCGATGTACCGTGAACGCGCAAGGCGTGCTGAATCACACGGCACCAACCGTAAACCACGTAGGAAAATTGTAACTTTTACCCCAAGAAACTGTTCAAAAATTACAAAAAAGGTGTCATTATATTGAGAGAAGTCTGCTTTAGGTTGAAAAGGTCATTTTTGAGTAATAAAACTCCCTTGACTCTGCTTTGATCGAAATTAAACAGGGGCCCTATGGACTACTGCGTAGCCATTGAATTTTAGGGGGTGATCTTTGAGTGGCGGGGTATTCTGCAATTACTCCAATTTCCATAACAATTTAACAAAGACTTTGTAAAGTGTACACAGCCAATAACTCCAGCTTCAGGCACTCAGTACAGTATTAATAAGGCAGTGGATATTTTGCCGGAGACGGCAAACCTTTAGTAAACGTTACTTTGCCGGATATGCACTGAACATGCGCAGTTACTGTTCTTTTGTACTTAAAACATTTTCCGGTGACAAATTTTAGTCTGGCTCCATGCCAATATTATCGTTGTATAACCTCGTATTCACAAGATGGGATTCAGACCATTTTATAATTTCGGACTTTATTTCCCTTTTAAAAAAAAATCCTCCAGAGCCACAAATCTGAAAAAGAAAATGTAATACTCTGCAATAAAATGTTTGAGACATATTAAAATAATAAAAGAAGAATATTCTTATTTATTTGGGGATGGGAACAAAAAAACTTAAAAATGTGGCGGCGATCGAATTCGAACCCGATTCATCCCGCTCACTAGAGCTTTTGCTTAACCACTACACCAAACGTGCTGCACAACTTTTGGTGGGAATTTAATACATCTTATAATTCAGCCCTATCTTAAAGAGTACAGCTCCCTCTGTTGATATGGATTGCCACCGGCAAACCTTTAGTAAATGTTAGTTTGCCGTCATTACCTCCGGTAAAATATCCACTATCTATTAATAATATTGTTATAAACTATTTTAATGTCATTGTCAACCGAACCCAATCTACTTCTAGAATTAGAAGGCTTCTCTCCATCAGCTGACGGAAAGAAGCCTTCTAATTCTAGAAGTAAACCCAATCAATCCCGGTCATAGTCACTGAAGTTTGATTCATGTTAAAAATAAAATTATGACAACGGTCCAGATCTAGATACCTCCAAAACCACAATGTTTGAACTACTGTCACTCGCTAGATCTCAATCAAAGAAGCTGCATTTTTCCACCACAAAGATTCCAACTTCGTGGCAGCTGACGTAACCTGGACCGACAGAAGAGGAAAACTTCCCGGGCCGGGCCTATTCCACTTACAGAACAGCAACAAGATGGCGGGAACTGATGAAAACATTCATTTGCATACATCGTACGTGGACTTTAAAGTAGTCTGGTGCTGACACAATTTCACCGCGATCGCGCGAAATAACGAACAGGGTACCATACAGCTAAACAGTGCTAGTCTTGCACACCAGTCGTTTGCATCCTTGACCAAGATATCTCCAAATATAGAGCTGCTTCAAGTTAAATGGGCTTTTAGAAAAATGTAATGCAAAGAATGCATCGAGAAGAAATATTATATTTCCAATATAAACAAAGGACCCAAAACATCTATTTTCCTTCTTAATCTATCGTTTTCATTCTAAAGTTATTAGCACTTTTGAAGCAGAATTTCTTTCCTAGATATGCAAGAATATTCTTTTATTAGTCTTTCTGTCAATTTAAACTTATGATCTTAATAATTTTACACAAAGAAGTAAACATGAATGTAATTCTGATCAAAAATGCAATCTTGAATTTTCATTCTAAAATTTTAAAACAGCATGATATTGATATACATGCCCCTCTGACTTGGAGAGAAAACAGAGTTAAACAAATAAGAGACTGGTTTCAAACTTATGGCTTCAAAATACAGTTCTCTTTAATATTTTATTTTACAAGGAATAATATAACTTTTTTAAACTGAATTTTAACTCCATTCAGATAGTAACGGTTCTGTGCTACTAATATCGGCCAATCATCGCATGATTTTACATTATCAATTTTTCCAAAAATAAATAATGATCAATAATTAATATTGTAACGGACAGTCTATGCACACTTTTGTTGTCATTGCTTTCTAGCACTAGTGATCCGGCGGAGGGGGCTCCGGCGGCGCGCACCTGACCTGGTTTTGGGTCTTGCTAGCGCGCGCTCCGGAAATAGGCTCTACAATAGATTGGCTAAGTGGGGTTCTTTTGTTCAATTGCGCGGGAAGAACTTGGCTGGATTCCAGGTTGGGTAAAGTTGTAACATTGTAATACATTTTGTGAAACTGTGTATGTCTATGCTGGGAATTGGTCAGTTGCAGTTCTGGTAGCGGTGTGGCAAGTTGCCGCAGAGTCCGCTTGGCGAAATAAATGAGATCTTCCTTCAGAGTTAGAAATCCCGTCTGTCTGTCCCCTTTTCTTGCGTTTGGCCGGATTTGGCGGACAAGAGCCCAGTAGGATCGCGCTACAAATGGTGGCAGCGGTGGGATATTGACGGGATTTTGGACCGACTGGAAATGACGGAAAGCCGAGCCGCAGTTGAGATCGTGGACGCCATCAACGATGTCATCATTGACGTTCGGAAGGTGGGAGACTCCTTGGAGCGGCAGATTTGTGGATCAGCCTATTCCTCGGACAGACGTAATCCACCGGCAACTGGTTCAGCGGTAGGTGTGTTGCAGAGGATCAATAAAATGATCGCCGAATTGGAAGCGATGTACAGCTCCGATGATTCTACCAGTGCGGATCAGGATGAAGATGAACGACGAGCAAGCCTGTTCAGCGGTCCGGGGGCAGAAGTTGATGTTAGGCCGGGTTGTCGCGTGAATGGGGAGACCACGAGTAGGGAGGCCGCTGCGAGCGATGATAGCCCTGCTGTTGACGTGGAGCCCCGTCCCGTGATACTGGCGAGCATGGCGGCTGTCCATCGGATCGAGGTTCGTGGATGCACTGACTTTTCCAGTCCTGATCCAACTTCTGCGGAGGACTTTAGCTGCACATCGATAGCTCCATCGTTGCAGACATCTCCATCGATGCACACTGATCCAGGTGCATGCCAATCAGCCGGAGCACGCTGAACTCATCGACCGCCGTACTGCCGGGACAGCAACTCAGACCACGGACAATCGACTACAAGACACTGACCTTCATGTTCAGGTGACGGCAACCGAGCCGGAGCGGCACTATCCCCCGGCGAAAGCAGCCCCGCTGGAGCAAGCAACGACATTGACTTTCAGACCGCAGGTGCACGTGACAGGGACAAGAACGGTAAGCCAACAGACTGCGGATCCGGCGATGCAGGACGAATCAAAGAAGACGAGGCCGAAGGTACAGGGAGTACCACAGAAGACAGGATACCCGTTGATGCAGGGAGCATCAAAGGCTGGGAATCCGCCGGTGCAGGGTGCACCACAGAAGACGAGGCCGCCGAAGAAGACAGGGAATCCGCCGGTGCAGGGTGCACCACAGAAGACGAGGCCGCCGGAGAAGACAACAGTGCGTGGACAGACACCACGGAAGACAACGGGACCAAAGCAAGGTTGGGGAGTCAACGACCAGGTAGCAGGAGTACAGCGATGTGACCTGTGCACTTGGCTGAAGACACTAAAGCTTGCGAAGTGCAACACAGACAGAGACTGGAGAGAAGTTCTCTCTTGGATGGACATTGTTTTGTGAAAAAGTAAGGACATAAAGGACAGTTTCCAAGTAAGGTGAACAAGGAAAAAAAACTGTAAAAGAATGTGTTGAAATTGTTGTAAGGTAGGGTAGTCGTCACGGTTTGTTGTATCACTGTTTGATTCTGTGCACCAGTCTGGGGACTAGAATCAACGCTGATCAACTTCCATTGAGGACACCCATTGATAAAGAAAGTAAAGTGTTTGAGTTCTCATATTGTTTCTAAAATGTTTCCCTGTTGCTGTGGTAGTCATCATGGATTGCTGGATTAACGTTTGATCTCAGTAACCATTTTGGGGACCAGATCAACGTTGCTCCACATCCTTTGAGGACACCCAGTGTTGGGTTAAAGAAAAAAAAAGTTCATGTAAAATGTGTTGTATATGTGCCCCTATTCAGGAGAATAGGCCCAATTTAAGGAGGGGGTAGTGTAACGGACAGTCTATGCACACTTTTGTTGTCATTGCTTTCTAGCACTAGTGATCCGGCGGAGGGGGCTCCGGCGGCGCGCACCTGACCTGGTTTTGGGTCTTGCTAGCGCGCGCTCCGGAAATAGGCTCTACAATAGATTGGCTAAGTGGGGTTCTTTTGTTCAATTGCGCGGGAAGAACTTGGCTGGATTCCAGGTTGGGTAAAGTTGTAACATTGTAATACATTTTGTGAAACTGTGTATGTCTATGCTGGGAATTGGTCAGTTGCAGTTCTGGTAGCGGTGTGGCAAGTTGCCGCAGAGTCCGCTTGGCGAAATAAATGAGATCTTCCTTCAGAGTTAGAAATCCCGTCTGTCTGTCCCCTTTTCTTGCGTTTGGCCGGATTTGGCGGACAAGAGCCCAGTAGGATCGCGCTACAATATCATGAAATTTTTAAGCAACTTTTTAACTTTAATAAATCAGCTTGTGAAGGATAAAGTGCACTCTTGGAGTGTTTACGATATTACATGAAACACAAATTATATTCTTTAAGTACCATTACACTATACACTGTCACATGATAATAAATTGAGGTAAAGTGAATTGCTTATGGACAACACAATCAGCACTGCTAGGGAATTCTTGCTATTGTAGATCAAAAGGAAGTAACAATTTTTGTAGGGTTTGTAAACTCGATAGATACATCTTCCAGAAACACTCAATATGCCACAGAAGTGTGACGTCATGAGGGGTGGTCTCTAACAGTGATGTGTCCAAAGTCCAAACAATGTCTCGTCCGCCATTTTTACCATGGGATTTGCATGGGCGATTTAGGTGAACATTTTCTAGTTGAAATTTCTCAGACATTTAGAATAAATAAGACTGGAAAATGGAACAGTGCTTCGTAGCTGACTGTAGTTATTACTCAAAACTTGACGGATTCCATTTTTTGGTCTTTTCTAACGGATGAAAAATTGATGAAAAAGTGGGCACCGTGCTATCGCTACGTAATGCCAGGTTTGTGTAGACACACCACCCCGGGCAACGTGTGACCTCGGCGTCGTATGACGTAACCATGCACTTCTACGGCGTATTACAAAAATGGAACAATGCATAGGAAACCTTTTAAACTTTACCGTTCTTCTGAAAAGTTGATGTTGTCGAAGGCCAAGAGAAACAAGACCAATTTACATGCCATTAGTAAGAAGGTTTAAATTGAACTAAATCCATTACTTTTTGTCAATTGGCTCCATTAATTGTGACTGCAATGAAATATTATTATAAAGAAAATAATTAGCCTTTTTTTGGCAGACGCAAAAAGGACGTTATTTGGTTTGGGTTGAATGTTGAACCAGAAACCTATTATTAAAGGCCAAAAAAATAAAAAAATACTTCTGCTTCTGATTACATGGCATTTGAAAATAGGGTGGGTAGGTAGGGAAATTTTGTTTTTGTACAATCATATGGAGGTGTCTGCGTGTAGTCATGGGTAAAAGGTAGTAATTGATGATTTTCGGGTTTTTTCCCTCATTTTTTTCCAAAAATAAGGAAGGGGCTGTCAAAATAGGGTAGGTTGGGTAACCGGAAGCAGAACTATTGTTTATTTTTTGGCCTAAGCACTTGTTGTCTCAGCATGATTGACTGATTTCAAACTTTAGAGTTCTTTCCAAACGCCCGGGGACCGTCACTGAATAGAACACTTTCCACTCTGCGAACACACCTGGCGATGAATTTCCGCTTTGCGTCCGTCTCCCACATCTGACTGCACAAGTCCAAGAGCCAGGCCATGGACCTGTGGAAGCAATCCATCTGGTGTTCCGGTTTCATGAAATAAACGGACTGGGAACACGTTGGGTAAGTCACGTAGGGTGTGTTCTGGCTGCCTAGGCCTGTTTCTCTGAAAGGCTCGCAGCTTTCACCACATCTGTCTTCGTCGGAGTGTTCGATCGATCCATCTTCACTTTCCTCTGTAGTTGTGTCACCGTTGCCACAACTGTGCTTCCCGTTTTCACAGGCACTTTCTTTGCCTGTTCTTGAACTCTCCGAGGAACTTTTTACTTTTGTGCTCTCAGATTTTTTCGCCCGAGGCTCAGTGGAGTCTCTGCTCCGTGACCCAAACTCCTCCGTGGCCCGGTCTAGCGCCTTGAAGACGTCTGTCGGCGGGATGATGTGCTGCTCGCAAAGCTCGCGCAGATTAGTCAGGTGCTTCAGGGTGTGGCTCGAGTAGTCTTCGTGGAGCAGGTAGTCCCGTGGAACCCAATCCAAGCCGGTGGCCACTTTAGGGTGATCCGCATCATTTTCTGAAGGGGAAGTGTAGTCAAGATGGTCCGATTGGGCCGACTTTGGTGTCGGTCGGGCCGTAGCAAAGCTGCTAGGAGCTGGGCAAGCCTGAGGCGACGAGTTCGATTCCTTGTTGAGGGAAAGGAATGGGCGCTGATATTCCTTCAACTTTTCTTGACCTGGTAAATATATAGAAAGAGTCACATTAGAAGATAAAAAAAATAATGAGCAAACTGTGAAAGTAATTAAGCTGAATATATCACAAGCATATTTTAATATGTGAATGTTATTCAAATCATACTCAAATAAAATCAAGATACACTTTGTCGGACAAAGTCGCATATAGTCTTTGATTTTTTTTTTACTCACGTCCACGTCTATAGTTCGTCCAAATAAACAAGTGTTTGTAAATTGGTTCCACTTGGTAGAAGCTTTTGAAGTGCTGAACAAAGCCAGGCATGTTGCGAACCTTGTTCAAATCACTGTCAAGGAAAGAAATGCCGGAATATAATCAGAGTTTAGTGTTGGATTGGGTTTTAAGACAATGTAGAATGGATGCAAGGGGTTAGTTAGAAGGTTATGTGGGTTAGTGTGGGTTAGTGTGGTTAGTGTGGTTAGTGTGGTTAGTGTGGTTAGTGTGGGTTAGTGTGGGTTAGTGTGGTTTGTGTGGTTTGTGTGGGTGTGGGTGTGGGTGGGTTTGGGTTTGGGTTTGGGTTTGGGTTTGGCTTTGGCTTTGGGTTTGGTTTGGGTTTGGGTTTGGGTTTGGCTTTGGGTTTGGCTTTGGATTTGGCTTTGGGTTTGGCTTCGGCTTTGGGTTTGGCTTTGGGTTTGGCTTTGGATTTGGCTTTGGGTTTGGGTTTGGATTTGGGTTTGGGTTTGGCGTTGGGTTTGGCTTTGGATTTGGCTTTGGGTTTGGCTTTGGCTTTGGGTTTGGCTTTGGGTTTGGCTTTGGGTTTGGGTTATAATCAGAGTTTAGTGTTGGATTGGGTTTTAAGACAATGTAGAATGGATGCAAGGGGTTAGTTAGAAGGTTATGTGGGTTATGTGGGTTAGTGTGGGTTAGTGTGGTTAGTGTGGTTAGTGTGGTTTGTGTGGTTTGTGTGGGTGTGGGTGTGGGTGGGTTTGGGTTTGGGTTTGGGTTTGGGTTTGGCTTTGGCTTTGGGTTTGGTTTGGGTTTGGGTTTGGGTTTGGCTTTGGGTTTGGCTTTGGATTTGGCTTTGGGTTTGGCTTTGGGTTTGGCTTTGGGTTTGGGTTTGGCTTTGGGTTTGGGTTTGGATTTGGGTTTGGGTTTGGCTTTGGGTTTGGCTTTGGATTTGGCTTTGGGTTTGGCTTTGGCTTTGGGTTTGGCTTTGGGTTTGGCTTTGGGTTTGGCTTTAGGTTTGGCTTTGGGTTTGGGTTTGGATTTGGGTTTGGGTTTGGCTTTGGGTTTGGCTTTGGATTTGGCTTTGGGTTTGGGTTTGGCTTTGGGTTTGGCTTTGGGTTTGGCTTTGGGTTTGGGTTATAATCAGAGTTTAGTGTTGGATTGGGTTTTAAGACAATGTAGAATGGATGCAAGGGGTTAGTTAGAAGGTTATGTGGGTTATGTGGGTTAGTGTGGGTTAGTGTGGTTAGTGTGGTTAGTGTGGTTTGTGTGGTTTGTGTGGGTGTGGGTGGGTTTGGGTTTGGCTTTGGCTTTGGGTTTGGCTTTGGCTTTGGGTTTGGTTTGGGTTTGGGTTTGGGTTTGGCTTTGGGTTTGGCTTTGGGTTTGGCTTTGGCTTTGGGTTTGGCTTTGGGTTTGGGTTTGGATTTGGGTTTGGGTTTGGCTTTGGGTTTGGCTTTGGATTTGGCTTTGGGTTTGGCTTTGGCTTTGGGTTTGGCTTTGGCTTTGGGTTTGGGTTATAATCAGAGTTTAGTGTTGGATTGGGTTTTAAGACAATGTAGAATGGATGCAAGGGGTTAGTTAGAAGGTTATGTGGGTTAGTGTGGGTTAGTGTGGGTTAGTGTGGTTTGTGTGGTTGGTGTGGGTGTGGGTGGGTTTGGGTTTGGGTTTGGGTTTGGGTTTGGCTTTGGGTTTGGCTTTGGGTTTGGGTTTGGGTTTGGCTTTGGGTTTGGCTTTGGGTTTGGCTTTGGGTTTGGCTTTGGCTTTGGGTTTGGGTTTGGGTTTGGGTTTGGGTTTGGCTTTGGGTTTGGTTTGGGTTTGGGTTTGGGTTTGGGTTTGGGTTTGGCTTTGGCTTTGGCTTTGGGTTTGGCTTTGGGTTTGGGTTTGGATTTGGGTTTGGGTTTGGCTTTGGGTTTGGCTTTGGATTTGGCTTTGGGTTTGGCTTTGGCTTTGGGTTTGGCTTTGGCTTTGGGTTTGGGTTATAATCAGAGTTTAGTGTTGGATTGGGTTTTAAGACAATGTAGAATGGATGCAAGGGGTTAGTTAGAAGGTTATGTGGGTTATGTGGGTTAGTGTGGTTAGTGTGGTTTGTGTGGTTTGTGTGGTTTGTGTGGGTGTGGGTGTGGGTGGGTTTGGGTTTGGGTTTGGGTTTGGCTTTGGGTTTGGTTTGGGTTTGGGTTTGGGTTTGGCTTTGGGTTTGGCTTTGGGTTTGGCTTTGGGTTTGGCTTTGGGTTTGGCTTTGAGTTTGGCTTTGGGTTTGGGTTATAATCAGAGTTTAGTGTTGGATTGGGTTTTAAGACAATGTAGAATGGATGCAAGGGGTTAGTTAGAAGGTTATGTGGGTTATGTGGGTTAGTGTGGGTTAGTGTGGTTAGTGTGGTTAGTGTGGTTAGTGTGGTTTGTGTGGTTTGTGTGGGTGTGGGTGGGTGGGTGTGGGTGGGTTTGGGTTTGGGTTTGGCTTTGGCTTTGGGTTTGGTTTGGGTTTGGGTTTGGGTTTGGGTTTGGATTTGGGTTTGGGTTTGGCTTTGGGTTTGGCTTTGGATTTGGCTTTGGGTTTGGCTTTAGCTTTGGGTTTGGCTTTGGGTTTGGCTTTGGGTTTGGCTTTGGGTTTGGGTTATAATCAGAGTTTAGTGTTGGATTGGGTTTTAAGACAATGTAGAATGGATGCAAGGGGTTAGTTAGAAGGTAATGTGGGTTATGTGGGTTAGTGTGGGTTAGTGTGGTTAGTGTGGTTTGTGTGGTTAGTGTGGTTAGTGTGGTTAGTGTGGTTAGTGTGGTTGGGTTCTATTGCATTGGGTTGGCTGGGTTGAGTTGGATTGGGTTCGATTAGGGTTTGGCTTTGGCTTTGACTTTGGGTTTGGCTTTGGGTTTGGCTTTGGGTTTGGTTTGGGTTTGGGTTTGGCTTTGGGTTTGGCTTTGGCTTTGGCTTTGACTTTGGGTTTGGCTTTGGGTTTGGGTTTGGCTTTGGCTTTGGGTTTGGCTTTGGGTTGGGTTCAATTGGTTTGGTTTGGGTTCTATTGCGTTGGGTTCTATTGCATTGGGTTGGCTGGGTTGAGTTGGATTGGGTTCGATTAGGTTTGACTGGGTTGGGTTTGGCTTTGGCTTTGGGTTTGGGTTTGGCTTTGGGTTTGGCTTTGGGTTTGGCTTTGGGTTTGGCTTTGGGTTTGGCTTTGGGTTTGGCTTTGGGTTTGGCTTTGGGTTTGGCTTTGGATTTGGCTTTGGGTTTGGCTTTGGCTTTGGGTTTGGCTTTGGGTTTGGCTTTGGGTTTGGGTTTGGCTTTGGGTTTGGCTTTGGGTTTGGCTTTGGGTTTGGGTTATAATCAGAGTTTAGTGTTGGATTGAGTTTTAAGACAATGGAGAATGGATGCAAGGGGTTAGTTAGAAGGTTATGTGGGTTAGTGTGGTTAGTGTGGTTAGTGTGGTTAGTGTGACCACAAATTCGCTGCCTTGTGGAGACTCACACACAATAGTGAACAAAACATTGTAAAGGTCTCCACAGGGCAATTTCTATAGATGAATAGGTCTCCACAAGGTTTTCACGAAATAGATATATGGGTTTTACTCAAAAACTAGGAATTTCCAAGGATGTGTTGGATTGGGTTTTAAGACAATGTAGAATGGATGCAAGGGGTTAGTTAGAAGGTTATGTGGGTTATGTGGGTTAGTGTGGGTTAGTGTGGCTAGTGTGGTTTGTGTGGTTTGTGTGGTTTGTGTGGGTGTGGGTGTGGGTGGGTTTGGGTTTGGCTTTGGCTTTGGGTTTGGCTTTGGGTTTGGCTTTGGCTTTGGGTTTGGCTTTGGGTTTGGCTTTGGGTTTGGCTTTGGGTTTGGCTTTGGCTTTGGCTTTGACTTTGGGTTTGGCTTTGGGTTTGGCTTTGACTTTGGCTTTGGGTTTGGCTTTGACTTTGGCTTTGGGTTTGGGTTTGGCTTTGGGTTTGGCTTTGGGTTTGGCTTTGGGTTTGGCTTTGGCTTTGACTTTGGGTTTGGCTTTGGGTTTGGCTTTGACTTTGGGTTTGGGTTTGGGTTTGGCTTTGACTTTGGCTTTGGGTTTGGGTTTGGGTTTGGGTTTGGGTTGGGTTCAATTGGTTTGGGTTGGGTTCAATTGGTTTGGTTTGGGTTCTATTGCATTGGGTTCTATTGCATTGGGTTCTATTGCATTGGGTTGGCTGGGTTGAGTTGGATTGGGTTCGATTAGGTTTGACTGGGTTGGGATTGGCTGGATTGGGCTTTGTTGGATTGGTTGGGTTAAATTGGCTTTGGGTTTGGGTTTGGCTTTGGGTTTGGGTTTGGGTTTGGGTTTGGCTTTGGGTTCAATTGGTTTGGGTTGGGTTCAATTGGTTTGGTTTGGGTTCTATTGCGTTGGGTTCTATTGCATTGGGTTGGCTGGGTTGAGTTGGATTGGGTTCGATTAGGTTTGACTTGGTTGGGTTTGGCTGGATTGGGCTTTGTTGGATTGGTTGGGTTAAATTGATCTTGGTTGGGATAACTGCCTCTGTCTTACGGGAGGAGTTCGAGAATGTAATGCATTGCGATTATTTTGTAAGAGGAGAAACCTTGCGGAAATCGGAAAACACAACACTCAGATCACAGAATGTTTATATTACCGTGCATCATGAACAGATCCCTGTCGGCTAAGCTTCAGTTGAACCCGTAATTTCTGCGCCTCTACCCAAACATCCCAGTTGAACAAGTGGACTTCTACAAACACAACAAGGATATTACAAATCTTTAGTGTTGACATCAAGTTTTAAAAATTAAATTCTTATTCTGGTGGGATTCGAGCCAACCAGCTAAAAAAAAAAAAATAAGGAAAACATTTACACCGCTTACCCAATTGGCTTGCCAGGATTGGCTAAGTAGATATAGTTAGCAGCAACGACAACCATGAATAACATTTGTTAAAACTGCCTGGTCCTATTTGGTGTCATCAAGCCTCCTGGCAGAGAAGGGACTGAATGCTCACCTGCGGGTAACAAGGACTGTAACTGCTTGGTTTGGCAGGAAACCATGTGTTCATTGTCGTCATCTAGACCAAACAGAAACTTGAGGGCTACTACGACGTAAGATAGAGCTTGGCATTCTGGACTTATGGGGTTGCTCAACGGATCCTCAAGCTTTGAGGGTGGGACTTGGAGACTTAAACGATGGGTGTACTGGCACAACTCCTCTGCAAAAACAGAGATATCGGGGAAAGAAGGCCAAGGTATTATCGTTATTTTAGTACTGCAGATATGTGAAATATTTGATTAAATACTGTCCTTGATAATAGAAGCGTGAAAATGGCGGCCATTTTTGTAACGGGGCAGATCTGAGATAGCCCTATAGCCAAAAATCATAATAGTCCAACATAATATGTCCAACAGCATGTCAAATTTCATGCTTATGTCATCAAAGGCACAATTTATTCACATATCTGCTGTACTATTTAACATTTTATTATCTTTTTAATTAAAATATATGTCAATTTCTTTTATTTTTTGGACCATAAAGCCCCATGATCAGATTGGCCACAGCTGGGTTGATTTTGCCAAATTCCTCGTAACTTATGATCTATAGTCAGGATGGCGCAGTGGTCACTTTTCTCACCTTCCACCTCCATGGCCAGGGTTCGATTCCTGCCCAGGTCCACATGTGGACTGGGTTTTCAGCCCCTACCTGATTCCATGGGTTTTCCCCAGAAATATGCTGTATTTTAAATTTGTTGCAAAATTTTGAAATAAAAAGTTTGAAGTCGGCAATTTGCCCCTCAAAAAATCCAGGTAGGTCGGATTGCCGTGAATACAATTTTCATTTTTAGGACTCATAGATTCTCTTAAGGATTTCTCCAAGTACACTGTATGTGTGACTTATCACAAGTGTATTCTTAAAACAATGATTATTTCATGTACTTATTTTGTGATCAATAAATAGTTATCAGAATTTCATCAAGGAGTCCTCGGAGTTTCTCTCCCAAACCTGTGAACATCCCTCGACAAACTGACGGGCGATATAGGCCTATCCAGTGCAGCTCACTAGACATAATTCACACTGGGTAAATTTAGAAAACCACAGGAACTTCAGGTACTATCTTTACATTTTAAAACCTGTTCGACTTATGTGGGGGTTTTGGGAAAAAAAAGACTTACTTGGTAGGTTGAGAGTGTGGATCGCTCTTGCTAGGAGGAAGCCCATCTCCGTCTGGCTCGGGGGTTGCGGGATCAGGTCCAACTCGGCCGACAATTGCTTCAGGAGGCCGAACACATGGTTGACATCGGGCAGGTACTGAGAGTCGGTAAGGAAAAGAAAGAAAACAGTCGCATTTTACGAAACCCGATTTCTCTTTCCGAGGCAGACATGGAATGAGGCAGAATTTGGCATGTAAAATTACCAAGTACTTGGATCATTTGTATTTATCGGAAGAGTAACCTGCCCAATTTGTATCAAAAAGTTTACTTGGATCAAAGATCGTATTTGTACTAAACACCCCATGAAATTATTCTGTCTGGCTTGCTGTCATTTAGAAAAAAGCAATAAATGTAGGTGATTTCCAACGATCAGTCAATTGACAATTTTCGGAAATAAAGAGTGCTGTTGACGAAATTGTGTTTCATGATAAAAAGTTTGTGCATGTTTTTTTCACTGTTTTCTCAAAAAGTGTTATATCCACTGAGCTGAAACTTCAACGGGTTAGGTTTTGAACACTCTTCTTTGGATGTTGAGTGGTGTTATTATTGGAAACGAACAAAATGCATGGAAAGCAAATGATACTTATATACGAGACAGGCTCCTTTAGCTGTGTGACTTACCACAACGGGGTTGCAGAACCTTGCAATTTCCGCCTTGCCCATACCCTTTGAGATGTGCTCTGGAAGGACATCCGCTGTTGACCTCAGGGGGAGATGACCTTGGCGGACCCACCTGGTTGGTCGGATTCATCAATGGATTTGACAATGAATTTATTTTAACAACAAATCAATATATTGATTAATCAAGTGATTAATCAGTTTATAAATTGTTGCTTTATCATTTATACCATCACTAACCAATCCATAAATCAATCAATACCAGATTTCTACCTTTAACAGAAGAATTTTTGTTTTTATTAATCTGAATAGTTTAATCTGAGGTATAAAAATGTAGGAAACTAGGCAGTGGTGCTGTTTACCAACAATAATAATTACAGCTCCTTATATAGTGCTTTCATTTAAGGTCAAGGATTTTACATTATTACTCTGCTCATTGGGCCAATGAAACGTTCCAAAGACACTGTCAGCTCGATGAGAAGTGTACAGCTCAATGCAGCCATTTCGGTGCAAAGCAGCTACAATCATCCACAATAACCATCTCTGCCCTCACAGGTACCCATTTACTCCTGGGTGGGGAGAAGCAATGAGTGACAAAGTGCCTTGCCCAAGGGCACACGCACCATGACCCCAGGCTGGACTCGAACCCACAACCTGCAGAATTACCCCCGGACTACGAATTCGACACTCCAGTTCACAAGGTCACTGCACTTAAATTCAAACTTAATTTACCCTAACCCCCTATTGCTTGGAACCATCCTCAATCCTCCAAATTCCTCCAAAATCCCACAAAAGTTTGTACTTGTGTTCAAATGAAGGATACCCACTGCCTCAATCCTTCAAAATCCTGCAACAGCCCTGCCTCTCAAAACGCATTCAGCCTCAATCCTCCAAAAGCGTCCTCTTCTTCCAATACCATTCAGCCTCAATCCTCCAAAATATGTTGCATTCAGCCTAAATCCTCCAAAATCCTCCAAAATCCTTCAAAACCACCCGAAGGACTTTTGGAGGATTGAGGAAGGTTAGGGTTAAATTCAAGTCCTTCCTACCCCAACAGACAGGTATATGCCCCTCTGTTTACCTAAGCAAGTCCGAGAGCAGAACGTGCTCCTTCAGCGCCTGCAGTCCGATGTACATGAAGCACACGCTGTCCCAGCTGCTGAGTAACACCTTCTTGCCCTCGGATCTCGGGGCTATCTTGGGAATCTTGAGACGACTCAACCACTCATCCTTGCAGACTGAAGTCCCCTTGCGCTTGCCTACGGGTCAAAGGTCATACCAAGAAAAAGAAGAAGCAAAAGTAGATTCTTAATTAATCTATGTCACATCAGACTCAACTTGGCTGTGTCCTTAGGGCTCCGTGCACCGGGGAGAGTTAGGGGAGACCACTGGGAGAGACATTCAAATGTATTTCCGACGATGCCCGACGCTCACGCGAAGACCTAATGGCCGTATGCATATTCAGATTAAACTAAGTCGGGTGTACTTCCAACCATACCCAGTCGCACGCGAGCCAGTGAACACACATGGTGTGTCCCATCCACTGGGCACTCGAAAGCGGTCAAGTGCCCTCTCTTGTTCATGCATGGAGCCCATAGCTGCGAGGAAGAACGAATATTCTGAGAAGCTAGGCATTTGATTCAAGTGTGAGTCACTCAGCTTAGCACGACTCTCAGCTAAATCCAACAATAAGCAACAACAGGAACCTTCTGTTTGATATTCTAGAGATTCAGATTGAAAGCAAACAAACTTTTTTTCATTTCAAAGCTGTTTGATTCTGTTAGATTTTGGCTACATACACTGCAGTGGTTAGATTCTGTTGGATTCAGCAGCTTTTCTTGGGAAAAGTAGGGTTAAAGTGAAATTCAAGTTCTAGTTTCAGGCACACACCAGCATTCTTGAGAGCATCCAAAACGCAATATTTCCAAAACGCGATAAACACCATTTTGTTACCTTTTAGAATACCGCCCTCTCCTGGTTGCCGAAAGTCAGTTTCGACTGCTGTCATATAGTTTAACACAATTTACGAATACAATAAAGAGAAAAATGAAATTTAGAAACCGCTGCTATCCTGTTTTTATTCTTTAAAGAGTCATATTACCGCGCAAGTGTTTCACTTACTTCAAATGGATAGATCGCGTTTTGGAAATAAACACTTTGTATTCGTTTCTCACGTTTAGTACGAGGCAGCGTTTTGGTTGCATCTTTCTCCCACTCCTCGTTGCTGTCCGCTTCATCCTCAAGATTGTTGTTTGCTTCATCCTCAAGATTGGTGTTTGCTTCATCCTCACGATTTGTGTTTTCTTCATCCTTAAGATTTTTGGTTGCTTCATCCTCAAGATTTGTGTTTGCGTCATCTGCTTTAGGCGTCTCACAGAACGCTGCGCCCGACTTGCCCAAGAAACGGAACCAGAGTTGCATCACAATCTCCTGAAGAAAAAAACAAGCAAGTATAAGGCCCAAAAAAAAAGTCTCCGGTTTCTGGTATGCGCGCACGTCGCCGTAGCCATGCGCGTCGGCAAAATGAAAAAGTTTTTTTTTCAATACAAGATGATGTTTCAAAACCGCCAAACTCACTGGTTTGACTGGAATTCTGCTGCTGCACAATTTTTTAGAAGGGGTTATGATCGAGAATAAGATTTATGTGGCCTCTCTAGACTCCCATATATTTGCACTAAGTTTAGTCGGGCACCATTTGCAGTCATCAGCCGACATTTGAAGCCCAAAAAAAAAAAAAAAGCTGCGTCGCCGCACCACTTTTGGGGCAAGCTCCATACCAGAAACCGGAGACTTTTTTTTTTGGCCTAAACTGTTTTTGGGGTTTTTTTACAAATTAAAAAAAAAAAAAATTAACTTTGTATCCCCAACTCTCTCTCTCTTTGGCACCCTTTTTTTTTTAGGGGGGGGGGGGGTCGAGAGGAGTACATGTGCACAGAGTTTATAATCAGTCTGTTGCCTATAAAGTCATAAAATCCATCACCACAGCTTTAAAAACTGGTGACTGGTTGTCAAACTGGGTGAGAGCACAGGTTGTTCTAATATCCCCTTGATTTACGTTCGCAAGGTAATTCAGGCGCGGCCCGACATGCAGCACAAGATGCACACCTCCCCATTCGGATCGGGGCCGTATTTGAACTAGGCCATAAATACAGGTTCTAATTTGGGATACAATCTGATTCAGGATCAGGGCAATGCGGCATGAGCATTGCAAAATGTACAGTCGTACTTTTAGTGAATCCTGCGTGCACACTTCATAATCAAGATCAAAAAGTTTTCGATTTTGGAAGATTTTGAGTAGGGGCAAGTACAAATTAAACATTCCATGGTTTGATCTGGTCAGGGGACTGTGTTTTTAGAGGCTTGAACGAAGGTCGAGGGGGTCGAGGGGTTGTGGGTCGTAGGGGTTCAGGGGGTTCAGAACAACTCTGAGAGCACTTACATCTAGTCTGGAGGGGAATCCCAACGCGAGCAGCGCCTGGACCTGAGCCTTCAAGATGGCCTGATACAGCTCACATGACCACCAAGAACGCTCCTCGGGCTCCCCGTCTAATACAAGGAAATACCAAAACGCAGAAGGAAAACACGACATTAGGCCCCACAAATTCAAGGTTAAATCTCCTTTAAAAATTGACTAGAGTCTTCAAACTTGGTTGGTGAAATACTGAGGACCATTTTCTTTGCCCAATGAAATTTTTGGAGAATTTTGCTGGCTATTACGAGTGAGCAAAGTTGGTCTGATTTTGTTTTGCATGTTTTTCAGCACTCAAGGTACTAGGTCCTAGTCTGGCATTAACCTTAACCCCCTAGGCCCTCTGGCTAGGATGCAACCTCAATCCTGCAAAATCCTCTAATTGCCAATAAGGAAAAAAATTGGATTCAGCCTCAATCCTCCAAAATCATCCGTTATTTCTTGAATTCAGTCTGTGGAGGGTGACCACTGCCTCAATCCTCCAAAGTCCTCTGCCAATTGCTATGGTTTGACGCAGCGCGGATGGCATTTAGAAGCAGTGTGGATGAAATACGAGAAAAACACAGGGCTGATTTATGCATGGCTGAACGTAACCAATGCACGATATGGCCTACTGGCTTGACGTAACGCATCCTCCACAAAAAAGCGATACATCTTTGCCATTCATCCTCAATCCTCTAAAATCATCCACAACGGGCAGGAGGATTTTGGAGAATTGAGGGGGGTTAGGGTCAAGGATGCAAACCTGTTTTGTCTTCGGTCACTTTCTTTTTGACGCTCGTTTTGTAGTACTTGGTGAAATGAGAGAACCCCTGTAAGCCGCTGTAGTCTCTGTCCTCCTCAATCACATGCATGACCTGCAGACAAAGAAGAAATTGCAACCCATAAAATACACTGTGTACACTTCACACAAACTTCTATGCCAATTAAAAATAGTGTGTAGCACTAATAGTGTGAGTAGTAGCTCCCGACCAGGGCCTTGAGTGCAGAAAAACATGCAAACCAAACTCTGGCCATCTTTACTCACTCTTTAGCTGACATAATTCTCGAAAATGTTCGTGACGAAAAGACAAGGTATTTGCCTCAGTATTTCACCGGCCAAGTTTAAGGTCTCAATTCAATTTTAAATAAGACTTTTCTTCAACATTCTGACTTTTGAAAAAGGGGGGACTTATACTTCTCTACCACTTTAAAGAGGGTGAGTTTGCTTCTAAAGCCCAAATTAACTAGGCCTACAAAGTCTAGAAATATAAACTTGACAAAGTTCTACATTTTCGGGTACACGTTCCAAAAGTGTGGCCTATATTTACGGAGCTAGGTAGTGCAGTAAATTGGCCACATTTATGGGGCTAGTCTGTCTATGGAGAGTCAAGAAGAATTTCAAGTATTTTCTAACAAAATTGGAAATCACCATGTTGTCAGTCCAAGATTCATGTCTTTTCATCAATTTTACTTACTGACCGCCATTGAGATAATGACGTAGGGCCCGGTTCCTTAGTATATGGGAACAAAATCCACTTTTATATTATTTGACCAACCATTAAACTAGCATTAGTTGGCGACATTAAAAACATATAGGTATGTCATACATAAAGGGCAGGGGTTTTAATTTTTGAGGGAAATTTAGGGGTAAAATGACGATGACATTGACAACGACAAAACGCAACACGAAAATAAAGATGAAAAAAAGTTGTGTAAAGGATGCAACGTTCTTTTTACTTGTTGTACACACACGTACTGTGGGTGGCCAAGGAAGGGCAAGGCCAAGGGGCCGGGCACGAGCGACCGCACGGAGTTTAATCCACTGACTGGCCACAGACTGGTATCACAGCTGAGCTGGACTAGCTGTAGACCCGTGAACGTGGCTTGTAAACTACGCCACGTTGTTGTGTCATTTTGAACCTGGCGAAATTGTCCCTCTGACTCCCTGCGTAACACACACTGGATGTTATTTTGCCCATGTAATAAGTACTCACATATGAAGCTGTCTTAAAATCCGTTTGCACGTCAAAACTTGCATTTGACGAAGTTTGAGGAAAATTCTGGCCCCGATTTTCCGGTTTATGAAGTCCTGCTAGCTGCCATTTTCTCCCAAGTGACGCATGCGCATTGCGTTTTATTGTACCGTCCTTCGTATAATTCTTCGGCTGTTTACTGTCACAGCTAAAAGAGACATCGTTTTAGACAAGTTTCAAGTCCTTTCTTCTCTCACCGCACCGCACGCTGGCGCACGTGCGCCCACTTGCGTGAGCGCACACGTACACGTCATGAGCCGAAAGCCAATCGGGTGCGGGGTTGTTTTTTTTTCGGGATTGCGACATGAAACAGCCGTCAATCTGTCCAAGCGACTCGTCCGGGGTCATTTGTTAGGGTCACTTGTCGTGTAAAAATGAAATTTCTGTACACGTTCGTATGGGTCTTTACTGATGGGCAAATTTCGTCGAAATTACACGGCCTAAACAATCGGACGGGCAAATTTAGATTTCTAGGTGAGTACTCAACACCCATACGGAATTATGTAGCCGGATCGATTTTCGCTAGGTTCAAAATGACACAACAACGTGGCGTTGTATACAACGCCACGTTCACGGGTCTAGACTAGCTGCAGCGCTGCAGTGGCTGGCTGAATTGAGTTACCTGCGACTGAGTGTCACATTCGTTGCAATAAAACAGGCCTCCGTGCTCATAAAAGTCGACCTCTTGCCGACAGTTTCCACACGTAGGCATTCCGAAGTGTAGGTAGCTAGTTCCACGGCCTACTCTTGACTGGGGAAATTAAAACAAAATAGGAAGAAAACGCATTTATTTACCATGCCATGTTTTACGATTTACAACGGCGCGCGCCTTTGGCAATTGTGTATAGCGCCCTCAACGTGTGAGATGACAAAATATGATCTGGTTTCCAACCCACATCCGCCTAGTTCCTGTCTCGCTTCCAAGCGTGTTTAGCACATAAACAAAACCAGCACCTAGCTAGCTAGCTAGACGTCATACGGGTCATCACACTGCGATGACAGCTGTATGCGCAGGTACGTGCGTGGTTCAATGTTTATTTCAGAAAGTGACGAAATTATGGCTTTTGGTTGTGTGATGATGCTTTGAGTCTTTTCTAACCCTTGTGGCTAAAAAGAAGAAGAAAATCCCGTGTCAGAAGGTAAATGTTCTTTTGTTCTCAATCAGAAATTTTGATTTCGTTACAAAGACAACACGATGAAGAATCTTCATGTTTTTGCACTTTGCAGACGTCACTTCAACATGTTCAAAGTGGTTGTGCACACAAGACTATGGAGAGACAAGAATATTTTCAAAGTATTTTTTAACAATATCGGAAATGTTCCCAGATTCATGTTTTCTCAATATTTTTGCGATGACTGACTTTCATTTAGATAATATATGATGAAAAAAAGTTGCGTCAGGATGCAATAATATTCTGATAGTCCTTATCTTTATTTATGGACACCTCTATTTTTACGAGTTCTGTTCAAAACTAGCTTGAGTAACTCCAGCTGACATGCTCCATATTCATTCACATGTAACGCTGGAGGCATAACCTGTTCGTTAGAATGTGGTAGCAAGAGACCCTAAAAAAATGGCCTCTCAAACATTGTTCATTTTCACCTCTAATATCCCACCCCAGAGTTCATTTACATACCTCATACATTCAGCAGTCATTTACGAAGCCTGTAATGATCAACTTGAAACAGACCACACACAAAAAATGTGAAAAATCTTGACGATTTCGGTGGCTTGTCCGTAAAAAAACCCATTTCCAATGGCTGTCGTCCATTTTGTTTTGCTAATTATGTAAATGTATGCATCACGTGATGACATCAAAAAAAATCTGCGCGCGCGATGTATGTGGGTACCACACCGCTTTCAGAGGCCGCAAGTGAGTTCAATTTTCGTCTGGTGCGTTGTCGTGGAGAGCATTCTTGTTCATGTCAGATCAGTCGTAATTTGAGCAAGATGTGACCAGTTGTTTTTGAGTTAGACAAAAAAGTATCGAGGGGGGGACTTTCTTTTTTTGGTTGAGTGTATTTCACAGTACAGTACACCTCAAGTTCGATGCCTTGGGATAGCTCAGACTCTATTGTACTGAGATTTTCAACAAAAGTCTTTTTGTAATAGTTTATCCAGATCACTGTTCTGACTGCATCGTTAACTGTTCAACCATGGAGCTGTGGTTGAAGTGTGGTTTTGTCCAATTTCACAGCCCCTCAAAAAGTCCTTTTAACAAGTGGAGCACTGGCGTCCAGCCTTGTCTTTGTCAAAGGCCTACTCTGACCCTGGAGGTCAATAGATGACCTGAAAGTGAGGTCATGCATTGTACATGTCTACTCAGATTGACATCGATGGACAGTCTATGAATGATAGTGTTTGAACCTAACCAGCTGTGCTCTAGATTTACAATGTAAGGAGTCCTTCCCACCTGGAATGTGCCTTTATGGGCTGTAAAAGGCGTTCACCATGAAATGAAAATAATTTGAAAGATAATTGAAAAGTGGAAAATGGACACCTCCATGCACACAACTACAATACACACACACCCATGAGATTTTTACAAATTTTGTCAAGACTTAAACAATACTTTTACTGTCAGATTTTGTGTTTTGAATATGAGGCTTTTTTTCTGAAATAATGACCAGTGATTATTGTCTGTTTTCCTGTGCAATGTTTCGTTCGTTTTATGAAGGCAGGAAAAGGCCGTTGTTTCATTGTATTTAAATGAAAAATGGTCATTTTTGGTAAACAGCTGAATTTTGTGATGTTTGTATTAAAATGGACATAACTTGTGAACATTTAATAAGCATATTACGTGAAATTTTGACAGTTATATATACTTTATCCCAGGGTTGGCTGATTTAAATCACATTGATTTAAAGCACTGATTTAAATTGCAATTTAAATCAAATGTTTTTTTTAAATCACAATTTTTTTTTTTAATCACTGATTTAAATCACTTTTTTGTTATTATCTTATTTTTGGCAAAATAAATTGTTTGAGGGTCATTTTAAGTATTTAAATCAACCGATTCCACTTAATTACAAAGTGTTAAATGTTGTTAACACATTCAAACACCCCTACTTCATCAGCATCGACTCAACGTACCATACATACATGTAGATTTTGCATAATTACCCAAAATCATTGCTTTGATTAAAGTCCAGGTCTGAGTTGAAGTTTTCTTCAAAGTTTGAATTTTAAAGACAAAACGCTCACTTTTGGTTTAATCGTTCCTTGATCTTTTTACAGTAATATTGTGAATCATAAAAATGTATTTATTGTGGTGCAAGGCCTGATTTCTGCAACTTCTCCACCTTGTATGAAGGACCATCAATCAAACACTACATGTATAAGTTACACAAGGATCAGTGCTGCCGGTTTTAAAATTAAAAGCATTTTTATGAAACAGACATATGCGAATGGAGAACTGTATGGACTCTTATTTTTTTTATACCATGTACACGTACAATGTACCATAAATCACGTTCTTCATTCATATCCACACACAACGTATCTCAGCTGTATCAATCAAGCCATGCACCTTTAAAGTGTCTTCAGTATTAATACCACTGAACCAGTGAGGTAGACTACATGTAGATGAAATCAAGGTGTTTTTTTTTACTGATTCAATACAATTTTTCAAAAGCATTAATTAATTTATTGAGTTTTGTGGATGATGGTTATTATTGGAACCTGTAAACTCCTTAGTGATGGGTGTAAGGGTGCATGGGAAGATTAAGACACATTTTTATACATAATTTGGTTTTTTTTAAATCTGATTTAAAATACTATAAGATGGAATTTTTGCGTCGGGGTGATATAAATCAAATTGGGTTTGCCAATTAAAAAATTTGATTTAAATCAAAAAAGTTTTAATTAAAAAAATTTGATTTAAATCAAATAAATCCGATTTTTTTTTTTATTAAAAAATTTAAAAAAATTAAAAGATTTAAAAAAATAAGTCGGTCTCTGGGTCAGCGTCGATTTTAATCATGCGCGTCAAATCTTTTTTTTTTTTTCCAAAAAATAGCTCTCAAGCGCCCCCCCTGCGCCCCGCACCTCCCTCTTTTTTTTTACAAAAAACATCATCTGACCAGAGACCGAATATTTTTTTTTTTTTGGCCTAACCCTGCTTTATCCCTATGGTTTTTTTTTACTAAATTACAAAGCGAACCACATTTTTTTTTCTAAATATATTTTTCTCATTCTGCGTCACTTTCTTTTTGACTCACCATGTACATGTATTAAGTTGCCCATTTTTCAACACTAGTATTGTGTTAGCTCTGGAAACTGAAATTTATAGCCATGACCGACATGTTTGACAGTGAAATAAATATAACATGTCCTTTGAATTCCACCACATTACCGTGACCTGACCTTTCCCTTGTTGTCCATTTCCTGAAACATCATCGGCGGACAACTGGAGACATTCTTGCTGTGGGCATTTCAATTAGGTCCTTGCACCTGCAATTCTCTCGGATACTCAATCAAATAGTCGCTCAGTCAAAGCAGACAAAGTTGGAATGAAATTTTGATTAGGGCAGCTTATTGTGGCAGGGCTCAGGAATGTCGTGAACTCTTCTTGCACTGTACTTGAGACATCTAGTCATCCTGTTCTTAATTCATTTCTGGAGCAAATCTTGGCCCAAGACGTCGGTGATGAAGAGCAATAGTTGCAATGTTCTGTGATGATTTTTTGAGTCTGATTTTTTTACGTTCTGTTACTAACGTCTTGGTCATTTCGTAGCAATAGGATTGACAACACACATACACATTTGTGAACTGATATCTCTTTTCCAATTGTTAATAATACATTTAGAGTTCAACAGCGTCTGCTTTTGACAGAACAGGTCACATTTACGTTATGTGCCTAATGTAAACATTCCCTTGTTTTCGTGTTGTTATTAAAGAGAAACTAGAGAAAAAAACTCAGTTTACTCGCACCGTAAAACACTCTTTCAACCCGAATTTTTGATCATGAGATCCTTGAAGGCTTGAGTGTTCCACTTCAGTTTGCGACAAATAACCCTAACCCAAAAATGCCTCGAACATTTTTTTCAGAGAGGGGGAAACATTGTGTCGTGCAAGTCCACACATTGTCTCCACTACCTGCACTATGTGGACATCTTTTGTTCACAGGTCCACACAGTGACTGCACTGCCTGTAGCACATACGTAGGGACTAGAAACCTATCTACCAGGGTGACTGTTTTAGCCGATTTTTGGCTAACTTTGACAGAATTTTTGTTAAAAAATTTTGTTTGACAGAAAATTTGACAGAATGGATTTTTTTGGGGCAGATTTCTGGCAGAATTGTGCAAAAATGTTTATTTGAAAGAAAAATAGCAAATTTGAACAAAAAAGTGTACATTTGTTTAAAAAAGCTTTAATCCTTTCAAACAAACCCTTGCATAATGGGACAGGTTGGCTGGTCTAGGTGCTGAGGTTCACTGGGAATCGGACTTCGTTGGGCCGGATCTGCATTTTTTGCCAAAAAATTTACCAATAATTTCACAACATCTTTATGTCACTAGATTGTTTATTATGTAATTTGAATGTTAATTAAGGCAATACTACCAATCCGCATGTGATTTTAAGTGTTTATAGTGTATTTCGAGTAATTCTGGGGAATTTGGCAGATTTTTGATAAATCTGACAGATTTTTGATGCGCATTTAACAGAATTTAGCTCTGACCTTACGGTCACCCTGCTATCTACATACACAGAGGATCCCTTCCTGTGCAAAGGCAATCCAAAATAAAAGCATTTTTTAAAATAAATTATAATCTGTGCTCTAATCCAGATAATCAGTGCACCAAAGGATGAAATTAATTTCTGTTGACAGCTCAATGGTACCGGTATATCCTCGAGTGATATGAAAAAAAGGAAGGGGAAATTAAATTGATTAAAAAAAAAAAATACTTGCATACACATGTACTTGCAGTCCTAGCAGTAGCATTGTGTGTATTAATGCAAATGCTAACTATAAAAAGTATGCACATTTTAAATGACAAAAAAATATATACGCAAATGAGTGATGCACAAAAATGGCAATACAAATGTACACGTACATTGTACTGGGTATGTAGGGTATATATGCGAATGTAATGGACGATTAACTTGTATATGAACATGTATGAGATTTTCTGACACTCGTTTGCAATCTCATCAATCAACACAGAAAGAAATCCAGTGGACATACATGTACAGGAACAGTATACAATGTACATGTACACATGTACATGTATGTATACAGGAATTACAGGGGATATCTGGGGATGGTGTTTTTCCCCCCAGAATGAAGAAAGCAGGATTCAGGGTGCAATACACATCCTGTATGATTGAATTTGTCAGGCTTTGTTTGTTCACGAGCCTCTGGAGGGAAAACAGTGGGCCAGGAAATATTCACCGGGGACGGGAGAATGTTGATTTTTTCCGCCGACAAGGATAATGATGGATTTCTTGTCTGGAATCGTGCATAGGTGATTGATGTTAATAACCTTGTTGTGAGACCTCTCTCTCTCGGAGTCTCTCTTGCTCTTGCTCCCTGGAACACACCGATGACGCACGTGGCCTGGCCACTCCTTGTAATGCGATTCCGTCAATTCCGGTTGCTTTTATAATTCAATGTGCATGATGGGGTTGCTTGTTGATTGCGAACGAACACCGGGAGAGTACGTATAAAGCAGTCTTGTCGACTTGATGAATAGAAATTCAAATGGAGGAGTATCGATACTGCGTTTAATTTTGGGGGGCTTTCGGAAGATGGGTCGTCTTGTCTTCAATTACGATCGGTGTTTGTCGGAAGGAGCTGCTCCAGTGGTAATTGCTTCGTCAACAACCTCAGGAGCTGGTCGACCAGTTATTCAACATCACTGACGAGAGTGGTACATCACCTGCTGTCGAATTGACTTGAGTAATGAAGTATATGTTCGTGTTGACGTATGTAAGATGGCAATGAAATAGTTGAGTTGCGGTACCCGCTGCTACATGTACATCAGATTTGAATCAGCTAACCGATCCCGCAAGTTCAGTGGTCGAGTGGTAAGATGTCTGCACTAGAAAGCAGGAGGTCGTGGGTTCAAGTCCCACCCGAGCGATTTTTTTTTTCAACTTTCACTCGGACCGGAGGTAGCACCTGAGTATACAGCGTTTATACGTCGGTGAAGAGCAAAAACTTAATATTGATTTACGTCACCCTGACACAATATTTCCATCTTATGAATAATGAAATGGTTGTACGGAAAAAGCATTCTCGTTTTCTTCAGAAAAATATCATCATTGTTCAATATAATCATGGGCCCCTGCGTGTACATTGTAGGTGTGCCGATAGGCATGACTCTTTAAATGGGAAATTCCACAGAATTAAAGACCTCAGTGCCAACACTTTAAAAAAAAATCCAAATGCCACAAATGAAACATTTATGTCATTTTGAAGCTTATCTGTATTGTATTGAAATATAGATTATTTCTAACAATGTTCAGCTGTGTCTTTTAACTAAAAAAATAAGGACACCCCAAAAAATCCATTTGTCAGAGTACGTCAGACAACATGGTGTTTTGAGCAGATTTCTACTACAGCAAAAAATGTTGGATGAATTTTTTCTTTTAAAAATCATTGTAGTAACTAACTGACACGTTTTGTCAGAACTAAGATATTGTTTTCTGAGGAAAGTTTTGGTTGTTGTGAGGGACAGCTAATTGTTTGTCTGACTTTGTCACCTTCGCCAGTTTGTGACCTCTGATGGTTGTAGAGCAGCTACAGTAGTAGTTCAACAGGTAAACACATTATATGTCTGCAAATTGACCTTACCAAAGGGGAGGTCACTGGTAAAATGAAAACTCATGTTTGTTTTCCCACTCCCTGGGACTGTCAGGGGTTTGCAGAGGTACACAGTGTATGATAGTCTGAGCTAGCTGTGAAAATGAAACATGTGAGGTGTGTGTGTGACTTTGTTTTGGCGATAGCCTTGAGTTCTGACAAGAGTGTGACTTTCTCTTGTATACATGCGTTTGTTTATGGTGTAAATCGAGGACACACATACGCAACATCATGGATGAATTGAGGACAGGAACCAAATCGAGGACGACCTCGGTTAGAAAACGTGTACAAAACCAATGAGAGCTGTTGCAAAAAAGTTAAAGAGTATAGCATTAGCAAAGGAAAAGGGAAAAGGAATAATAGAAAAACCTTGATTTACACCATAAACAAATGTCTCTGTACATGTCTATGTATGTAATTTTTAATTTTTTTATTTATATTTTTTTTTATTAATTTACAGGTATTTATTTGCAACCAAACATGAAAATATGTGTGCTGTCACCCTTGTGTTTGCTTGAACTCTCAAAAAAATAATTGAAAGGTACAATGATAATCGTCAAATTTAAGAACAATTTCTTGGACACAAATATCATGTTGGGGGGGGGGTAGCAGTTGACGGTATTCTCCAGACGTAGCAATCATGAAGTGGATATGTCTTAGTTAGAGTGACTTACTCTGTGCCATTTTTTTACCTTTCCCACTTCACTCGAGTCCAGGTTGTTGAGATGCTGTTACTCTCCACATGCATTTTGGATTTCTTTCTCTTTCCCCTCCTTCCAAGAAAGTCTTTGCCTTTGTGAATATTTTAAAACCACCTCTTCTTTAATCTCACTACCGCGAGTTTGTGCCGGTGCGCCCGACAAGTCAATACTGTGAAAGAGCTACGTTCGCAAGGGGCTGAACTTTTAACCGAAGTCGGCTTCATTTTCTCCCGAGTTGCCTGTCATCCCTCGAGCACCATTGTATTGCTGTGTCAGGAAATTGTCAAGTTTCATCACTTTCACGGCCGAAACCTGGGAGAAAGAAAAAAGATGAATATTATATGAACAGAGATGGCTACAGTTGACATTCAGTCCCTAAGGAGAGGGGGTTTCTTGTAGCGTGATTCACTTCGTGGGGAAGGGGGTAGGGGATCAAGTTTCATGTCCGGATAGGTGGGGGAGGTGTGAGGGCCCCCTGTTCCTTTGGCCCAATGCCAAGGTCGTCGGGCGTGACTCATACAGCGCTGACTGTTTTTGTTGATAAACACTGGCGTTTAACCTCAAATGACCTGATCTCTTAACTTTTTTGTTTGTTATTTTGTTTACTGGCAGGACATTTCTCTGGTCAGCAAAGCCGATTACATACATACGTTGAAGAAGTTAAAGAAGAGTCGAAGAAAAAGTTACGACCAGGATCGTTTGCAGAATCTGTGACAGAGTTGTTTCGGACAGCGTTAAGAGTCCTGTCCAGTTGTCATAGGTAAGTCACTGAGTTTAGCTCCCCAAACAGAGCCCTCTGGTTTGTTTTGTTTTTAAAGAGGAGAAACAAAAAATGGTCCACTTACAAAAGAAAGTTTTGCAGACTTTTCAGTATTTTTTTTGTTTTAGGAAGAAGCACCAATTGAGATTAAATCTGCAAAGCCTCTCCTCAGCAGCAAAAAAAGTTTAGCTGCATTATTTCTAAAAATGCTTACAAACCAGAACATATTCATACATGTTTTGAAAATTCTCTCTATTGTTTTGTTAATTCTGCCTGGATTTCGGGATTTAATGGAAACTAAAAAAAAACTGTAGCTGTACTTTAGAAATTACTTCATCACCAAACGTGACGTACGGTCCATGATGCATATGGGGTACAGAGAGCCAGTCTTAATTCTCAATAGTCTTAGTCATGTACCAGGGTTTATTGATAAACATTCCATGACACAGGCCTTGTACTTGCCTGTCCCCATCACCCTAACCCCGGCGTATCCTGTGCCGGGCAGAGACTGGACCGATTCTCCTCCTATCCCCCCCTCCCCCCTCGGGATTCAAGCTAGAACCACAGCATGCACAGCTGACTGTCGGTGAGTGTGGAGGGTGAACCACAATTCACGGCTGGAGTAGGCCCACATACTGCATGCAACGTACTGCATGCAACGTGTGTACTACATGTACATGTACATTACCGGTACATAAAGGTACAGGTTTAGGGTATTTGCAGTCAGTAGCGCTAGAAGCAGGTGTCTTGGCCAGGAGCTGACTGCTGATCTGCTCTGAACACAAACGTGGTGAGAATGTATCTTGCGTACTGTACTTTGACTTTCTATCTTGCCCATGCTCTGGGTTATTGTGTACATTGTATGACTGAATTAAATGACCATCTGACACATGTACACAAGTTGCTTTTATAATTTAGCTATTCCAATTAATAGTTTTTTCATCTGTGTGAGGCGTTGTCTCGCCTGTGTGATTTGTTCTCTCATAATCACTCGAGACAACGCTGAGTATACAATGTTAATACGGTATGTTGGTCAAGGGCAAGACCCAATATTAACCCTAACCGCCCTGAATCCTCCAAAATCCTTTTTGCAAATTGGAGGAATTTGCCGTACATGGCAAAAGTGCGCTGCTGATTTCGGAGTACGCACTGTGTCAAGGTCTTGGGCCGGACCTTGTGTTGTTTATGCTCAGCCGTGCATAAATTTAGTCCTTGATTATACTTGACATCCTCCGTACTGCTCCAGGATGTCACTGCCTCTGCCTCAGCCTATTGACAGATATAGCCGGAGGATTTTGCAAGATTCAGGCAGTGGTCATCCCTCCATGGACCATATTCAAGAAATAACGGAGGAATTTGCAGGATTGAGGCTATATGCTATTTTTCCTTGAGGCCAATTGGAGGATTTTGCAGGATTGAGGCTACATCCTAGCAAAAAGGCCTAGGGAGTTAGGGTTAAAGATAGAAGTACATCATTTGTTATTTGTCGCACACTTTGCGGGTGTGATGCGGCTGCTCCATCCATCGCCCACTCTCTGGGTGCACCTGAGCTGTGTGTGCAATTCGTAAACGCACACATACACCTTTTTCCACTTTGTAGTACAGCAGCGATATAAATTGCACAATGTAGCTGTTGGGCGCGATCGGTCGATCGTGCCATCGTCGGTCAATCGCGCTGCTATCAATCGATCACATTTTCTTTCAGATTCACGGCTCCTGGAGGATTGCTTTTCGAAAAAAAGGAAGTAAAGTCTGAGATTTCTTACAGGATCAACTGATTGCACAATGTGATGGACAGATAATGCAGATCCACCCATCGCACCCAACATACGTGTAGCTATCTTATTTCATTGCACGGTATATGTACAGTATGAAACAAATTGGCAAAATGTCCCGTGGACATTGTCGGTGAACTTGTGTTAATTTCTGACATTGTGAACGATACTGAATAGCAGAGCATCAGAATACATACACTTTAAGATGCGCAACCACTATTGCACCATTTGTAATTAAACATTACATTTGCATACTCTGTACATATTACCCAGGTGTAGTGACTACAACATGATGTACGTACCGGTACATAAGGCCAAAAAAAATAAGTCTCCGGTTTCTGGTATGGAGCTTGTCCAAAAAGTGGTGCAGCGACGCGGCTTTTTTTTTTTTTACCTGACTTTTTTGCTTCAAATGTCGGCTGATGACTGCAAATGGTGCCCGACTAAACTTAGTGCAAATATATGGGAGTCCAGAGAGGCCACATAAAGCTTATTTTCATTCATAACCCCATCTAAAAACACGTTAAAATTGTGCAGCAGCAGGATTCCAGTCAAACCAGTGAGTTTGGCGGTTTTGAGACATCATCTTTCATTGAAAAAAAAACTTTTCCATTTTGCCGACGCGCATGGCTACGGCGACGCGCGCGCATACCAGAAACCGGAGACTTTTTTTTTTTGGCCTAACGTTACAATGAAATACATGTATAAATGTGCAGCCCTGATCAATTGTGTAGAAAAAAAACTGAATATAAAATATTGCTCATCGATGAAAATTTACCAAATTTTTTTTTTCTGACTTACAGTATTCATTTAATATACAGCGAACAAAATATTTTGCAAAATGGTATATGCATTTATTTGTATATAAATTGCAGAAAAAATGACATTTTTGTTTGGCAATATGAGAAATTACATGAACCTAGAGCAAAATGTTAAAATGGCAGCTTTGAGCGGCACAAAATTTGCTTCGGTAAGCGAAGAATATTCAATGAAATTTGAGAAATAATGACAGAGTCCTGAAATGTATTTCTCGCAGATCAAGTCAGCGCGATATAAATATTTAATAATAATATTGGATGTTTTTTCGGGGGATACAAGAATACATACATACTGTACATTGCACTTACAATAACAATATTGCACTTGGCTTCGACTCGTGCAATATTGTTATAGCGCGTGCAGTATATTCATATATCCCCTGAAAAAAAGCCATCCAATATTAATATCCTGTATATATTCCTTGTATTTTTAGTTTTATTGCATGGGGAAAACACATGCAAAAAATAATACACTTTGTTTTTAAAAGCAGGAAGCTGTATTATGTGTACTTGGACCAGTGTGCGATAGAGTTTATGTTGCACAGTGCACGTGTACATGTATTGGAAACCTGAGATGTTGTTCCTTCCTCCATGATATTTGATACATTTACATGTACTTGCTCTTTTGAGGTTATTACATTTACAGCATTAAGTATCAGTATCGGGTACATTGTGTGACCTGCACTACAGTCTGTATGCTATATAAATAATAATAATGTTAACGGGAAGTGGATCATTTAGGACATTCCCATAGACTTGTGCACAACATCTGTGACCTGTTCTGTCAAAAGCAGAGGCTTAAGGCCAAAACAAAAAGTCTCCGGTTTCTGGTATGCGCGCGCGTCGCCGTAGCCATGCGCGTCGGCAAAATGGAAAAGTTTTTTTTTCAATACAAGATGATGTTTCAAAACCGCCAAACTCACTGGTTTGACTGGAATTCTGCTGCTGCACAATTTTAACGTGTTTTTAGATGGGGTTATGATCGAGAATAAGATTTATGTGGCCTCTCTGGACTCCCATATATTTGCACTAAGTTTAGTCGGGCACCATTTGCAGTCATCAGCCGACATTTGAAGCCAAAAAAACCCAAAAAAAAAAATCACTTTTGGGGCAAGCTCCATACCAGAAACCGGAGACTTTTTTTTTTGGCCTAAGGGCAGAGCTAGTTGAAATTAAGAACGCTGAGGGAGTGATTTTTTTCGATTTTCAAATTTTTGCATATAGTCAGGGATGTTAGGGCGTTATAGGGGCCGTTTGGTTCAGTTTCTTCCAAAAGCACCAAATTTGGCACAGATGTCAGTCATACCATACTATTTCGATTTTTGACGGGCGCCAAGACGGGCGCCCCACGGGGCCGCCATATTGGCAAAATCCAATATGGCCGCCAACCGGGTCAGAGGTCAATCGAACTAAACGAGCTAAAATCACAAATAATACCACTTTTCAGGTAATTTCGGGGTCGAGCAATCTGAATCTGATGTTATTTTAACGATTTGAGGCATAACAGATGCCTCAAGGGACCACCATATTGGCAAAATCCAAAATGGCCGCCACATACCGCAGTTAAAAAACTTAACAAGCTAGAATCATAAGTACTACAACTTTGGAGGGGTTTTCGGTGGCAACGAATCTGAATCTGAGGTTATTTTAATGATTTGATGCCAGACGGATGCCCCAGGGGCCATATTAGAAAAATTCAAAATGGCCGCCAGCCAAGTTAGAGGTCAGTCACAGTTAAAAACTAAACGAAATAGAATTATTAATAATACCATTTTACATGGATTTTCAGGGTCGAAGAATCTGAATCTATTGTTTTATTAAAGATTGTATGCACATTTTGCCTTAAAGGTCATTAAGGATTGGACTTATCAATAAAGATTACTGTTTGAACTATTTTCATTTAAATATTTAGAGATGATGTCTGCAGTGACAAAATGCTATATGCCGCTGTGTGCGTTTAAATGGAGCTGTTCATTTGTAGAGGACCTTGCATATAGAAACCTTATGTAATTGCATTTCAACCTTCCTTTTGCATGAGGCAGCCGCAGTGCCACATGTCACTAAAGCATCATTGAGAGTTGGTCCATAGTGATTGCCATGTACCGGTACCATCTTTGTGCCAGCCCCACACGATGAAGTCAGGAATTTCCTGCTGGACCGAGGTAGCCTGTAGTAGTAGCAGTTGCTTTACATGTTCAAACAGCACGGCAGGTAGCTGGGATGCTTCCGACAAGCTGCTTCCAGTAGTGAAGAAGCGATGTCTGGCCCCTATGATACCTACAGTTGCACCACACCCCTTGTGCTCTGCATGAAATGGCGAAGCAAGTTGTGTCGCACCATGTTAGGCTTTGGAAGAAGGGTGGTGCCAAGGACTTTGTCAGACCGAGATCGGAGTAGATGCTTTGGACTAGTATGTTACTGTACTTTTTACCACTTCTGGAGCCCACCCAGATCTCCAATAGGCCAAGGATCTCCAAAACAAGCTTGAAATTATCTCGAAAGTGATCGCAGTGACTCGACTCTCAATACTTCAGTGGCTCAGTGGGTCACATATCAAGTTACTCCGGTGCACCCATAAGATGTGGATGCAGCCTTGTCTAGGTATAGGGCGTAGATCTCGATTTTGGCATGGGGCTTTGCCGACTCGTTTGCTAGCACTGAGTTAATTGTATCCCAACCAGGTGAGGATGTCACCATCTGCAAACTTGTTATGATGTGTCGAAGAAGTCAAGCTTGATGAGCCCGCCTCACTGCAGGGTTCTCATGCGAGAAATGAATATTTACGGTTTGGGCATATTACTGGAACTCACCAAGTGAGAGGTTCACTGAGCCTTGGTTATCTGTGATCAACATCTTGGGTGGTGTAGACAATGAAACGACCATTGGTTGATAGCTCCACCCATCCTCAGCATGGCGGGCACACACCACACGCGCCTATACATCCTTACAGTAACTTAGGACAATTTTCTCGCTCCAATCTAAGATTGTTTCTGTGGTATGCGTAGAAAAGTCAAACTGTCTGACATGTTCAGCTAATGAGAAAAGGTTTTTTATGGAATGACGCACCAGAAACACCAGGTTTGACCGGAATGATCTCGAGTGGTAAACTTGACATCAAATAATTAAAATAACATCAGAATCAGACATTTGGACCCCCCCCCCCAAAAAAAACCCATTGTATTGTTTTAACTGCGAGTACCTCAAACCTGGGTGGCGGCCATTTTTTTCAAAAAAGGCGGCTCCTAGAGCAGTGATGTAGTGCCTTGATGCTGGGCCTTGGCCTTAAGGCTGCCTTAAGGCTAGACTTTAGGGCCTTGGCCTTGGCCTCGAGGGCAAAAGCCTTGGCCTTGGCCTCGAGGGATCAGTGCCTTTCAATTTTGAGTCAAGGCTCTTCAAGGCCCATAGATTTTGGCATTTTCCAGATAAATCTGTTTGAAATGTTGCTGTTACTATTTTAATCGTGTTACCATGGAGGAGGGAAACACCCTATAGATTTGTGTGTTGGGAACACTTCCACTTTTATAGCGTCATATTTTGTTACCATTGTAGTAGACTTGCTGCAACAATATTCTCAGTACACTTGTGGGGCTAATGAGATGATCACTTAAACTGTATACAATTATGGAATAGATCTGATTGGTTGTATATGTCTCCCTGATAAGTGCTAAAGATTTGCATGTATCTGTTTTAGATAATGCTAATATTTCTGACCATGTTGGCCCAGCAAATAAAAATTTCCCCAATCAGTTTCTTGGATCCCCCTTTTGTTACACTCGGGAGAATTGTGCGTCAATATATCGTTATTTTGTTTTAGTTAAACCATATTCATGAAGACCTGAACTTATACTTTAATAGATACAATGCAGTCATAAAACAGTGTATGCGAGCATGTTGATTGCAATTAAAGACAAGTTGTTCTTCTTAATGACCGATTCGTGATGATGTGTCATGTGACTATAATTAGTTCTACACGTATATTAGTGGTCATTTTATAAAACAGGGCCTTGGCCTTGGCCTTAGCCTTGAGGGTTAAGCCTTGGCCTTGGCCTCGGCATCGAGGCTTGAGGGTCAAAGCCTTGGCCTTGGCCTTGAGGGTCAAAGCCTTGGCCTTGAGGGTCAAAGCCTTTGCTCCAACACTGTCCTAGAGCATCTGCCTTGCCTCGAATCATTAAAATGACATCATATTTAGATTCTGTGACCCCGAAAACCCATAAAAGGTGGTATTATTTAAGATTTTAGCTCGTTATTTTCTTAACTGTGATATATGTGGCGGCCATTTTGGATTTTGCCAATATGGCGGTCCCTTGGGGCATCTGTTTTGCCTCAAATCGTTAAAATAACATCAGATTCAGATTGCTTGACCCCGAAAATACCTGAAAAGTGGTATTATTTATGATTCTAGCTCATTTAATTCAATTGACCTCTGACCCGGTTGGCGGCCATATTGGATTTTGCCAATATGGCGGCCCCGTGGGGCGCCCGTCTTGGCGCCCGTCAAAAATTGATATAGTATGGTATGACTGACATCTGTGCCAAATTTGGTGCTTTTGGAAGAAACTGAACCAAAATATCCCTAAGACCCCCGACTAATATTTGTAATCCTGAACATGTCTAAAATATACTATTAAAGTTTGAAACCCTAATTTGAGCTCTAAATATAGTATTTTTGATGATTTGTTAAGGTATATCAGTTAAAGAAATTACTGTTTTGTGACATTCGTGGCCATTTTCTCCGTTTTCTACTTATAAAAATTTGAGACAATGAACTTTAAAATAGCATAACTCTGCCCAGGAATGACTGATTTCAAAAATTAAACCACCTATTAAAAAGAAAAAGAACATGTTTTAACAATATGCAAAAATCTCATTTTTGACCTTTTGCCCAGAAAAGTCTGATTTTGACAGAACATCTTTCCATCTTTAATGTCACCTAACCCCAATATCTACCTTATCCTACCCCCACGAATTTCGGTATATTTATGTTTTGGACCACGAGCAATCGATCTAGCCTATTTGCGACAACTACATTTTGCCTCTAAATAGCTCTATGACATTAGGGAGACATTGAAGTGTCTACCTAATGTCTGGCGTCTCCCTAAGGTATAGTTAATGATGACACAATGTTTCCCACAGGCACCATTAACAGGTATTCTTATCAATATTTCATTTCTGGTAAGGATTCCTCAAAAGCATCTTAGACACTGTGGCTCGCAAGCCTGAAGAAACCTGTAGAGAGAAGACAATGAGAAGAAATTGCAGTTTATAGTGGCGGGAAGAAAACCCAGCAAGAATATTCTGGGGAAAACCCACGGAATCAGGTAGGGACTGGCCCAGGCAGGATTCGAACCCGGGTAACAGCGATGGAAGAAGAACCACTACACCAACATGACTCGCCAACCTTACTTTATTTGGGGCTTGATGCCCTAATTTTGTTCAAATGCCAAAAATGTGCCATTTGTTTATTGCATGATGTTTGCTTTCATTTTGGAAGATTCAGTAATTTATAAGATGGAATTTGCGTCGGGGTGATGTGAATTCAATATCGGGTTTTGCCCTTCACCGACTTATTTTATAAACACTATGTAGGCCAACTCAGTGTTGTCCCGAGGGATTGTAAAAAAAAAAAGAAGTCACAAACTACTCGGGTGGGACTCGAACCCACGACCTCCTGCTTTACTAGTGCAGATGTCTTACCAATCGACCAAGCCAGGGTCGGCTGGCTGGTTCAGAGACGTCTGCACTTGTAGTAAGCAGGAGGTCATGGGTTCGAGTCCCACCCGAGTACCTTGTGAATATTTTTCACAATCACTCGGGAGTTGGGACAACACTGAGTATACAGTATTTAATACGTCGTCGGTGAAGGGCAAAACTCAATATTGAAAGAGTCAGTAAGCTTCCTGAAAAAAAACCCAGTGCTTTCATTTCCTAACCTTCTAAATCCTCTAAAATCCTCTTCACACAAGTGGAGGATTTCAAAGGATTGAGGCTGTATGGCGAAAATGTTTTGGTTGATTTTGGAGGATGCATTGTGTCAAGGTCTTAGGCTGTACCTTGTGTTGTTTATGCTCAGCCATGCGTAATTTAGCTAATACTTGAAATCATCCGCGCTGCTTCTGGATGTCATCAGCACTGCCTCAACATATCAACAGTGATTGGTGGAAGATTTTGCAGGATTGAGGCAACGGTCACTCACCAGTGAACAACTTCAAGATATAATAGATTTTGTGGGATTGAGGCTGTATCCAATGTTGACGTGGAGGCAGTTGCAGGATTTTGCAGGATTGAGGGTGCATCCTAGCAAAAAGGCCTGGGGGTTAGGGTTAATCAGTATAAGGGATACACACTGTTTGAGCATGTTTGTAGGCGGACTGCGTGACAGATTTCTGCTGGTCATGTGTCCAAGATATGAAAAACAAAGGTCTCTGAATATTTAAAGTGTCTGGGAAAAATTACGAGTATCTTTGTGAATTATGCAGGTAGAGTCCGGTTTGTTGTCCTTGTTACTGTTAACATTGCCTGGTATTATTGTTTCAGCTGAAGACGAGATGATGATAGTCCTTTTTAAGTTTAATCACAATGCGTGTATGGTTTTACATGTCCACATGTTCTACTTTGAAGGACGGATGAAATCTTTTTGTAGTCATTTGTAGTCTGCACATCGACTGTTGATTTCTATATTCTACTGTTGCTTCAGTGCACAGTGAAGATTTACTTGTCAGAATCAAGTTCCTGAAATCAGTGAATTTTCAAAGATTTGGTGCGTAGCTGTGTATAGCTCGCAACGATTGCAGGTACCCACAGCTTTATCGTTAGTGGTGAAACACTTCACGGGGTTCTTCAGAAATGGCCGGATATACCGGGGAGTCGGCCACAGTGAACTTCCAGCTGGAGATGTCACAGTCTCAGTCCTATTTTCCCATCTTGTTTAGTCCGCTGGGTAAGTGAAATTAACCATCCAGTGATTGACGTAAGGCTTTTAAGGCCAGACAGCTGGACAGGTCCTACATGTGTGTACATCTTAAAGAGCAAGGACAGCCCATACAACGAGTTGGCGAAGCCACCATCTGTGCCTCTGTGTTTGTTTTGGACTTACTTCTGTAAAACATCCCCAGCGCTTAGGCCGGTCTGGTCAAATAAAAAACAAACGCAGAAAGGAATGCAGGTTACTTCAGAAGCAGAGACCAAATTGAAATGCACACAGTGCCTGAGTGACAACTTGAGTTTTTTTTTTTTTACCAAGTGCTCGGTGACAACAGACACTTTCGCAACCGAAAAACGTTTCCTGAATTCTTGACACTGTGTATTGTGTTGTTCATCGTTGGCTGTAAAATGCCGGTTTATCAAGCCCGCCTCAAATCAGAGCTATGCACTGAGCAAAAAGTTCTCAAGGTAGTTTGCTCAGCACGTATCTCACCGTGCGCGGTAAATTTTTGCTGCGTTTTTGCCTTGCGAGGCGGTGAGGCAAAGTTCTATCCTGTTTGATTTCTTTTGCCTCGCGAGACGAAAATCTCACCGTGTGTCGCAAACCTGAGCTACATGCTGAGCAAATGGCCTTGAATGACTTTTTGCTCAGCACGTAGGTCTCGTGTGCGGTGGCTTGAGCTACGTGCTGAGCTAAAAAAGTGAAAGCACATTGTTCTTGTGAAAGCACATTGTTCTTGTTTGGCAGTCGGGTGATTTTTTTGGTTCAAAATGGGGACAAACGCCAGCAGGCTTTAGAAGATTTCCACAAAAAATATCTTTAAATCATGTGTACAGAGTACGTGATTTCATTGGCTAGTTAATCTTTTTTAAGCTCAGCACGTAGCTCAGGTTCGCGGCACAAACATGATAGAAGTTGGCCTCACGGCCTCACGAGGCAGAAAACACAGCAAAGATTCACCGCACACGGTGAGCTACGTGCTGAGCAAACGGCCTCAAGAGACTTTTTGCTCAGCACGTAGCTCTCATGTGCGGCAGGCTTAAGCGGTCGCGGGATGATTTAAACATCTGACTTTGATGGTCACTTACACTAGTTTACATGTATAGTCGTCGAACATATGTGCATCACGCTAAATTCAACTGTAAAGTGTGACGATCAAGCATTGCTACATGTACTACTAAACAAAACATTCTTACAAAACATTGCACACTCTGGCCGTTGTTCTTTGCTGTTTGATATTTTTCGACATCCATTACCCTGAAAACAAAAACAAAAGACACCAAAAAAATACATTAAAAATATTAGATAAATATAAATAACGGGCATTTACATGTAATGTCGATTTTTGATGTTTCGCTCTTCATCAAGATCAGGTAGATTGCTTTTACGAATCATCGACAACAATAAATTGAGGGGGAACAAATGGTATCCATTAATTTTCTTGCCTTTTCGAGCAGCCGCCAAATGTATGTGTATATGTGGTGTTCCCTAACGTGATGCACTTCGACGTTTACCCTGACTTTCCTCATGTACCGGTAGTGTTGCCAAACTTCTCTGTAGACAAACTTCAAATTCATTCAGTGAAATACTGGTACTTCCCCTATCTTATTGCTTATTTATCTTCTCTGAACAATTTCGTGTCATTGAAATTTATTCCGAAATTTTGAAAAAAGAGAAAATCAGAAATTGGCACAAACACAACCCAGTGTTCCTTCCCTAAGAAACAAAAATGAATAAGTCTCTCTGAATGAAACTAACATGTATAAGAATTTCTGTAAAGTCGATAAATTCTGATAAACCATTATTATCTCTACTTACATACCCAAATAGAAGTTTGTCTGAAAATTACTTTCTTATTTTTGGGGGACATTTTCAAAGGGTTCACTGTGCACTTTGAAATAAAATTTAAAAAAATCACGCCGAAAAAAATAGTTCTTCTAACATTGTAACGGGTAGATAAACTCGTGATTTATGAACGGGAGTGTTTAGAACTTGATGACATTTCACTTTCTCTGAAATATCAGTTAAAATGTTTGCTCCAGCTAGGCGCTAAAGGCGAAAAATCAAAGTGCGCCACGTTAGGGGCCACACCACGTTAGGGTACATCAATAATATATGGGGTACGTACACTTCCCATGCAGTAACCAATGCCAGAGTTTGAAATGATGAGTTTGGAATGAAACTGCTGTAGGCAGATTCAGCATGGTAGCATACATGACATGTGTGAACCCTTCTCCCTGTATATATATTTGATCAGGCTTAAGATTGGATGGTCACGAGCAGATTTCAGCAGATGGCACGACGCACAATTTTCTAGATAACAAAGCAGTGATTTATCACTTGTATTTATACAGTTTGACGTAAACAAGTTAAATCTGTCCAGGCAGTAGACACATGCATCTATGTACATGTATGTGGTCTGAAATACACTGTGAACATAGTCTTTAAATAAGTTCATCTGGATTGTTGGTAAAACAAGAGTTAGAAGATTCGTTTTTTCCAATCCAAAAACGTAAAGATGTTAGGCCAATCGCGCTGACCAGAGACCGACTTATTTTTTTTTTGGCCTTACGAACGATTTTTTAGTAGTTATGTTTCACTCCTAAATTAGGAGCTTTGTCAACTACTAAAAAATTGTGAGTAACATCTTCACATTTTTGGATTGGAAAAAAACCGAATCTTCTAACACTGTGAACATGTCTGCGAAATTCAGTTTGTAGCATATGAGGTTTAACTAAGTAAACATAAATTCAATCGTAGATTGTGCCCTTCACCGACGTATAAACAGCGCATACTCAGTGTTGTCTCGAGTGATTGTGAGAAAAAAAATCACTCAAGTGGGACTCGAACCCACTCCTGTTTACTAGTGTAGACGTGTTACCACTCGACCACGGAGCTCACTTGGGTCAGCTGGCTGGTTCGAATCTGATATGGGTACTAGTGCAACCAATCTATTCATAAGATGGAATTTGTGTTGGGGTGATGTTAGCTGAGTATACGGTGTGTATAAAACACGTCGGTGACGGGCAAAACCAAATATTGAATTTACATCACCCAACGCAAATTCCATTTTATGAATAGTTATGTGTACATAGGTACATACATACGTGTGTATTTTGTCTACATGTATGTACACAGCTCGGCAATATGGGTCATAAAATGTTGGTGCAAGGACAGAATAAAATAAACAATGTTAAACTGTCACATATGCAGTATCGCATTCTTATGAAAACTACACTTCCAGTACAACATTTAAATTTATAGCACATTAAATCATTTGTTTTATTTTGTTTACAAAATCACAAACTTGTACACTGTATAACGGTTAAGACTTTTTTAAAATTAAATGTAGAGTAGATCATTTATCATTTGTGCAATTTTTTTTTTGAAGCAACTTGCTTAAAATCCAAAGACGGGTGCTTAACAACTAACCTGATGAAGTTTTACATGTAGCTCTGTGAATGCTGTATATTCCGAGAAAACAATATTGTACGATCTTGATTTCAGTTCAAAAGCTGCCGAGTCATGTTTTGAATTGCACCCGAAATCAGCATCCTCGACACGTACGTTAATTCTCAATCAGCTGATTGCAGCTATGGGATGTCACGCACTGAACCGTCGAATAATAGCAACCGCGTGCGTGTGTGCATCGTGTCAACGTTTGCGCGCATCCATTTACTGATTCGCCCAATTAAACAACTACGAAACTTCCAAAAATGTGTCACTTGACTCATCTTTGGAAATGACCTTCTTACATGTCTTATTTTTCAATTATTATTGAAATAATAATTTCACAGGGAGTTTAGTGCCATATCTTTAAACCAAGGAAGATTTTTAACAATAATTTTGTCAGTTACTTTTTCAAATAACAGCATATGATCCACTGTCCTTTTAAAGGGAGGGGTGAATTTCTGTCTCAGTCTAGACATATTTAATCTCAATTGTAAATATGTTTGCAAGCATAATGGTAAGCTTGGTTTTAGCAAGCTATTAAAGCTACATGTATTTGCATAATGACACACTAAGGCGTGTCTGTAGTGCAAATGTACTGTACGTATACATACATGTACATGTACTGGCATGTCTTATCTGAAGGGTCATGAATTGACCCAGATAAATCAGTACCATCATTTTAATGCAGGTGAATTATTGCATTTTTATGTGAAGCAAAATTTATGTCGTTAAACGTTTTTGTTCAATCACATTTGGTTAAAACAAGAAGCAGCAAATTCTTAAGGCCTACACAACACATGTACCGGTTTAAAAGCGACTTTGTCACGCACTTTTGTTAATAATAATACTTACATGTACATGTAATTCAATGAGTTTGTAAACATTTATGTAACAAAGTTGTGTGACTTTTCGTACAATTCTGTATGAAAGTCAAGTTCAAATTGATTTCTTCAAGCGACCCAAAACGTCACATGAGTATATCACCTGGAACCTGTGCCTAAAAGATGGACAAAGTGGCATACATGTGTACACAATCCTTTAGACCTGACCCTCACAGGTTTTCAAAAATGCTTACTCCCTACTTACGGGTGATAATATTAAATTCCATTTCAATCGTCTTAATTCTAATTAAGAAAAATAGATCAGATTCTCAAAAACAAACGAGATAATTATTTCTTGTTCTCGTTTGGGGCGTACATGTATCACTAGAGATTCCATTTGTTCTGTTCAAGCCCATAGAAGGATTAATAGAAAGAACCGTTAACGCCACTTTAATTTAGACACACACATCATGACGCAGCTGTAAATAAGGATGTACATGTACGCACCGTAAACAATTTGGCATATTGATGACTTGCATTTCTAGGATTAGACTGTATTTAGAAGTAGAGCATGGAGAAATATGCACACATTGAAAAAAAAAATTAAATTCCTTTGATCTGATGGTATGCATGTATTGGTCCCATGGTATGCTTGATTAAAAGCAAGCACACAATTTGAAATGTTCATGGAGTCTGCTAGAGTAATTGAATATGAGAAATAAGATTAACCATTAGGTTGCTGTGTCCTTAGCATGTGTATGTAACAGTGTGTACAGGGAATGTCCTTTTTGATGTGGGCTGCCCTTGGCACAATTGATTATCTGTTAATCTGTAATCCTGACTTGCTCGCTGCGCTGTCGGCTAATGTCCAGATACATGCACTGTACGTGTATATACTATGTACACGTACATGTATCATCATTTCGTTGAAGAACAGGAAAGGAGCCAGTACACATCCAGGAAGGTGTTGTAAATTGGTCTGTAGGTTTCTTTTGTAATATTTGATATTTGTTCAGCAGCCAATTTCACTAAACAGTCGGTAACTTACGGTAGGCCATGCATAGGACTTACGTGCGCAACAAATTTATTATGCGGCTGTGCAGTTAATTTACGATCGATTTCACGAAAATTGGCATAGCTGCGCAACATTTTTAAATCTTGGATGAGGATATACATGTATAATAACAACATTTACGACGGCTGTTTGTGTTTGAATTTGTTAGTTCACGAAACAGTCGTTGATTCACCTCCGCCAGCCATTTTGAAAATAGTTTTGTCTGACTTTCTTTCCGCAACTCGAAAACCTCTGTCACGAGTAAAATAGCACTTCATTTACTTCAGACACATACATGTACAGCTGTGATGCCTGTGAGTGTCTTGTATCAACCTTGATAAATGTTGTGCAATAACAGGCTCCACGAAGAACACGATTTGCTGGTAAGTCAGTCGCTACGGCACAACTTACGTCACCTAAAATTAGTGCGCAAATAACGCCATAATTTCTTGCGCAAGTCGCTGACTTAAATGCACTATGAAACTTTCGTGAAATGATTGTCATAACTGAAATTTTGCGCAGCGTGAAATGTTGCGCAATAAATTGTGGTGCAATCGGACTGAATTACGCAATTGGGTAAAGTTTCGTGAAATCGACTGCAGTTCATTTACATGTATATGATACTTCAAAATCTCTAATTGTTGGCTCCATGCAAATTTGTATACGTGTACCGGTATGTGTTCATCTTTTCAAACCGTGGATGAAAAATACTGGAGAACAAAAGAGAAAAATATCGTCCACGATTCCCAGCATACGTTGAGGTCGTGTACAAAACCTATGGGAGTCTTCCTAAAAAGTTAAAGTACACACGTTTACATGTTTATGTATGTGTACGGTGGACATCAGGCATGCAACTTTTCCCCGGATCCACTGACTTCCTTGTTTTTCACTTCTCATGAACATGATGAATGCCATTTCAAATTGAAAAACACTGCAGAAAGTCTTGTGTGGTTTGGAATTTCCTCGTTTTTTTTCCCCTCCAAATTCCCAGTTGTGTCTTCTTTGCACCTATCTCACTGACTGACTGACTGAATGACTGTCACATGTGAGCTGGGCAGTGCTATCATATAGGAGTACCCCGTAACGCCAACGAATGGGCTAAATCTGGCCAGGTTGTGTAGGCCACATGCATAGAAAGATTTCCAGTGACTCTATTCTGAATTTATAAAAATAGAATTGTGTGCACTTTGGGACCAGCTTTACTGGGCATGCCTTGTATTGTTTTGTTGTTGTTGTTGTAGTTGTTGAAAAAGATTGGTTTCCCATAATTAAAGCTATAGTCCATCATTTGCAGCCATCCGAAAAGTAACTGGCGTAATTATTGTTGAAAAACAAACTTGGTTGAAAGATAGTAAGGGAACTAAACTCCCTGTGAAATTATTCTTTCTGGGAAGCTGTCATTTTGAAGTAATCAACGAAAGAAGGCCTTTCCAACGGTGCGTCTTAAGACGCACCGTAGGAAAATTTAAATTAGTTCGTTTTGTTATTCGACAAAGCGCACGCAAGCATTGGCACGACGCACACGTGCGCGCGGTTGCTATACATGTAATTCGTCGGATCAGGGCGCGACGTCGCGTATAGCTGGAATTCAAAACAATTCAAAACATGATTCAGTAACTTTTGATTTGAAATTGAGATCCTGGAATGCTGTTTTTCTCGAAATATACAGCTGAAGCTTAGCTGAAACTTCATCAGGTTAGTTGTTCAGTATCGTTCATTAGATTTTGAACACTTTTGTTGCTTCAAACGAACAAAATGCACAAATTACAAATGATGGACTATATCTTTAAGGAATGAAAGAGACATGTACGTTCGTACATTTACGTACGTACATGCACATGTACTGTATCTTCAAATGCATTGCAATGCATGCCCTTCCAAGATGGATTTAAAACTGCAACTTGGTGAGTGAAATGTACACATAACTGTATAGGATCCTTGAGTAAACAACAGCAAAAAATGCTGGTACGTGTAGTGCTGCTTTGGTCAAATTCCAACAAGCTCTTCAGATGAACAGGTCACTTTCATCTGTTATTTGGACAGGTGTCTTGGCGCATTTTTGAAGACAATTAAAGATATAGGAAAAATCTTGATACATGTACTTGGAGACATGCATGTTTATTGGGCTATTCTAATTTCTATAAATTTAGTGTCCTAATTGTGTACAGTTTTCCTGTCCCTGTTGCCTTGCTAAGTTGCCTTCAAATATCGTTAGGAATGACTTCAAATTTTAATTATTTTAATTTGTTGGGTAGGTAGTTCTATTTATAATCTGTCTTAGTGGACGACTGCATGCATCAAGGAGTACATCAGAATTATAATTATCATAGACGTCAGATGTAACAGGGACAGGAAAAAAGCGGACCCCATATTTATAGAATGATGACCCATGTACATGTGCAAAAACATGAACCCTCAGATGATTTCTTGAAGCAACTGTTGCGCATAAGGGTCTCTTTGAAACTGATTTCCAGCGGATTTATTTTTGTTCTCGCTCTCTCTCACAATTTGGCTTTTAAAAACGTTCGGGGATCATCGCTTTTGAGAATTGCAAATGAAGAAACAGACGAAGACAAACGGCGCAGATCCAGCACTGACTCACGTAAACATGTTTTTGCGCTGGAGGCCGCTTTAAATGGCAGACTCGTCCCCCGGGGTTTGGGAGGGTTTTTCTTAGTCACTGAACCCCGGTGGACACAAGAGGGAGGTGATTGGCACCCGGGCTTGTGAGAAGACTGGCGGCTTTTGTTGTGTCCTTTTTTTTTCGGGGGGGGGGGGGGGGGGGGTATCAAATGAATATTTTAGCAGAAGCCCGATACGGAAGGATTTTGAACTGTCACATTTCGTAATTACAGTGGATCGTCTGTGTTATTTTTTTCTGCCAGTGAAGTCACTCGGAGCTCTGTACCGGTATTTTAAAGGCGTTTATAGCAGTGGCGCATCCAGGATTTGGCTGGGGGGGGGCTCACAATTTTTGTTTCAATTTTGTTAAAAGTTAAACAAATTTTCAAAAAATGGTGTCCAAATTTTTGGCCGCAGAAAAAAAATTGGGTTTTTTGGAGGTGGACTATTTTGACGTTGTTGGCGCCACTTACATGTGCACCCCTTTTACAAATTTGAAAATAAGCCACATACATATCACCACGGGCAAATTGTTGAAATTAAAAAAAACAATTGACAACCTCTTGGGGGCTCAAGGCCCCCCGGGTGCGCCACTGACGTATAGGATTGTTTGCTTTTCCTGCATTTTGTTCGTTTCCAATCATAACACCACTCAAAATCTAAAGAAGACTTTTCAAACCTAGCCTGTTGAAGTTTCAGCTCCTGCAGTGGATTACACTTTTCACCATTTTTTTCTGATTTCAGTATTTCTTGTCAGGATTTTTCCCTTTCGAAATCTGGAATCCCCAAGGTTCTGCTGTTTAACCTACATCTATAAGAAAGTAGAACGAAAGAAATGGGTATTGTTTGGGGTGCTATAAACACAAAGCATACCATACACTTATACGTTGCTCGGGGGCGCCCTTGGCAAGCCTCAGCCGATTATTTCTCTGATTGTTCATTTTCTCCCAATCTCACCCCCAAATTGTGGCGTTCATATATGCGACCGGCTCCACAAAAAAGGGTATTAAGTCGCGCTGAGCATTATTGTGTAATGGCCCGCTCAACATTGTTTATTTTGATGAACAACGTGGAAAGACAACCTTTTTGTGTGCATCGTTCTGGTGTTCTACAACAAAGCCAGCTATTTCAAAGCCTGTTTTCTCAGTTGTGTAATCTGAACTCAAAGGAAGTAATTAATATGCAAATACATCATATCTCCAGAACGGAAGAGCCAAGGAGCTTTATATCAAATGAAAGCTTACATTGTGGCCTTTTCAACCATGTATATAACTCAATTTCACTTTTTTTGCGACATAATTCCCCTTTTTTGTTGAGCCGGTCACATATATAGTGATTCATGTGAATGATATAGGGAAAAGTGCATTGGAATATGGATATTTGCAACTGAATTCACATCGATTTAAGCCTTTTGCATCTTCATGTGAGTGAGACGAAGGTACCGGTACATGTACGTAAGCATCTGGATTTTATTGCGCAGAATGCTGTAATATGTAGGCAGTACACATAACATGCATCAGCTGAGTTCATACATTGTGTTCACAGGACTTTGACGCATTCATACATGTATAAATTTAGGGGTAAATTGGCTTTCCATTTTAGGCAGTGATGTAGCTGAATCACATGGGTCAATTCCGAGTCATGAATCATGAGCCGTTTGTTTCAAGTTCGAGTCCGAGTCACCGTCACGAGTCATTTGGTTCGAGTCCGAGTCCGAGTCACGAGTCATTTGATTCAAGTCTTGAGTCCAATTACGGCCATGGTTGTTTGAATATGGACTCTGAAGATAGGCTGTTTGAACTCATACAAAACAGGTACAATGTATACAAATGATGAATGTTTATGAGTGCAATGGTAAGAATAATTTCATGCGGTGATGGAATGTTCCATTTCACGAAATGAAGCCGAGTAGAATGGAACATTCCATCTGTCACCAAATGAAATTATTCTAACTATTGCATACGAATGTGAAGCACTCATAATTTGTTCATACAACAACTGAATAAATCCTCGTCATCTGATTGGTCAGAACCAATCATGTGACCGTGCAATGGAACTTCTACATGTATTCACCGTGAAATAGAACTTTTAGAATTCAATGACATGTGATCAAACGACCGACCAATCAAATGACGGAGATTTATGCAGGCGTTGTATAAACATGAATACAGTAGATTTCCCATTGATTACTGATTACTGTCAATATTAAACGGAGTTTTCCTACACAGTCTATAGAATTCGGTTCATCGTTACATCAAGGCTACATGAACAAACAAAGAAACAAACGAACAGTAATTATAGATCATGAATCTAATGAAACCTGCACAATATCCTGTCCAGGTAGTGTCCATGTCACATTGATTGAACGTGGACTTGCTATGATAAATGACTATCTTAGGTTGTGCCTATGTGTTGACAGGTGGTAATGTGTACGTGTGCATGCATCCACATTTTTGTTTAATGGGGATGGCATGGTCCCTAAAGAATGCACTTTCTTGATGTGTTGAGTGTGATCAGAAAAATCAATGCCGGTAACACGTACAGGTATTTTATGTACATGTACATGTTCTTTATTTTCTAGTGTACAGATATTCACAAGTCATGCAAATGTTTCAAAATAAGCCACTGCATGAGCGACATGCACATTGTAAAAGTTGGACAGGTTAGTTGTTAATGTACCCTAGGATTGTTAGTTATTTTGCTTGGGCCAAAGGAAAAAACTAAACCAGTTTCTCTTCCCGGCCGCTTATGTTTTCCCGCCTGCCTACTTTTTTTTTACTTTTTTTTTTTCTTTCCTTTTTTTTCTTTCCTTTTTTTTCTTCTTTCCTTTGTTTTGTTTTGTTTTGTTTTTTTTCTTTCCTTTTCTTAATTCATACATTTCCAATATAGTTTGCAAATATATTTTCAATATCTTGTCTTTTTATTTGTTTCCAACAAATTGTAGCTACCTGTATGTAGGAAGGGTCACGGCTGCGTTGGACACAAGTTTGTATCAGCAAAAGTGTCTAGAAAAAAAATTGCCTGCCTCCTTCATTTTTTTAAAGAGACCAGACGAGAAACGTTTTTTTTTAATTATTACTCGGTCTTACATGTCAAACAATAAAAAATTATTGAAAACTAAATGATCCCAAAAAAGTATACATTTAAACCAAAACGTATGCTTATGTATATGCACCTCAAAAGATGCCTCCATATAATTGATGATTGATGTGCAGTGTATATATTTCATTAATTTGTCCTAGCGCAGATGTAATTTCAGCCAATTCATAAAAACATAATTGGGTTTAGTAATTACTGTCTTCAATAATGAAACCGCTTCTCGCCGTACGCGGCAAAGCCTTTTAGAATTTAATGAGAGATATGTGCTTTGTAGGCAGAAATTGTAGGCAGCACGCAATTTTGGACGTGATTCCCATGTGTGCTTGCCGGATATTGGGCTTGTCAAAACATGACGGTGCACGATGAATTAATGATCTTTCCTCTCACTGGTACAGTGCATTTTACATGAAGCAGGTTCTATCAGCTACTATTCCTTTGTTAAAGGTAATTGCTAACATTTGCTTTTACTGTAATTTTCAGAAATGGATGGATTGGGGGGTGGGTTAATATTTTATAGCAAATATTGTTACACTGACTTGTTTAAGGTTTTGTGTTTCATAGTAAAGTAAAGTCTGTCCCGAGCCAATGTGGCTCATCAGGCCGGCGTTTATCTCCGGTTTCAGTAGCATGAAACGACTGAGAATATTTCTACTCCCCCTGGATAGGATATGCTAGTCCATCGCAGGTTACTCCCCAGCTAATGCCGGTACCCATTTATACTCCTGGGTGGAGAGGGGCAAGTCGGGGGTGAAGTGCCTTGCCCAAGGACACAATATATGACCAGCGGCTGGATTCGAACCCCGGACCCTCTGATCATGAGTCACGAATCCTAACCACTAGGCCACACACTCCCCTTTGTGTTTATAGATGCTCGGGAAAAAAATGTCGTTTTTATAGTCTTGTTCCCTGACCCTTACTTGAGGCGAAACAGAACAATATATAGACATTGGGGAAATCATCAGGTCACGGAACAAGACTAGCTAGCTTGCACCTGTTCTAGGATGTGTAACTGTTGGAAACAATGTGGATTAACTAAATTTGGGGAAATTGGGGGGGGGGCAGTATTTGCCAAAATTCAGGTGTTTTTTTTTACGATAATCGGCCAACCATCGTTGGAAATTGATACACTTTTCTTGAAAATGACAGCACACCAGCCATGATTTTGTAGGATGCTTAAGACTTGTAGTCACCTACATTAATTCAAGCAAGGTATTTCATGATAATTTGTTAATTTTGTTTGCAAATGTTACTTATTACCTTTAACCAGACCATTGGTTAATGTGCATGGAATTTTGAACATGTACATGTACATCATGTACCACTGTCTGTACTATTTTCAAGTTTCACTCTGAACAGTGGATATTTTCATAAACTGTTATTTTTGTAGCAATGCAATTAAAAACTTTAATCACTTTTGGATGAGAAAATAGTCAAAAATTTAGGCCAACGATAAGTTAGGAATAATTTTCAGCAGGAACCAGCCTGCTCATGGCAGATCTGTTTGTTCGCAAAAGGAACCCAAAATATAAGCCTTTTCTGAATAGGTTTGCAAGTGTCCGCAATCGAAAAAGGATGTTTTTTTTTTCATTAAAAAAAAAATCAAGCGAAAATTCAAAATGAAATTTGTTGATGAACACATACAGTACATCAAGTGCAACTGAGCAAGAAAGCGCAGCACTTGTTTGTGAGCGCGTTGAACCGTGGTCAAATGTGTCAAATGTCTTCACTTTACAAACTGTGCAACCAACCGGTGACTCTTTGCATGAAACGCAGTTGGCAATGTGTGGCTAACTCGTGAGAGCAATGTTAGAAGGATGCTTCTCTGCACACACTGATTTGAGGGCATGTGTGTGCAGTCGTGCACATGTAAAGAGTTAAACTTCCAAGGCGCTTCAAAAATGTATGTATACCGGTAGTATTCATTTGAAAAAAAGTGATAAAGTCGCATTTTATGAAAATTGATATCACATCAGCGCTATTAAGTGCAAAGGATCGCCACATCGCGCAGACTCGTGTCAGTCTCCATATGGCCACAAAAAAAGTCTCCGGTTTCTGGTATGCGCGCGCGTCGCCGTAGCCATGCGCGTCGGCAAAATGAAAAAGTTTTTTTTTTCAATGAAAGATGATGTCTCACAACCGCCAAACTCACTGGTTTGACTGGAATTCTGCTGCTGCACAATTTTAACATGTTTTTAGATGGGGTTATGATCGAGAATAAGTTTTATGTGGCCTCTCTGGTCTCCCATAATTTTTGCACTAAGTTTAGTCGGGCACCATTTGCAGTCATCAGCCGACATTTGAAGCAAAAAAAAACAGGTAAAAAAAAAAAAAAAGCCGCATCGCCGCACCACTTTTTGGGCAAGCTCCATACCAGAAACCGGAGACTTTTTTTTTTGGCCTATAAGAAGATTTTTTAGTACTACTCGAGAGAGGCACATACCACAAACATAGCTAGAGGGGTGTTAAAAAAAAAAGGAGTAAATTTGTTGAACAAAAACATTGGAAAGTTATAACTTCTGTGATTGGTATTTATGGTATTTATGAATGGGAGCTTTTGTTTCGGGCCATTATCAGCGTCCAGGCCCCAAGCCGTTTTTCAACGTACTTGTTTAAAACTGTTCAAGCATATATTTATTCCCTTATAAATTGACTTCCGAACGCCATACATGTAGGCGTAGAAGCACATTCTCGCCATACGTGTACATTTTTGTCTTCATATGAGCAGTAAGAGTCTTCTAAAAGAATCCAGTGGATTTATTAGCTACCTTCGTGTGGACAGAGATCTGCCCCAGGGCGAGTAGTAAGGAAAATATATGCAGTGTGCTGTTATTTGATACCTAGCGGATTCGTGAGTGTTTGTGATTGAAATTCTCGACCAACATACCTGACTTTGATGTCCTTTTACAGGGACTTGTACCCCTTGGGCTAGTACAAGCAGAAGCATGCTGACTAACGCTATCATATCACTTCATATCTCACAGACACTGTCGAAAACGTGAACATTTGTTTTCATAAAATGAGCTTCATTTTGGGTGCACAACACAGTTAGATGGATACCGGTACCGTCATGCATGTGACGATTTTTTTAATAACTGAAGTCGATATCATGGGTGTGCGTCCGTTTTGGAAGAGCAGTGTATTCTAAACTTTCTTTTCAGGCCACAAATTATGAAATAAATGTGTTTCTGCAAATTTTCTTATTTATTCTCGGCCTTCTGTTTGCAAACCTTCAGATCTCGTGTATGTACTATGAAATTTGTCAGGATTTTTTCCAGATTTCGTTATTTTGGGGGGCAGACCCTACATGATCCGGGCCCTCGGTGGCCCTCAAACCCTCTGCCAACTATTTTTCATGGATTTTTTCAATTCCCCTAATCACACTATTGTATGCGACCTTGCCATTATTGCCATTCGATCAACTGCATCTATCAAGGAATACACTTGCTCAAACCAGATTTGCCTGACGTTTTAGTCAAACTTATTGCCAACTGGTCAATTCCACGGTTACATTTTTGATGTACTTTTGAGTTTCCTTGGGCTGTAATTACCTTACTGAAAAGGTTTAATAACTGTTATCCCCATGGTAGATAGAGTAGACCTAGACCTACCTAAGCACCAAAGATGACATCCAGAAAAATGTGTTATGTATGATAAACAAGATGCACAAAATCAGTTACTCCTGTTACATTTTCGTAACGTTACTTTTCAGTAAGGTAATTACAGCCCAAGGAAACTCAAAAGTACACCAAAAATGTAACGTGAGTAACCGTGGAATTGCCCAACTGCATTTTTGTAGCCGTCCGAACTGTCCTTTTGTCACTTCTTTTGTACGTAAATATATGTTATATTCAAAAACATATTTTTATTGTGTATACAATATATTTTTCATGTTCGTATTTGAACATGACAATGTATGTGCGAACAAGTGATGAGGATCGAATGATGTATCACGAACATGCTTGTCTTACAGACAGGCCGTTACTCCGATTTCACAATCAATTTAACGAGTGGAAGGTGAGATGCAAACTTTCATGCAACTTTCTCCACTTCATTCCCAGGCACCAATCAGTTCCACAGACATACCTTGCACATTGAATTCCCCTCCCTTCCTACCCACTCTTCCCCCCCCCCCTTCCTCCCTAATAATGTAATCAATGACATGAGATACAGTCTGGTCGCTAAACGTGATCCGAACGCGGCCGTGCCTGTTACAAGAATGTGGCCCTATCGCCATCTCATGGATTAGATGGTGCAGATAGGACACATCGCTCCCGGACTTGTGAAAATTGTCAGGTCATGTGTCCGACCCCGAAGCACAAGTTGCTTTCCCTGTCCCGTCTGTGAGGCTGGTAAAATTTATGCTATCTTTGGGGAAGGCGTGAATACCTAGACATTAAGAAAGCTGAGCACTCAAAATCACTGAAACCAGTCACGTACGTGATATTTATGATTTAGGTCTGGGTTTTAGGACAATTGAGTGCCTTGCATATCTTGTGCCCATGCATATATTCTTCTCAGGTGCGGAAGATATGTGCATTTTTGTAATTCATTTGAAAATAAGTTGGTTCCACCTTTCGCCTTTCTGTTGTCCATTGACATTCATTGACTTTAGTCCTCTCATGAACACCCCTGGAAAAAAATATCTTTAACTTTTCCAGTGTGTGGGCAGTTTTAATCAGGGTTCACAGCCACGCTGGAAATCAGGAAAAACCTTGAGTTGAATATGAGTTTCCATATTTCCAGTCAGGGAAAACTCAGGAAATTTGAGAAATACGCCAAAAAATCAGGGATAACTCAGGGTATTTGACAGTGACCCAGAAGGAAAAGATTTTCGCCAGTTTGGCTTATGTGCATCTTGTACCGTGTTTCCAAGTTGTGTCCATTGACCGACTGGCTAAGGTAGCTTTTTGTGTGTGAGAGAATATTACACAGTTCTTTAATTTATACACACCGCTCCAGAATATAACAAATGGCTGTGCACACAACCTCTTTACTAATACCAGCAACCTCATTAAAGTGAAATTATTTCTCACAGAATTTTGAACATTTCTCAGGAAAATATCGGAGAAAAGTCAGGGAATTTTCTTTTTCACAAAAAGGCAAAGTGCTGAGAGCCAAATACATTGTATCCAATGTATGCTCCTCATCACTTTTTTATTATATGTACATGTCCATGACTTTGTGCATTTGATAAACTCAATATTGAACTCCTGTTCTCTTCCGCAGGCCATGCCGTGGAACCCTATCGATGCCGTCCACGCCTAACCATGGACAACGAGCTTCCCCGTCAGGAACTGGTCAAATGCGTGGTGGTGGGCGACAGCTCCACGGGCAAGACGCGCCTCATCGTCGCCCGGGCCACCAAGCGGGCCATGACCAGGGCCCAGCTGTTCCAGACCCACAAGCCGTCCGTCTGGGCCATTGATCAGTATCATCGCTGCCAGGAGGTGAGTGGAGTGCAGGTCAAAGGTCATGTGAGGTCACCGGGGTCAGCTTGAGTTTTGTCAGACTAACAAGCCCTCTGTAAGCAAGTTTTGGGAGGACCATTAGTCGACTAGTGGTTGATTTTGTGATGTAACTTACGCCTGCGCACTCAATGTGCGAAGGCCTCTAGTCACTAAAGTTCTTGGTCCTGGCTCCCCGTTGTACGTTATGATGCACGTGGCTATTGGTTACCACTGATGCGGCCGTGCCCCGGACTTTGGTTCCAAATAGTCGACAAGAGTATAGTCAGACTATCCTGCGTTCAAGTGAAGTCAGTCGAATTATAAAAGCTGGACGGAGTGTGCTCTCACAAAATGATATCTGAAATTATAAACTGTTTTTTCATTTGAGTGTTCATAAAACGTGATTCCTCATGAAACCTAGTGTGATATTTTTTATGAAATTTAAAAAATATATTCTGATTTGAGCTAAAACTTTACCTCACTAAGTGTTGGAAGTCTACAGGGCGTACTTATTTTCAATTATAAAAATGGGTTATTGCATGGCTGAGATCCTGGGCAAATTGCAAACCCCCCCCCCCCCTTCACCTTAACTTGAGAAGGTACACGTATGTGTAGGAAAGCTTGTTTCTTTTCTCTTTTTGAATTAATATTTTAAAAACTCTGTCAAGTGAACTGCACATGACACATGAATGCGTGTGCTGTTGTGTTCACACAAAATACAATCAAGACGTGCAGTGGAAGTGGCAACATCAACACCTGGGCGTGTTTACGTCTGTGTCATAAACTCAGACCATTCACACGTCATTGTGTAGCCCATGATCTAATCACCGGGCCAGGCGCTGGACTCACAATTGAATTGCGTCTCCCCCAACATGTGTTAATTCTCGGCTTGCGTGTTTTTTTTTCTCATCCAATCCAGGTGTTGGAGAATTCGTGGGAGGTAATTGACGGCGTGAGCGTGTCGCTACGACTGTGGGACACGTTTGGTGATCATGAGAAGGACAGACGCTTTGCCTACGGCAGGTTGGTTCGCAGTCTGTATTTCCATCGACACCGATGCATACATTATGTTCTAAACGTTGCCATTTCCAGGTGATTAGGACGAAGCAAGTCACAACAGGACTATTTTCTGACTTCTAGGCCACTGACAGCCTACAGACATTAATTAGTTAACAGCATTTTTATGGAGTACTGAAGTGAATATGTCACACGCACAGAATGTGTGTGAACGACATTAGCGCGTGATCCAGCCCGTGAACCAACATGCGCGCGTACTCCATTCGTTTGCACTACACTTTCTGGTTCTAAATGACATCACACTTTGATACTCCATATTGGCTTTATAACTGAAGTGAAAAAAATATAGCTTTGTCGAAGGACTTTGGGGTCTACAATAAGCGGTAGGTTCTACAATAAGCCTTTTCGCAATTTCAACTGCGCGTGTGCACAACAAGAATTTATAATGAGATAAACAAAGCAGATGAAAGCATGCAAGTCTATGGGGTACGTGGTATACTGCAATTTTTCATCGAATCAAAACGAAGATGGAAACTTTTGTTCACACAATATTTGAAGCAAACAAAACATTTTGAAACCATGGTGCCGTAAAACAAATATGAACATTTTGCATCTACTTCAAAACAAAATTTTTTCGTTGGTACCCTGCTATGATTTTGCACGTGTGTGGAAAACTGTTTATCTCTCAAAACGAAATCGTGAATCATGATGTGCGCACGCGCATTGAAATTGCGAAAAGGCTTTTTTTTTTCAGATTCAAACTGAAGAGTTGGCAACACGGGGGAAAAAAACATTGTAGACTTTTCAAGAGGAAACTGTCATGGATATTTAAAAACAAAATTGGCACACTGTATGAGGGGAAAACAGTGGTTTAGAATATGGTTAAGGAGTTAAGTGGCTGTGTAGCCTTCATCTGAAGAAAAAACTTATTCAAACTTGTAAAAAATTATTTGACATGCTTTTTTGGCATTCCCTTTTTTAGTCAATCCCTGAAATCATTTTTGATTTTTCCTCATCCCTTACACCAAACATACGTGTACATAATATACAAACAAAGTATACGTGTACAAGTGCGTATTTGAAGTCACATTAGCACATCGTGTAGGCTAAACAGAAAGAGGACGCGTGATGGACTTTTGAACCAGATGTTGTGAAATGTCAACATATTGTTATAAAATACTGCAGGCTCAGTGTTTTTCAAGAGTTGTGTTAAAAAAGAAAATGAAATCATGCTCGACTTGGATCCAAGCCCCAAACCCCTGCTAAGTGAAATGTTGCGCAGCGTGAAATGTTGTGCAACTTACGCAATAAATTGTGGGGCAAGCAGAGTTGCGCCATTGCATAAGGTTCCATGAAATCGGCTGCTGGTCACTGATAGGCGAGGGACATTCAGTTTTCAGTTATCAGTCGTGAATTATCAGCAGTGAATTCTTCAGTACAAGTCGCTGACACACCTTCAAATCAACAGGTCTCGAATCAATCCTGACAAGTAGTTTTTTCGAAAAACAAAAGTACATTTCAATCTTTCCAACCATGATAATTTTACAAGGCAGTGCCTAATTACATTTAGCACTGCATCACAGCACATCGTGATAAAATGAAAATGACAGATAAACGCTCCGTTGATGGGCAAACCACTAGCAGTTATGTGAAGAGCGTAATTGAGGTCAACTGTAAGGCCCTGTCACTCGATACAATTTCATTACAATGTAGTGAAATGGAAATTCAGCCTGTCCCATTTTCAGCAAGTGTACTTGTCCTTGGAAGTTCACACCCAACATGGAAATGTAAGCAGGGAGTTTAATTCACTAGTCACTGTACCACCCAAAGCGCCCTGCCTGTTACTCCTTGTACCGCCCCAAGCCGCCCCAGCACTCTGTGGTTCTATGGCTTCATCAAGGAGTTAATACAGTGTAGTACAATGTAATACAAGTCTTAGTGAGCTGGTGCTTGTGCTCTTGAGCAAGGCACTTTACCATTATTGCTTCGTCCTTCGGATGGGACGTAAAGCCGTAGGTCCCGTGTGTTGTGTAATGCACGTTAAAGAACCCAGTAACACGTATCACTAAGAGAAGGGGTTTGCCCCGGTGTTTCTGGCAGTGGCTGCAATATGCGCCGCAGCACCTTGTACATGTTGTAAACCCTTATAAGGTGCTACATATTGGGTCTCATGTTTCTCATAAGTTTTATTTACCTTTCTTTAATAATAATAAAAATAATAATAGACATAATTTCCAGCGCCTTGAGTACCTAATTGTTGGTAGATACGTGCGCTACATAAGACTCCGATATTATTATAAGTGAGGACCAGCAACGGCCACTAATAAATGAGGCGTTTGTTGTTGACATAAGTCAATCACAAGTCAATCAAACATGAAATGACTTATAAAATGTGGTGCTTTATTAGCATGTTATACGAAAGGTCTCAAAGTGCTTCACAATTATTATCCCTGGTCATCAGGCCATGGAACCATTTTTTTTGCAGCAGCAGCTCGAGATCAATGCAACCTTGTCTCTACCTTCACAGGTACCCGTTTTCTTGTTCCGTAACTGTGGGGACTACAAAGTTGTCCCATGGTACTATGGGGACCGAAGACGCTGTGGGGACAGCAGAAATTACCTAATTACCTAGTAACAACGAAAAAATTCCTCATAACGATGGTCGGCCCACACATATACTCCTGGGTAAAGAAAGGCAATTGTAGTAAAGTGTCTTGCCCAAAAACACAAGCATCATGTTCCCCGTCTGGGTTCAAACATACCGGTACGTACCACAGCAAATGAGTCAAACACTGTAACCATTGGACCATAGTGCTCCACTTGTCAGGTCACAAATAATTTTGGGAATAGACAATGACAAAAGGAATTCCTGTGTCTCAGTTCGTTTGAAAAGCTTTCACGCTTAAATAATAAAAACTGGTTTTGTTTTGTGACTTGTGATTGAACTGTATTGTGATGACTTGCGATTGACTTCATTACAACTCTAAAATTGGTGTTGAAGCTTAGGTCAAGGACCCTGACTCGGTAACAGTATCCCAAATAGTCTGGACTGACTCCTTTGGGTGTCGCCATCCTTCCTGTGTAATGACCGTATGCTTCCTGGCGATGACTGACTGGCCAGTTGGCTCCAGACTCAATAGTTCCTGTAATTGTCCAGGGTTAGATTCCTTGATAGCAAACTGGGGATGTACATTGTACATGCACTAAGGTACTTCTTGTTGCAACTCAAGGGCTGTTTCACACTTGCCATGAATCTCTGGGTCTCCCCCCCCCCCCCCCCCCCCCCCCACAAAATCCTGGATTGTTTTGTATTGCCGAGATTGCACTTGCAGCTAGCCAGGCTGGAGTTGACCTGGACAAGGTGCTTTCAGCCGTATAAAAAGCGCTGGTCAAAAAGCGCCCTCTCTTGTTCTTGCAATGAGTCCATTGTTCAAATAAATTTAATTACAATGTAATACAGTGTAACAAAAAGTACTAATGGGTTAAACACAACAAACATGGCAGTCTTAATGTACGTTCCCAAATCTGCAAAGACAAATGTGCTAGACAGGAAAATATCCCAGTGGCACATTTTTAATACATAAACCCCAGTGTAAAGTAGATGTATACATGTAGCCCACGCAGCTGTGCTCTACATTTGTAGCCTATTGTAGGCTATTGAACCCATCAGATCAAAATGCCGATTTTGTAGAGATTGCTTCACAGTTTGCAGAATAGCTGTGCTTATCTACACCAGATAAGGTGCTCTTATCGAAATCTGATTTCACTGCCTAGACATGCTGACACGTGGCATGGCTATTTCTGGCGTTGCCTCACTGTTTCATGCACATTCTGCCTCTGAGTGTGCTCTTTGAGTGTGCTCTTTCCTATGCTCCTACTCTCAGCATCTCTTCAGGAGGTATCATTACTCTAGCAGATATTTCAATTTGCAATATGATGGGGCACCGATTTCCCACTTTTCCTTCCCCGGACTGTTTATTAATTCTTGCTTGTTTCTTGTTTTGGGCACAATTGATTTCCCACTTTTCCTTCCCCCTGACCGTTGATTAATTCTCGCTTGTTTCTTGTTCATGTTTACCTCTCCATCAGAGCTGACGTGGTCCTCCTGCTGTTCTCCGTGGCCGATGCCATCTCCCTCCGGAACACCACCCGGGTCTGGCTGCCAGAGATTCGCCACTTCTGCCCCCGGGCTCCCATCATTCTCTGCGGCACCAAGAACGACCTGCGGTACGCCGACCTGGAGGCGCTGCTCAAGGAGCGAGGGCCTGTCAGGTAAGAAGAGAGAGATAGCATGGAGGCAAGAACTGCCTGCTCGGAAGACATGACAAAGTCTTTGGGGTTTTCCAAACTTTGGCTTTGCCCTCTGTCTTTGGCGTCATCTCTGGCTGTCGATTGTTTTTTAGGCTTGAACCTTCTTGGTCTTCTGCACTTCACAAGCCTTCAAGTTTTGCAAAACCACTTTTGCCCACTGAGTTGGCACCCACACTTTATTCATTTGAGGTTTTCTCTGTGAAGTTGGATAACACTTCAAATCCCTGCACCAATTCTTTGTTCAGGGCAAGCAGGCAGACTCAGTCACGCTTCACTGCTCTCCACAGTGCTGTTTTTCTGTGTGCAGTGACTCTCTGTGTGACACAGTTACTTTAACACTTCATATCCCTTCACCTGATTCCCAAGGTCTTAAAATTTGCAAAAACATTATTGAAATAGTGAATATCTGGCATTTTCTCGTTCAGTCAAGCATCACGTAGGAGTCTCGAGTCCAAATTAGAGCTACTTTTTAGTGTGACTCTAACAAAAAAAGTTGGAGACACAAATCCTACAATTTCTGACCCTAACGTTTTATCACATGGACCAATTACTAAGAGTTATCATTAAATGCCATTATTTACAAATGTCTGTTCAAACTGTACATAAATCTATGGTCACAATTTTTGTTTTTTTGCAGCCACCAGTGCACCAAGCACCGACCTTTTGACCCCAAGGGAATCGTCTCCCCCTCAGAGGGTCGTCAATTTGCCAAAGAGATCAACGCCTTCTACTACGAGTCCAGCGCCTACACGCTGTACGGCGTGGATGAGGTGTTTGATAATGTGGTCAGGGCAGCCCTCATCGCCAGACGACAGCACCGTTTCTGGCAGTCCAACCTTAAAAAGGTAAAAAAAAGCAAAAAAGCTAGACAAGGCAAAGCTTATCCTAGAGCGCAAAAAGTTTTCTTCAATGCTGCCACCATTTCAGTCATGTTCCCCGTATCCAATAACAGTACTGAATGATAATGGGTTTTGTGCAAAAAGGAACCAGACTATTTTTCCTTCCAGCCTCGCTTTGGTTACGTTGATTTGAATGGGAAAAAAATCAAGATGGCCGCAACATGATAGCCGTCTATTGATTCAGTATGGCTATTCGCTTGAAGTCTTTCCATGCGTCTGGTCTACACAATAGGCCGGATTTAGCCCATCCATTGGCGTCACAGGTTTGTCCTATATGATAGCACTGCCCGGCTCAAAAGCGACAATCAGTCAATGAGTTAGCGAGTCAGGCTGAGTCTGGCCCTCTGGGATTAGCACCAAAAAAAGGAAACAGAAATGATGAAAAATACAAAACTTTTCGAACGAAGCGTTTATAGACTTGATTTATATTACAGACCTTTAGTCACTGCTTTTATAGAAAGTATAATTGATTGGAGCAATTGCAGCAAAAGAAAATTTTCTCTGGTGTATATTTTTTTGAAACTTCACCATCTGTGATTCAGAATAAATTAACTACTGTGAGGATCTTTATGAATTAGGTGGAAGTAAAACATTATTTTGGTTTATAGCTTACATGTAATTCAGTTAGATTTTTAATTAATTCCTTCATGTTTTTATAACTTTAATTTTTCCAAATCCTCCTAAATTCTCCTTGCATAAGTGGAGGATTTCAAAGGATGGAGAATTTATGGCAAAAAAAGTGTGGCTGATTTTGGAGGATGCACGGTGTCAGTGTCTTAGGACGGACCACGTGTTGTTTATGCTCAGTCGTGCATAGGCCTAGATTATTCTTGAAATCCTCTGCACTGCTCCAGGGTGTCACTGCAGCTTTGCCTAAATATTTTGTCAGTGATTGCCGGAGGATTTTGAAGGATTTAGGCAGTAGTCACCCCTCGAAGGATCACATTTAAGAAACGATGAAGTTGGAGGATTGAGGCTGTATGCAGTTTTTACATGGAGGCAGTTGGAGGATTTTGCAGGATGGAGGTTGCATCCTAGCAAAAATGCCTAGAGATTTAGCCTTAATTATGAATATGCAAATAATCCTACAAATGGTACATACATGTAGTTTGGGGATCCAGTACATACCTAAAGAAAGCTAAATATAACTCTGATAAGTCGTTTTGTGAATTTTGTAACTTGGGTCACCCTGTTCCCATGCAAGTTACATATATAGCAGGTAGAATGCCAGAAATGCCAAGTATGAAATGTGCTTTGAGCTACAGACACATGAAAAAAAATAAAGTTGTCGGGTGACCTACTTCAAAAGAATTTCAGGGTAAAACTGGATCTTTCTGATGCCCAGGGCAAAACAAGTCAGTAGAAATACTTCAGATCACATTTGACTCATTTTTTTTGACGGACCTAATGCTGTTACGGACGAGGATGATTTGAATTACGATAGAAAGACTATGTGACCGTCTGATGTTGAAATGAAAATTTATAGATTAAAGGCATATGGGTTCACGTGGTTTTCATGCATTGTGTTTGTTTCTAATAATAACACCACTTAAAACCCTAAGACGAATGTTCAAAACCTAACCTGTTGCACTTCCAACTCAGTGGATGTTACACTTTTCGAGAAAACAGTGACCAACCATGCACAACCTCGTGATCACAAAACAAAATCAGCCAATTAACTGTTGGAAATCACTTACATTTCTTGATTTCTTCTGAATGACAGCAAGCCAGACAGAATAATTTCACAGTGTGTTTAGTTCCAGTACGATCTTTACTCCAAGTAAGCTTTTTGAAAATAATTTGGTAGGTTACTTTTGGGATAAATGCAAATGATCTTATATGCTTTTAAATGAAACGGACATAAAATATCAATATGTCATTGGATAGCTGTGTACAATATTGTATGTTTTTTTACCTATGCTTGATAATTATTTTCGTTCTTGAAGAGCCTTTTGTTGACTTTCTCGCAAATTTTGATTTTATCCTTGGCTTGCATCTGTGTTCAGCCCTCACATCCTCACACGGGTCCTTGATCCAAGCGAAAATGATTACCTTTTAAAAATGTCTACAAATGGATGTCGACATTTTGTTGTGTAAGTTGATTGAAGGCCAAGTAAAAAAAAATAGTTTCTCGACTGGGCTTTTAAAAAAAAAAAGGGAGGATGTAGCCCTTTTTCTTTTTTTAAAGATGGCGGATTTTCCTAGATGGATTCTTCCATTTTCTGGACTCTTTTGCTGATACGTTTGTGCCCAAAGGAGCCGTCACCCTTTCTACCAGATTTTGAACTTGGTACATAGATACAATTTTAAGAGGGGCAGAGCCAGCGCGGTTAGCGTGAGGAGCTACGGTGGAAGGGGGCTGGTTACGGTCCTCCCAAAAACCAAAAAACTGGAAAACTCTCTCTGACGACCCAAAATAGTATGAGTACCTGATTCGGAAGGTAAGGGTAGACGAGAGGAGGAGAGGACTGGGCATCGCCACTCATATGTCAGCGCCCCAAGACACAGTGGAACTCTAACCACATCCCTGCCCTACGGCCAGTAATTTAATTACATAGATACAGGTTTGCTTGAAACACATAAAAAGTCGAAACATATTGAATGTATGATTTAAAAGAAAATGGGGGAAAAAGGAAGCTGCCGGAAAAAAAGAAAGTGGGCAGGTTGGTTGGCCTATAAATCGGCCATTAATTCTGTATGATGTCTCTGTCTATTTTTTTTCTCTCTTCAGGTTCAGAGGCCCTTACCTCAAGCCCCTTACTTGCCCCCTTGCCCAAATGAGCCCCGTGTCGTGGTCCCACCCACCACCTACGATAACGACATCTCAAGCCTGCTGAAGGACCTGACATGCGCGGACGTGACATTTGTGGTCCAGGGAGAATACATTCACGCTCATAAGGTACATTAGCAGTTATCCCACGAGCACAAATGGGACACAGAAATAATGTAGCGCATCTGTGTCCCATCTGACACGAGGCCAAAGGCCGAATTTATCTTCAAGCAAACTTGACGCACAGTAAAGATGGAATATGCACGCTGTATACAATGTTTTTAGCGGTTGTCCTGTCACACGTGCGTGCAGCAAGAATGGCGAGCACATCTTATAATAGCGTGATAGGCATATTGCGATATGGACCATGGTATATGGGATAATACCACACCGTTGTTGCCATGGCTCAACCAATCAGGAATCGAGGATTCAAGTTTGCTTGAAGACAAGTACAACTTTAGACTAGTTATCAAACATTGTCATCTTCAACTGTTATATTATCTTGTGTCTGGAATATTGTAATAATTTCATTTGGCATTTGGAAAAACAGCGTGACATCAAAATGTGTCACTTGTGTACCATTTAGCTCATTTGGCACGTCATTTGTGTTTAAAACACTGTAGTGTATGGTACAGTACCTCAGATATTTTTTTGGCACACTCTGTGTTATGTCCCAGCATTTCAGTTCCAGTAGGAAAACTTGTAGCACCAGTACAGTCGACGCTTGTTAAAAGCTACACTGCACCCATACATTCTGTGTTCTGATTGGCCCACAGTGTACAGCACGGTGTGCAAATATTGACCATTTCTAAGGGTAGTTCAACATTTGCCCGAGAGTGTTCTATTTTTCTGAGACAAAGTAGAATAAAGCACTCCGTGGATTAAAGAGGAAGGGTATGTACTGTACCAAACAGCAAGCTGTCGATAAAACCTCCACCAATAGATTCTGCACAGTTTCGTAGACATCTGATAAGCAAAACCAATGCAATTGTGCTTTAACTTGAACTCTGTCAAATGCTTTGACTCAACTGCACACTGATCAAGTTGTGTGTTTGTACCCCCAAGGTGTGCCTCATAGCAGCCTCCTCTGTCTTCCACGATCTCTTCATGTTGGACCTCTCGGACCAGTTGGACAGTTCGTCCTCCCAGGATCCTGAGGGCCAATCCTACAGCGCGGGGCAGCACTGGTCCAGCCCCTCCCCGGTCCCCCAACAGCTCATGTCCACCTCGCCGGACATCATCGAAACTCCACCCGACAACTCGGGCCACCACCCCCACCCCCACCACCAGCGCAGCAACTGCGACAGAGACAGAATCATGCTGGAGGAAGGCTGCCTAAGCCTCTCCCCCAACGGCAATACGTGTGTGATCTCGGTGCGCCCGAAGACCCGCAGTGGTGCCCCGCCCTCCGCAGGCACACCCCACGCCTGGCGGACAGACCGTTCCGGTTTCCAGGACTCCATGGAGGGGGAAAGCAACGTGCCGACCTCGCCGGAGATGACCATAGTGCCTGCCAGTCTGCGATACCTCCCCAACAAGGTCCTGAACCACCCGGCCTTCCATTCCATCCACCTCCAACAGGCCGAGGACCCGATCACGGGCCGGCCCAAGCTGCGCAGCGTGGTGGTCCTGAACCACAAAATCACGCGGGATGCCTTCCGAGCCGTGCTGCGATTCCTGTACACTGGCTCCCTGAGTTCAGACACCTCCAGCAACCTGAGCGACGTGATCACAGCGGCCTCTCTCCTGGACCTGTCGGACGTGGTGTCAGCAGTGGCCAACATCAAGCACCAGGAGGAGTACATGAATCTGGAGATTGCCGAGGCCTTCTTGGAGAGCAGGAGGGACAGATTCAGGGAGCTTTTTGCAGAAAAAGGATTTCTTTCAGGTAAACCTACAGGAACATCCACATACATCTTATCGAAGTTTACAAATAACGGAACAGTGGTTGTTTCATTAGAAGAGAACTCCCCTAGTTTTTGGACAGTTAACCCGTTGTCGGGGGCTCACTCCATTTTAGAAATCCTCGATTCCATAATATTTCCCCTTTTTTCACACTAAATTTGTCATTCCTTTCAGAGCAGAACCTTTTTCTTTTTACATATTTTAATATTGGCTTGAAGATAATGCCTAACTCAAAAGTAGCTCTGGCAACTTTTGTTGGGTCAGGTACCAAAGTTGTCAAAAAGTTGTTGGCAGGAAAAAAAGCTTGAATTATGTTATTCAACTGTGAGTATTGCTGTGTGATTGCCCAGATATGGTGATCAAGCTGGATGACGGAGCCGTGGTGACCCACAGGAGCCTGTTGATGGTGCGCTGTGACCCCATGCTGGCCATGCTGAGCAGACACTTCAAGGAACGATCCTGCCAAGAGGTAGGTTGACAATCTCGGGGCCCAATCTGATGGAGCTAATAAGAGCAATTGCTAAGCAAGTGTATGAGCTAAACAAAAAATAGGCTGAAAACAGTCAAAGCAGTGTGGGGGCATTCTAGAAACGGAGGGTTCAAAGTGTGACTTTTTTTCTCTTTTTGTTACCTTGGTACTTTGTAATTCGCCATTAAAGCATCATTAAGAATGACTTAAATTATTATTTGTATTTGTTAGGTAGGTAGTTTGCGATTCATAATCACTTTTGGAGGACGATTGTATCAAAGAGTGCAACAGAATGAAAAATAAAATTGTAGATGTTAGATGAAGCAGGGACAGGAAAACGTGATCCCAAAATTAATGGAATGACCCAGATACATCAAATGATGATGGTTCTGGTAACCTGCTTTGGCCAAGGGAAATGTTCCGTTGCTTGTTATGCTTACAATTGACACCTGTACTACATTGTGTTACATCATATTTATTTCTGGATGATACCATAAAAACAACGGAGTGCTGGGATGGTTTGTGGAGTAACAGCCAGAGAGGTTTGGGGCGATACAGTGACTTGTACCAGTCCTTCTGATTTGAGGCGTGCAATCACACCCCCACACCATCGCACACCTAAAATCTTCCCAAGAAGTGTGAATAATTGCACGCCTGAATTTCCCTGGACCACAGATCACACACCTAGAAAACCACACACCTACAAAAAACACACACCTAGAAAAATCGAGGTGTGCCTTTTTCCACACGCCTGTGATTTTCAAATCAGAAGGACTGTTGTACTTGTAATTCTGAAAGGCATATAGGATCATTTGCATTTATCCCTATAAATAAAATTAACCTGCCGAACTATTATCAAAAAGCTTACTTGGATTAAACATGGTAAACAACCGGTGAAATTATTCTCTCTGGCTTACTGTTATTTAGAAGAAATCCAGAAAAACAATCAGTCAATTGACTTTTTTTATCATAAATAGTTCTATTGTTGAAACTTCAACAAGTTAGGTTTTGGACATTCTTCTTTGGATTTTGAGTGGTGTTATTATTGGAAACAAACAAAAATGCATGAAAAGTAAATGATCCTATATGCCTTTGAGAGATTTAAGTATTTTTGATTTGACATTCATGATTTCTTACCCCTGTCCCTGACATTTCACCTTCGTGCAGGTCATCCTACGGGGCTTCAGGAAGAGCACCTTCAAGGCGGTGCTGGTCTACCTCTACACTGACCAGTGTCCCGACCAGCTGACCCGCAGCGACATGCTGTCGGTCATCGAGCTGGCCAACTTCCTGTGCCTACCCAGGCTGGTGGCGTTGGCCGAGCAGTGCCTGATCCACAGCTTCCGAGGGGAGGCCGCCGAGAAGGACGGGGACATTGGGGAGAACATCTCCTACCTGCTGGAGACGTGCAAGGTATGACACGAGGCCACTAACATATATAAATGAATGAATACATTTGGGGGCCTAATGTTCCTTACTCGCAGCAGCAGCTGAAATGCGAAGGACACAGCTACAACGTGGTCGAGCTGAAGGCATGTAAAGGTGCCTTAGGTAGCTGCCAAAAGACCCATCCGCTAAACGACCCATGTCTGATCACAAGGCACAGCCAGATTGTATTATTTCTCCAGTTCCTCCCTTGTACTGCCTTAACCCTACCCTCCAGGGTATTTTTGGCTAGAAACCCTACCAAACGCAGCAACATGCTACAATTGTCAAAATGACAAGCCTGCCCAGTATAAAGCAAGATCCAAAAGTCGAAAAGTCCCTGCACAATTCTTGTGTGTGGTTAAGCTGCGGGCAAGCAGGCAGATTCAGTCACGCTTCACTTCTCTGCAGTGCTGTTTTTTTGGGTGCAGTGTGACTCTCTGTGTGGCACAGTTACTTTAACACTTCATATCCCTTCACCTGAAACTTACCTGCAGGGTTTTAATGGGTTTAATTACATATTGGGAAAGAATGTTGCAACCTGACACTACTTCAGCGGGTGTGTACAAAGTCTATGGAGAGTCAAGAACATTTTTTAAGTATTTCCTAACAAAATTGGAAATATTTCTCAGTCCCAGATTCATGTCTTATCATCATTTTTGCAATGACTGACCTTCATTGAGATGATATATGTAGAAAAAAGCAGCGTCAGGCTGAAACATTCTTTCCACATATTGCTCTGAATATTGACTTCCTCCTAGGAGGGTTAGAAGCCTGTGACTTGACTTAGGCCTGGACAACTTGTAATTCACTTTTAAAGACTTAGTTAGAACTTTTGCTGGCCTCGACTACAACACTCCGTGACTCTTTACGCCCCTTTCCGCAGGTCCACAACGCCAACCAGCTCTACCTGTGGTGCGTCCACCACACGGCCATCCACTACGACGACATCAACAAGAAGCACCCGCGGCTCCTGCGGGACATCAGCCAGGAGGCCTGCAAGCAGATCAACTGCCAGCGCTGGCCCCCGCTCTACTACCTGAACGAGATCGAGGAGTTCGAGCAGCAGCAGCGAGAGAAGAAGAGACTTCAAGACCGAGCCAAGAAGCACAAGTGGTGTCTCAAGTGAATCTTCTTTTTTTTCCGGAGATTCTTCTCCGTCGAGTGGGCATTACCAGTTTTTTGGGCAAAGGGTTTTCTTTTTGGAGGCGGGGGGTGTCATACAGAGGGTGTCTGGAGAGATACACGTGAACCAATTCCATGTCAAGGGAGACTTTTTTTTTTTATATAATCAACTTAGGATTCTTTGGAAGATTATAATGTAGAAAATCATTCTGAGAAAAAAAGCAATTGGCGAGGCGTTTTGCAATTTTTTGTATGCCAAAATATAAGTATGTTAGTAACACCAATATCTCGAGAGAGAAAAAAAGCATTGGCTTTGGCATTGGTTGGTTTTCCAAGAGTAGCCCTACCTGATGAGACGCATCTTAAAGTTCGTGAAATCAGCCCCTGGTCTCTTTTACCTTACGTGTGATCTGTCACTGTCTTAATTATCTTCGCCTAGGCATGTGCAATACAACTAATGAGTCAAGTCCATATTTCGCACTACTTTGGCTGTATAAGCTAATTCAGTCATGGCTTATAAACCCTAACCATGCTATAAATGCAACAGAAAGCAACGAAGATAACAAGTTGTTGCATACTGTTGCATTTAGCAGGGTAACTGCTCATAGTGCCAAGGCAATACAACTGAATCCACTGTTGCAGTTTGTTGCATTTAGCAGGGTAACTGCTCATAGTGCCAAGGCAATACAACTGAATCCACTGTTGCAGTTTGTTGCATTTAGCAGGGTAACTGCTCATAGTGCCAAGGCAAGACAACTGAATCCACTGTTGCAGTTTGTTGCATTTAGCAGGGTAACTGCTTATAGTGCCAAGGCAAGACAACAGAATCCACTGTTGCAGTATGTTGCATTTTATGTTCTCATTTCAGTTGTGTTGATTATTGTTGCATACCTGAAGAATATCCGAGGGGAGTTGGGGATAATTTAATATTAAGTTTCTTAAAATGTAATTAACTGTTTGTTTCTTGCCTGATTGATTTCTTTTTTTTAATTACCACCCTTACACAAGTGTGCTATCGGCCTTCAAAAGGCCCAAGTTTGTAACCATTGCGAACTCACGTTTAATGTACAGGCAATTTAACAAAAAAATATCGGTGAGACGGTGACATTGTTGGGTTCCTGTAAGATACACTGTCTCTGTGAGACACCAGATTTGAATTTGTAAAACTGTTTTGAGAAACATTGTAAACGTCATGTGTTGTTGTTGTATTTGTAAACCACGTGTAAATAAGATTTTAAAGAAAGATGAGGATTGAACTCAAACATTTCCTCTGCCGATCTTCTTAATTTTTGCGAAGGAGATCTGCAGCATGTCTGATTGGACGGAATACGTCAGAAGTGACCAATGGTATCTGCTCGTTTGCCTGACAAAAGATACACGCTGGCCAATCAAATTGTGCCAAAGGACAATTCCGCAAATTCAGACGTACATGTCAGACGCTTTAGTGAGCTGCTGTTGGAAAAGTGAATGTGACACATCACTAATATGTGACATCTAATGAGAAAAAAACAATTACAGATCAAACTAAGGTACACCACCATGTTAACGACCTTGTACATCTACATCATGTGGTCGGATGTACGTTCGATTTTACGGAACTGCCCCAAAATGAACACGAACAAGCAGCCAGTTCTTGGCCAGAAGCTGACCATCAGATTTTCAGGAAATGTCCATTTAATTTGATATTCTTGCCCACCAATTGTACATTAACCACTGATTAACAAAAAAGAAGAAAAAGAAAGATATTTTTTTGTGATAAGAAAAAAGTAATTAAAGAAGTGTGATGTTGGAGGAATTATTATTTGTTAAATACATTACAGAACAAAGATAGAGTTAAGTAGTAGATGTAGAAAAGCATGCATTGTAGATAATGCTTTAAATGTTATATTGATAGCACAGATGTTGATTGCTAAAACAGAGTACCGGTGAATACATTATATGTCGTGCCACATTATCCGTATCTCGGACTTATGGGACTTGGGCTATAGTTATGACGCTGTTTCACATGTTTTCCATAGTGTATTGTGCTTTGAACTCGTTTCACCTGGTATTGAAATCATATTTGCTTCCATTTAAGCTTCATGCTAATCTTCAAACAAGTTGCTATTCCCGAAAGGAAAGAAATCGTTCACGGGACTTCTCAGAATTTTCTAGACTGAAAAGTGTGGAGTGCTGGCCTCGTGGTTAAGGGCACTGGATTCGTGGTCTGTGGGTAAAGCTGCGGGTTGTGGGTTCCAGTCCAGCCGGGGTCATGGTGCGTGTGCCCTTGAGCAAGGCACTTTGTCACTCACTGCTTCTCTCCACCCAGGAGTAAATGGGTACCTGTGAGGGCAGTGATGGTTATTGTGATTGAATTAGTTTCCTTGCGCCTAACAGGCTGCATCGAGCTGTATACTCCCCAGGGAGCTGAGATGGTATTTGGAATGTTTAATTGGCCCAATGATCAGGGGTAATAATAATGTAAAGCGCTTTGATCTTAGTTAAAAGCGCTATATAAGAACCAGTTATTATTATTATTATTATAAAAGCAATATTTGAACATGTCACTTATAAAACGTCAGTATCCATCGTGCTGTGCACTCATGTACTATTTATTGAAATAACCACCAGTCTGTACACATTGATACATTTTTTCCTTTTAAAAAATCCAATCACAGTGATTTATTATCCTGCGTTTATACAACGCCTGAATAAATCCCCGTCATCTGATTGGTGGATCCTTGATCACGTGTCATTGAATTATTCGTCCCAACTCATGGCACGGCCGCACAGCAAAAGTACGGCCGCACGACAAAAGTAGAAGTTCCATTCTTTGGTAAATAGAACTTCCATTGCACGGTCATGCTATTAGTTGCGTTATAACACAGCTCTGATGGCTCTGACGCTGTATATTCATACCAGTTTACAAGTAACCAATCAGATGACGAGAATTTATTCAGGTGTTGTATAAAACAAGAAATGTTTCACTTTTGTGCAATGGAAAGAATAATTTCGTTAGGTGATAAATGGAATGTTCCATTCCACTCGGCTTCGCATCGTGGAATGGAACATTCCATCTGTCACCTCATGAAATTATTTCTACCATTGCACTCATAAACATTCATTATTTGTGTACTAAAATTCAGAGTTCCCATTTAACCCTAACAGAACTCAACCCATCAAACCCCAACGGCATGTTTTGTTGGAATCTGTCAGGATGGGTACAGTACCCCTAAACTGACAGTCTTTTAAAATGGGTTGGCACACCTCCAGAATCAAAGTCAAAAATATGTGTGCGCAGTTTCCCATTATGGTGTTGGAATTTGCCAGGATGGGTATGGTTCCTAGTAAATCATGCTAGGGAGTTAGAGTTAAGAAACAAAAATATTTCAGCGTTCGTCTTGCCAATTTTTGGACAGATTTAAGGAAATTATCTTCCATTTGAATTCCAACACAGGAGTCGGCATCTACCGATTTTCCTGTACATAGTCATTGAAAAAAAAAATTGCATGTGTAGATATTTCAGATATACAATCGGCAAAGCTTTCGATGTTGTTTGTGTATAAAAACAGAGAAAATATGTTAATTTTGTGTTTGACCATAATAAACAGGAGGAAAATAGAGAAGTATCGGTGGTAGTAAAGTAAAATGCTTTTTAATACAGCTGGTAATGTAAAGTTGGCTTTGTTTGTTCTAAATTCTAGCTTTTTTTCCTGTATTTCTGGCAGTTTTCAATCCTGAATTGCAGAAACTGCGAGACCATGCACTCATGGTGTACATTCAAGACTTTGCATATTCCTTCTGGTATCTTTTGTTCGCTGTTAACGTTTGTACAACTTCCCTCATTAGATTTGTGCACGTTGGCAGCTTGCCAAAGGAGAATGTGTTGCTGTCTTATGCTGCATCTTCTATGAACACTTGATGTAAATGTTCATGAAAACAAAACAAAATGGGTTAAGGCTGGTAAATTGTTTTGATACACTACATGTATTTGATGTAATCAAGAAACTATTCAATATGGGGTTTTGCCCTTCAATGACGTATTTTTGTAAACACAGTATACTCACACATACTGAAAGTTGTATACTTGTGGAGACATTTCTTTGTTCTCTTTACTAAAGTTTTCGAGTTTGAAAGTACAGTTTCAAAATGCTCTTATTTTAACCAGAATTAATTTCCTTGGCTGAAATTCGGACTTAATATCCCTTTTCTAAAACTCTACCATTTGCGACATATCAACATACAACATAGGAGTGTTGCCCCGATCGAGTAATTGTGAGAACAATTCACAAACCCAATCGGGTGGGACTCGAACCCACGGCCTCCTGTTTGCTAGTGTACTCAGGACAACACAGTGTTTATGAAAATACGTCAGTGAAGGGTAAAACCTAGTCATGGCACAAGACGCTAGTGATCCATAGTGGATCGTACAGTTATTGTACCCTCAAACGGCACAATGATTAGACCAGCGCACCAACTCGCACTAACATAAAAACAGTTGTGCGAGGGCGCTCTACAACACTAACTAAAATCACCATCGATCACTGACATCTTGGGCCAAGACTAGGTAAAAGCCAGTATTGAATTTACATCACTTAGACAACACAAATTCCATCTTATGAAAAAAACTTTTGTTGACTTCAAAGGTTTGTGAAAATGTGTAAACAATAATTACAAACATTTTGGTAAGTAAAAAATCACAATTTTTTAACTATTGTTTTGATAGAATTAATTTTTCAGTTTTTATTTATGACATAAGTCTTCTAGGAATGACTTGTTTATTTGCAAAAAAAAAATTGTTTTCATCGTGTTTGGTGACATTTATAACTAGCAGTCGCAAATTTATTATTGATGACGGTGGTATAAATGTGTCTCAAAAACATTGTAAAAAAATCCATCATTGACCAACTAACAGCTTCAATTCAGAAGATCCATATACGTATATATTACACATAAAAATGTGATTTGCATTTGTTTTGTTTTTTCTACGTTAATCCAAGTACCGAACAATCGCTGTATGATGAGCTTTTTTTTTGTGGTGTGATTTTGTGCAATAGATGATTGGGCAGAAATAAATTTCGTAAAAAGCATTTGTGATTTGTCTTACTGTTGTTGGTTTGTTTTTAATGGTATGTTTCATTCTACAATTGGAACAATTAACGCATAATCCTGGTGAAGGTTACAAAAGTGAAATTGAAGATTTTATTCCAAAACGAGATAAACGCCATATTTTTACCTATTAGAATCCCACCCTCCCCTGACTGGCATAAGTCAGTTTCAATGGCTGTTATGCACTTAAACACAATTTAAGAATACAATAAAGCGAAAAATAAAGTTTAGAAACAGTTGAACATTAAAGTTTTTTTCTTTTAACTGTCATAACTGTGCAAATTTTCCTTTTTCAAACGGATATGTTGTGTTCTGAAAATAAGCTCTTTATACATAGAATGAATCTATGGCAATAGTTCTCTGGGGTTTGAAATTATTATTATTATTTTTTTTTTTAGGATTGTGAAAATCATTTAGATAAATCTGTATTGGTTGGTTATATCGAGAATCCAGAGACTCGATGATGCTGGACTCCACCTGATTTACAAAGAGATTTTATTCTTGAAAAACGGTTCACTTTTTGGTAAGAAATTCAGTTGTTGCATGCTGATGTAAAAAAAAACACAACAAATCTAGATTACATTCTGTATAATCAAAGTGTTATCAGCTTAAATCTCCTGTCTTTTCCACTTAGTAGCCAAGATGATTTATATCCCCAAACAAAAATCAGGGGAAAAAATATTTTATTGTAAAAATACTATGCAGGTTAGATCAGTGGTTTACACAAAATTAGCAATAGCGCCCTCTATTGCCGGCCGGGGCCTGAGCTGGGCTTCAAATTTTGCGAGTTATTTTCACTGTTCTTACTCCCCTTGGAAATATACTTGCCTGCCCTGTAGGTGCCAACGTTTTGCGCTTCAGTCTCGCAGGAAATTCTACATTACTGCCGAATCTGAACAGAAACGTAAGTAAATGGTCACGGAATTCTGTTTGAAGCGGAAATTTAGGTAGGAATTTAAGTTTGGAACGAATAAATGATTATTTTGTTGGTGGGAGCGGCTTGCCAATGGGGAGGACAAACACCATTGATATGAGCTGTCTGCGTGCGCTTTCAGACAGGACCATTTGTAGCCCAATTGTGCTACTAAAAAAAATGAGCCGTCAAGTCATGCACGAAAGCGGCATGCACGATTTCGTCTGGTTGGAGAGGGCGCCGTATTGGGCTTGTTTGAGCGCGCACACACTTCAGCGGCCGCTGCTGCTGTTTTGTACTTGTGCCGAAGACACTGATCGCGGCGAAACTGTGATTTTTAATTGCTTTTTCTGTGAGGATTTCTAACGCAAAAGTGGATATATTACAAATTTGTGGTGAGTTGATAATATTGCGAATTTCCGTATAAAATTTCATCTTTTATAAAGGACGCACAGTATGTTTTTACTCGCCCCAAACATCTCGTGTGTTTTATCCGTATTCTGTCCCGTGTAAGCCACACGCAGCCAGAAATGTGCAGGCGTGCCGTTGTATTTTGAATTGCTTCCAACCCACCGCCTTTCCACCTGATCGCGCCTGCAGTGTTTCGGGTGTCAGGCGAGACAAAATACCCAGCGTTTTTCACATCCTCGGGATCGTGTTCTGTGAAGACGGTCTTTATATCATGCTTGCAAGTGGAGCATATCAGAAATGTGGCAAATTTTGTAAGTGGAGGTGGTGGCGACGCATGCAACACGACTCGGGAGCAGTGACGTTTTTCCAGGCATTATTAAATGAATTTAATTTGGGACTGCGATTGTGTAGTGTAGGGCCCCTGTTTAGTTTTGATCAAATTAGAGTCAAAGATGGTTTTTATTGCTCAAGAATAACCTTTTCAATTAAAAGCAGACTTCTCTCAATACTAATGACACTGTCCCTTTTTGTAATTTTGAACAGTCATGACAGTTTCTAATTCTAGGGGGTAGAAATCACGATTTTCCTGCGCCTTGGCCTGGGATTCAGGGCGCCTTGCGTGCTCACGGGAGTCACGGTACATCGCGGGGTGATCGCCATCTTTATTTTCGGGTTGCGTCCCCAAATTTCCCTCAAAAATTCAAAACCCTGCCCTCTATCTATAACTACCATGTTTGGTTGGTTTAATAATTTTAAAGTGGATTTTGTTCCCATTAGGGAACCGGGTCCATAGATTAGATACATTCCTGAGTTAGATATCCCACGTGGGTGGTTGGGCTACAAAAAACGAGTTTTACATAAGCCCTAACACTGAAATTTCAAAGAAAATTATAATTTTGTACAATACAACAAATTACCATTAACTTTCCAGTTCAACTTGAAGTTCCCTCAAAATGAATGTATGTAGTATCCAGACGCCACTTCTTTGTGCACAAAGTCTATGGAGAATTTAGTGCATTTTCCATATTTCTAACAACAAGAACATTGCAAATGTTTTGCAGTCTCAGTTTTAGAATCATGTCTTTTCAACATTTTTGCCTGACCTTAAAAGTGGCGCCAGGATGCAACATTCTTTCCCTTTCCTCTATTGACAACATAAGGCATGTTAGGTACACCACGTACACAGCTGTAGTGCTGACTTTCTTCTTAGGTAACAAGTTAGGTTACAAAAGGAGCACTTTGTCAAAAGTTGTTCCAAAAAATTGCCTATTTAATAAAAAAAAGTGCACTTTTGCTAATTTTGAATAATAATGTGTTGGAATGTCAGTAGGCCCCCTACACACTTGTTTCTTTAAATTTTTCGGGTAAGAGAATCAATAATTGCTGTATGATAACACTTTAATATCAATACTCTGATTATAAAATGAAACAGATTTATTCTGACATTTCTAAGCATAAACTGTTCACAACATTAGCATAAGGACATTATTAAAATACAGACTCTTTACAATTAGACCATTGACATTGAAAACACTGTAATTGGCAGAGCATAGCCTAAGTAAAGTACAGTACATGTAGATAATTTTATTAATACATAGGCCTACATATCACGCAAGTAGTAAACGTGTATACAGTAGGCCTGATAGTCTCTGAATAATATTGAAAGATGGTCTTGTGTGTAGTGTCCACAGCAATTGCTGCCTTCATGCCAATATTTTCAGATAGAACTTCAAGAAGATTTGAAAACCTGTGTGATCGAGAAACGAGTTTTGTTTTGGGCATTGGCCTACAGTCTGCAGTCTGGCACACTTGTTATTGCCTGGACGCTGTTATTTTGTGGTGACCCTGTACATTGTGTGGGCTGAGTATAATCCTAGATGATGAGTCAGTGGAGTGATTCGTTACCCTATTCAACCAGCATGGATGCTAAGCCTTTTGAATAATTGTGCACTGCCTGTGCATTCCGTGCACACACACACTGCACAAATTAGATTAAACACTGAACTGAATGACATAAATGTGGGATCGCTGGAAAAGCCCATTATAAAACTTCTAATCTGTACAAGGCTGCATAAATACGGGTACTGTATAATGAGCAACGTTCTTGGTGTTACTAATTGTCCCGGAATGCACGAATTTAAGATTACTTTATTGAGCATTTTTTTAGTAGTTAAGTGATGTTGCAGGTACATGCATTTCAACAGTATCTTAAGTGTATGCATCCGAAACGCTGAACACCAGCAAAAGCATCGGGCTGATTTTTCGACCTACGTGTAAGCTGCCAATTTATAGCTAATGATAAAATGAAAATGGGCCGAAGCGCCCTCTCTCTACGTAGATATGCATACACGTACGTGCTTCCCTGAAAATGATATGGTATTGAAGATAAATCATTCATGTCCCTTCAAATACAAATTATTTATGACTTCAACCATATACACAAAACTGTGCAATGTACTAGTACATGCCAAATACCCTACATGCAGTTATGAAATGTGTGGATCTTATCAGGTTAAACATGGTTAAATGCTTTCAAAAAATGTAAAAATAACCTGTCATATTAAATTGTATCCAACTTTGATAATTCATGATGTACATGTACACTGTCCACGTATGTAGTAACTGTACGTACATGGACATCATTTTAGAAAAGGGCACTGCAAGGATTCACATTTTATTTTCTTGAATAATTTTTTAGGTTTTGCAATGCAGCATTTTTTTATGATTTGCCCTCCCCCCCCCAAAAAAAACACCCAACCAAATATGTAAGGATATGATGAACAATGTGAATTTTGACTTATCTGACATCAGGCGTATTCAACTACCTACATGTATTCATGTATGCAGTCATGTGTTAGCTGCTCCCCCATTCGGCTTACTCAGCCAGACATCAGTAGTACGCAGCCGTCGCAGCGTACGGAGAGTATAGACCCGTCAAGTGACTCATTGTGTGATTCATGTCCAACCACCACCAGACATGACAACTGCACTTGCGCCGCTGGCTGCATTCACGGTTCCAAGTACCTCTTTTTGAAATTATAATTAAATCTCGACCGGTTCATCGAATGCGAAAAAAACAAGAGCGTTTTTTGGCATCAGGCCGAACGGGATCTCTGTAAAAAAAAAATTTAAGTTGTGTGGAGCAAGGGCAGAATTGTGCACTGTTCTCCATTGCACTATGTATGCGTATCATAATAATTTGATTGTAGCACCGAGACAGAGTTTTGTTTGAAAATTGACTGCTTCTTTGCAAAATGAATTACCCTTCACATAAGTTAGTTATTAAAATCGGATTAGGTGTGATTCTCATGTATGTAGGCCGGCATGAACACATGACGTATACTTGTGTGCAATAAATAATGGACCCAGGCACGTCTCATCTCATTAACTTCAATTCATGTTCAGTAGACCTGGTTTAAAGTCTGCCAGTCAGACTGATATCACGTCGCTAAAATGAGATCGTTTTAATTCTTCATATCAATTCGTGAGTGATTTGATTAACTCGGAATTGCAGTATCTAAAATTTATGCACTCAATTTAGGCCAAACAAAATTGTGTTTTTACGGTATTATGTAATGCCCTAAAAAATTATCCAGGTAGGTACATGTACAATGTAGGTAGGAAAATCTATTTATATTTGTACGTGTATCTCGGCCTTTTATTCTTTATTTGTTACTTAAGGGTACCTTTAACTGTTTTCTGTTTTAATTAACCTGTTGTATTGTGTAACTTAACCAATAACACACACAGAAGTTGCATGGGAACCTTAATATATTTTATTTAAATTTTATTTAAAAAAAATTTCTCCAAATGTGGCATTAAAAAGTTGGAGTTCAGCAATTTGGCCTAAAAAAATATTTTGTATGTTTCAAATTGGGAGTCTTGTCTAATTTAGGCATTCTAGCTTTGAAACCTACTGCCAAAATGTTGAAACAAAATTTGCATGATAAAGAAATGCGCATTGTTAGATGTGGGCGGCAAATCTTTGAAAATATTTCCAAGGAAACATAGATTCGGGTGAGGATGAAAACCAAGCTCACATGTTGGCCCGTGGGTTGAAGATCTGAAACTTACATGCAAGAGCCTAGAAATAGTTATGTTAACAAATACGTTTATGTACGTGTAAAAATCCCCTTATGAAATTCAGTTATTTAATTCAATTGAATGTTTCTGTACAGATAACACTGTGTATGTGATATCTTTCTCTTGTTTCAAGCATCAATCTTCATTGGCTAATGTATATTTTCACTGAAGGCGATAATTATGAGTCATGTCTAGTGACCTTAACGCAGCGCCAGGCAGAAGTCAACAGACCCAGGGAGTTTTATTGCAACCAGTATCTCTCATACAATTTAAACAGTCCTTTTTCAAACAAATCATCTTCGTGGAAACAAGTCTTCATGATTGGATGATTGATGGAATGCCGGCGGTCAGTAAAACGCTCGACTTGAAGTTTGTTGTATCTGGTTTTATAAACACATGTATGTGTATAACTCGCCAGAATAGATTAAAGGGGCTTCCTTTTTTTTTGGAAAGTGTTTTGTTGCGATCCCTACATCGCACTCATCGGGGCTATCCACATGCCCCTGTCACTCACTTCTGTTCCGCTGTGTGGCCGCGGTTTGACAAATCAAGCCAAGTGAGAGAAAAAAGTGAGAGAAAAAAAACCTACGCATTTGTGCCACAAAAGGGTAAATTAACCCTAACTCCTGAGGCACTTTTGCTTAGATGCAACCACAATCCTGCAAAATCCTCCAACTTCCTCCATGTAAAAATTACATACAGCCTCAATACTGCAAGATCCTCCGTTATTTCTTGAATGTGGTGCTTGGAGGGGTCACCGATGCCTCAATCCTGCAAAATCCTCCGGCAATCACTGTCAGTATGTTGAGGCAGAGCCAGTGACATCCTTTTATTTTTTTTACCTTCAATAACCATGTAGATCTATACCTTACTAGTACTACAATACTAGGCATGTACCGGTACATGTACAATGTATGTAGGTCTCTGAAGTATAGTCTTTATCAGCAGTAACCATCTTTGTTTGGTTCCCTGAGGGTGACATAGTGTCGAAAAGCAAATTCTTAGGTATGAATCATAGGCACCAGTCTAAATTTGTCTTGCATGCCATGCAGCGTTTATGTGCCCATGTGTTGCACAGACTTTTGGCAAAAGAAACCAACTTGCTTAACATGAGAAAAAAATGTGGAGACATGGAGACATCTTCTGTGAACAAAGGCAAAAAGAATATTTGTGCTAAAAATACATTTTTATGAAATTTAAATGTACATGTGCATAAACAGGAACTTGATGCTACACATGTTTGGGCCATATCAGTTGACAAGGAAGTTGTATAGAGGAAACAATCGTATCCTAGAGTGACAATTCAGGAAATAATTCCTCTGGGTCAGGCCATAGTTATGGAATTCCAGGGATACCTGCTCACCATGTTAGAATAACATTCATGTAGGTCACAATCGTAAATTAATCTGTGGTACAGAGTTGTGGTACAGAAGGACAAGATACCGTATGTTGGACTTTGTTGTAAAATACCTTCTCTATGTTACTCAGTTCTTCACTGAAAGGCCTCCATGTTAAAACCAAAGTACATTGTGTTATTCTGAAATGGTGTATAATATTTGTCCACCGAGGCTTATCAGATTAAAATCTAATCTTGCGTTGCAGCGTGCAGTTCCCAATGAATCGCTGTAATTAAAAGCATCCATGAACTGCCCGTGTAAAATTGTACGCTCAGTATCTCTTGTGTAGCGTACAAAGTAATTAAGGCTTCTCTTCAGTATTGGTTTGTTGGATAAAAACCACTTTAAAAACATCAAAGCTGTCTCTCCTAATAATTCGGCAAAAGAAAAGAAGCTGTCTTGAAAAATCTTCTTTTTCACCTCCAAAAGGTGAGATGTGTACACCATCCTATAATATTGACTTGAATATGTTCTGGTCGTAAAAGAATACCTGGAGTACAATGTACATGAAAAATATTGCAGACAAATTAAAGTTAGTTAACCTTAGACTAGTTCAAGCAGTTAAAAAAAAAACACTTCATGCGAAATTTGGTTGTCTGAAAAGAACTGCCAAAATTTAAAAAAAAAAAATAACAAAATTTCCCCGTAAACTGTATTCACCTTTTTTAAACAAATAAAAAAAATGTCCACTGTTTGATTTGGTTATAAACACCTGTGACCCATGAGCCAGTCTCCAGCAAAGCAAACCCGGATTTGTTTTTATGCGCCATAACAAAAGCAGGGCAGACACATTTCACACTGTTTTACTGGCATGTTTACCACCTCCTGGGCCTCGGCTATTGTGAAGGGTGTACACAAAACCTTCGTCCATTGTATAAAGTGTAAAAAGCAGCTTGCCTGGTGAATGTGATATGTGCACCACTTAAAAAAAAGAGAGAACGATTACATTTTTGTTGCTCATAGAGAAAATCTATGCGCAGGGATTTATAAGTTCAGGTTTTATTTTAACCCTTTAGCGCTTGTATTAAATTGTATTACATTGTATTTACTGCTCTGTGAATCCTTAAAACCACAGAGTGCTTGGGCAGTTTGGGGCAGTACAAGGAGTAACAGGCCAGGCGGCACGATGTTCAGAATTGCCCTCTCAATATTTCGCATTGTTTACTGCGTTCTTGAGGCTTTAACATTTTTTTTTCAACTACATGAAATCAAATGTTAGAAAATGTACATGTATTTATTGTACATTATGTGTTTTTATGTATGAGTTTGTTTGTGAACTGGAATTTTTGAAACTACATGTGTGTACAGTCACTGTACATGTACATGTACATGTACATTATGTATTTGTACATACTGCAATAGAAAAAGCCCGGGGCTTCATTCACACTATTTTGATGACACGACCTGTTTATAAACCTGGCAGCGGCATACCAGTGACACTGAGCAATGCGAGTGCCTGGACTCCTGCGCCACAGGGATCTCCTATACATGGTAGAGTCGTTACCCATGGCGCATGTGGGGTACCGGTGAAGCCTCATAATTGGACGGCAGACATTCTGTTGAAGCCCCTCGACCTTGGACTGGCACCCTGATTACACTCTGGTTTTTCCATTGGTGGACTGTTGGTGGAAAGACCCGACCTTGTTTTTGAATTCATCACCAGACTACATGTACATGTACATCATAAGTGTCCATGCACATACATGTATGGTACAGTTCTCAGTGGATAAATCTGAAATGTACATTTTGAAGCATGGTACTTGCATGAACTTTTCAAGTTTATGAGTGCATGGGTGGCCTATTGATCACAACTCTGTGTGCAGTCTGGTATCTTCAGTTGTCTGGATTGTTATTTTTTTTTTCGGCGCGTAGGATGTTTGACAAAGGGAACAGTTCCATAGTTTGGTCTTTGTACTCCAGTTTCTTTGAATGGCTTGTTGGACCATGACCTCGCTATTTTTTTCTTTTTTCATTGTTTGCTAACTGAATTAAAACCGAGTACCCCCCTCTAGTGAAGTTGGCTTCAGCTGTGCCAGCTGAATCACTGTCGAGAGTGCTGTGGGCCGTGCCTTGTCTGGTAGTGGCACGAGAATTGGAAGGGATTCTTGTTTTGCTTTGTAAACTTTGAATCAAATTTGTTAGAATAATTGAACGCACTGAAAATGTTGGACCCCCTGGCACAAGAATGTCAAGTTAGTTGTCCCAAGTTTGGTTCATGAAGAATTGTAGCGCATTGAATGGGAAATAATGAGCTCTACTTGTTTAGAACTGGTTTAAGTAGATATTTCATTGTTTGACAAATTGCAATAACGATTTTCATTTAATACAATGGGTCGTATTCAAATTTTGGGATGCGTTCATAATGTCTGTAAATGTTTGTGGGGCAGTTGAATGAGTCACGCCCTATTGTGGGACACAATCGTCATTGTACGTGCCCAGTGTGTACACGTATACCAGGCATGAATGTTTGACTAACCTTGAATTATGCCAAGTATTGCAGCCCAGGCCGAGGCCAGGCGTTATTGATTTTTGTCCCTGCCCAGTCAGGCAAACCGTGTGGATTTTCAACTGCACACTTTGTATTTGAGATTTACAATTTCAAGACATGATTTAAGCATACAGCTACAGCTCTGTGATTTAAGAAAAAGTTTAAAACGTTAAACCTGTCTGCATAAGTGCTTGGATTTGTATGAAGCTGTCTGGCTGTTGGTTAATAATTCTTTTGATGAACAGGTATGCACATGTACATGCACTGTGACCAACACGGATTGTTGATGTGCTATGCAATATGTTGAATGAAATGTCCATGTTTTAATAATATTATTAAAAATGGAAACAGAACAACTTCGTATACATTGAAATTGATATGAAACTCTATAATTCAAATGTTGGATTAGCACAGTAGAATATGAAGGATCGTTTGGTTCGGGGGAGGGGGGGGTTGTATAGTAATTACTATCAGGTAGAAATAGGATGCTTGTGTTTGTGCAGTGCTCTTTCAATATTTTGTTTTTCGTTTAACTGTTCTGTACACACTTATGCACGTACTTGTTTTTGGATAGACTAACATTTTATAGCATTCTCTGTATGCGCTTGGCAAATTTAACAATGGTTTTATCTGGACTTTGCTCACGTCTAGTAGTAGATACCGGTACTTTAGCATTGATAGAACTTCGTGTACGCATATGAAGTGCATAATGTCTGTGTAGCTGTAGCTCAGGTTGGACTTCTCCATTGTTTACATTCGACGGAGTCCGGGGTATGAACTTCTGTTGCCATGGCGAAAAAAAATTACAACAAATTTTTTTCATATATGTTTACCTGATGAAGGAAGCTGAAATTTCGTTTCATTTTTGTGTGTCCAGAAATACAAAGATGCTTGTAAATATGTCCGTGGGAGATGTGAATACCAAAAACGAATCACAGATCCACACTTTCAGTACAAACTTCCCATGTGAAGACTTACGTACCCGTACGCAACACAGTTGCTATGCGGGGCCTGCATGTGCGCGCGTAAGTCTTCACACAGGCAGTTCATCCTGAAAATGTTTGCGACGGAAGCGTGGATCTGCAATTTATTTTTGGCACAAATAATTAATGTTTTTTTCAAACCTATTTTAATGATGTTTTCAAGCCTAAATAAACCTTTGAAGCACTTCAAGACTTGATTACATGCGGGGCACACTTAATAAAGTTTTTATGTTTTCAGTGACTGACTACCATTGTTGATTTATCATGTCAATCACACTGGTCCACAGACATAGTGAGCATGCGTCAGCCTTTGTGAATAGTTAGACGTTGAAACATTTAAAGGGAACCGTTATTTTTATTCAAATATTTGCTAAACGTTTACAAAATGGAACGCAAATTCAACAATGTCAGTCTGACTGAATTTAAGGGGACAAAAGTCCAAGGTTTACTTTTATCAGAAATAAAACAATGTTAAACAAGCACTGATTTGACCTAATGCTTGGATTATCAGGTCTTAATTTTATCATCGAAATCACATGTTAAGTCCTTCAGCTCATTAAATGTCTGCAGGCAGCAAAGGGTTAATAATAAATCTCTAATAATAAATTTCAATCCATTAATAATGAAGGCCTGAGCGGTTGGTCATTAAAAAAAAACCCATACAGTACAGACAGACTGAGTATTACATAACAGTTTCTTGCCTTTGTTACTGGAACAAAGGGTATTGGTCAATAGTGTTTGCAGCCATATGTACTTATGTAGGTTACTCCGTGGTCTGTCATTGTATATTCTTTTGTAGTAAAGCAGGCGCATGAATTTTATTGAATTGGTAGTTCCGTGTAGATTCATGCATTGATTGGCATACAAATGTAAAGACGGAAAGTTTTGCCTTGTGTTGCTCTGAGTCTGAGTAGCAAATGAAATGGATTTAATCTACGATTGTTCTTTTATGGATTGTGTTAGAGAGATCTGGGCCCAAACTCGTGGCCCTGCTTACTGTTAGCAAAAAAAATCCCTGCTTATCTTATGGTAAGCGTATTTCACCGGTTAGCAAGGAATTTTGGGTTCTGCGCATGCGTACACCCCTTAACTAAGGATTCTATGTTTACAGGGTTAGCACAAAATTGTGCTGCTAGCGCGGTTAGCGGTGATCATAAGCACAACATTCCGTGGTTAGCACAGCCTTAAAATTGGGCCCTGCTTACATGACACTTAAAATTTAAAGTTTGTCTGGAAATTAAGATTAAAGCAAATATTAACAAGTGCCACAAAAAAAATTGTTTAATAATTTTTAGTTCAAATTAAAGTAGTAAGCAATTGACCTATCGCAGTAGAATCGCGTTAGAATCGCGTCAACGGAGCTTGTGAAATATTGTCCAATTACATGATATACAAATGGACGTGGAACGTGCAAAATCTGAGACAAACAAAAGTTAGTGTACAAAAACTCCATAGGGTTGTCTAAGGGGCGTGGCTAACTCGCAAACGGCGATAGGTCAATTATTCTCAATCTAATGCAGTCTACATGTGATTGCAATGAAAAAAAATCATTCTTATTAATTCTTATTCGTCTTAAATTTATGTTAGAACTTTTCCTAAAAAAATCCTTATCAATTAACTGCTATCCTCAGTGTGATAACTTGGCGAGTGTGGGTATAAAAAAGGTGTGCCAACAAACGTGAACAAATGTATGGTTTGTCTGTGGCTTATGTACACAGGAACATACAAGCTTTAGAACCGAATGAATGGCAAATACAACAGGCACCTATCATTTAAACTAAGCACGGGCACACCATGAAAGGATTTGAGTGCTGTTTGCATTGCTATTGTGTGCTCTCAAAATGGTTGCGTCCCATATGGGTGCAACAGTGCAATAAAATTCCCATCGACACTAGTGCTAAATGCCCATACATGTACTTAAGAATTCTTTTTAAAATACTCAGAACTCTCACAGGTATTTAAGCTGCACAGTAAAACGATGATCAACATTTTATCTTTCATTTTTTTTCTTCATTTTTTAGTGGGTTAACCATAGACTTTTCGAGGAATTCTCACTCAAAGAAGTTTAGAAGATGACCCAGAAGAAGTAGCCATCTTGAAAAAGGATCCCTCCACAACATGGCAAAATAGTGCCACTTTCGAGCCCAAAATGCTCAGAATTGGAAGGTCTCAAGTCCGGGCCAGAGGTTCATTGCCATATCTCCTCAATTCCCCAATGTTACAGCTTTCAGAACTCTCTAATATAGAGTATTTTGAGGGGTGCAACTTTTATTCATGAGCTCAGTGGATGGGTTTAGGCCTATTTACAGGTGTGGACCCATATGAATGGCGAGACATATAAAACAAGTTTTTTATATGGCCACTTGAAATTTTGTTCCGAATTTGCAAACTAAATGTTCTTGTTCCACTGTGTCTTTGACAGTAATCACGGCAGCCTAGCAGTGTAGGTAATATTTCGCCATGGCGGACACGTTAGCCAACAATGTGGACGAGAGGGAAAAGCTGATCCCAGACTTGGACGACCCGGAGTTCCAGAAGGAGTTGCAGCGGCCGGCCCACATCAAGGCCGACATGAGGGACATGGAGAGGCAGCGAAGGGTCTCCCTGATCCTCAACAGCCAAGCCTTCCGGGAGGAATTGGAGAGCATCATTGAGTCACAGTTGAAGGTAAGACAACACAGAGAGAGAGAGAGGGGAAAAAAAGGACAACTACCTGTCACTTGCATCGGTTGCCCTCCGTTCATTAGGTTTTGGTGGATCCAGCACTTTTGGAATCGATGCCGATTCTGTCTAGGAATCGGAATCAATTCCAAATTTTTGATTCCGATTCTGTCTAGGTATTGGAATCGATTCCAAATTTTCGATTCTCATTCTGTCTAGGAATCGGAATCGATTCCATATTTTCGATTCCGATTCTGTCTAGGAATCGGAATCGCATTTTTTTTTTTTGAAACCAATAAGACGAGGTTATCATGAGGTGTTATCGTTCTCTCACAAATGATAATTCATCACCAAATAATGACATAAAAGTCACAAAGGGGACATAAAAGTCACAATTCGGGCAGGAAATGCAACAAAATATAACGTTTGACTAACTATTTCAGAGTTTTCGGGGGAAAACACACAAGATGGAAATTGGACCTCCCCTTTGCGCATTTATCGACGGATTACAGTTGAAAAATAGTCGGGGAATTACACTGCAAAAGTAGCATTGCCCATCGAAACCGGTGCGTCAGAGAAGCAATTCCCCAAAAAAGGGGAATTGCAAATTTCTGAATTCGAATTTGGAATCGATTCTGGCATGGAATGGCCCAAGCCTCTCACTCGTGATGGAGTTCCAAGCCCAGGGCTGCATGTTTACAGGTACTTTTGGAAGCCAGGTATCATCAAGAGTTGGTGTCCAGACTCGTTCATGTACAACTGTCAACCGCCTAACGGGCGGATGGCAGAAGAGGATGGCTTGGTTCGAAATCTGCAGACCAAGAGCGTTTTCGAAACGGCTGACTTTGGCTTCGTCCTCAGCTTAAGGAGATTTTAGGCCCCCAACTTCTGGAACTCCAGCTACATTTTGGTGCCTGTTATACTTCAGGAACATTCAATCGGTTGATTTGAAGCCAAAAGTTGGAATATTTATGTTTAGTTTGCCTCTCAGCGATTCAGAATCGGAGGCAAAGCCGAAGACGAAGCAAAGATTTTGAAACCCCCCAAGACAGGAGCTACACACTAGGTTTATGAAATTGAAGATTTTTTTTTCAGATATAGAGTAAATATAGATTGAAATTACACAATTATATTTGAGACATAGCCTGAATTCACATCAGGCCATTTCTTCTAAGTCAGTTTTGTGTAATGAAACCGATATCATTGAATTGGGTACTCAATGACCATAGGTTTACGTATCCATTTCCATTGAACATCCATTTAACCAGGTTTGGCTAGACTACATTGGGTGACCATGACTGAATGCATGCTAAAATGGTGCACTTGTTCCCTGGAAGCACTTTTTTTTTCCCCTGGAAGCACTTTGACAAGGGAAAATTCTTAATTGTATTTTTATAAAATGCTTGCAGTTGCTTGAGCTCCACCCCAGATAGCCTCAAGATCAAACTTTAAGTATTAGAATAAGTCTGTAGAGTAACTGACATGTTTTACCCAAGGATTTGAAATACCCCCCCTTCTCCTACATGTAGGTAAACAGTGCATAAAATCAATATTGTGAAATTGACAGGAAACAACCTGTGTATTCTCAGCTGTCTAGAAATTGAAACACAACCTAATTTCGACGAGGAACTTAGCCTTGAACTATAACACCTTAGTATTTTCAAAAGTTCTCTCCAAACGCACTCTGCGGTGACATCAAGGATTTTTTGAGTCTTTGTGAAAAAAATACTCCAAGGGCTTTGGCTTCCATTTCAAGTGTACCAAGTATGCCCAATGATAATAGAACACCATTGGAGCCTTTGTGCAGCCATTGTGCAAGTACACGCACAAGTAGACCTTGCAATGTCAGATCTTGTATTCAACTATTCATGTCCAAGTTCCATTTTCCCACAAGAAAACATTGGGCACACCTGCAACCCTCCTGTAGATGTCACACACACACCCACACTGTCTGACCCAATCAAGGCCAGCCAGCCTATGGAATTCCAGGGCCGTTTGTGGGACCCAGACTCTTTTTTTTTCTTCTCCTTTCCTGCTAATCCTCTTCCCCAGTTTCTGAGCCACCCCCAGGCAAGGTCAGGGCTAGCTACCTGTGGCCCCGTTTGCTATGTATCAGTGTCCTTGCATTGAAGTCCGGCAAGTTTTGGCTCAGTAGCTCAGTTTAAAAGCATCTTATAGAGTGGAAAGAATGGGTTAAAAGAATTCTGGTGAATAGTATTTCCGGACCAATAAGCTGATCTGGAATTTTTTCAATCGTTTGGAGGTAAATGTACAATTCATATTCACAAAAGTGAACTTGATTTTATATTCATTTAAGGGAGTCCTTATAATAACACCGTAGACTACAATCTTTCTGTGGCTTGCTCTGAACTATTTTGAAGGAGTTTTCTTCGACTGAAATGTTTACATGGGATTGTAACAATGTTTACCCATAATTGTGATACATTGTTGTACAAACATTGTTAGGCTCTAGTTTGTGTAATAAATGTTTTACCAAGTGAATGATTTTTTTTAATGAATAAAATAAAGCTTGTTTTTATACACACTGTGTAGACTGAATGTAGTTTTCAGGGATTGTCAATTCTTAAAAATTTAAGACCATAAAAGTTAAAGGCAAGGGCAAATAATCCTAAAATACTTGTCAGATACTGTACAGTATAATTAAATCAGTGCTTGATTTCTTATAAGGGAAGTCTCTATTTCGGGATGCCGTTTTGTAATGTTAAAGATATGCCAGCCTAGCCGCTGATGTATGTCTTCTAACGTATACATCCCTTCGTGTAGCCTCCTCACCAACCCCTCGGATGCCTCAATTGTTTCAAGCAGAGCATAGTCTCTGACCTTTTTCACACACTACAGGATTAATTAGGGCCCCATACTGTCTGTTGGATTGAGCCAGGGTGGGAAGTGAGGCTCACAGCGGCTACGTGGATATCGAGTAGTCGGCCTACTGTGAGGAGAAAGAGATATCTTCTATAGAAGCCTTGGGAGAATTTAATTTGCATAAATTAATTTGCTTTTATTTTTAAATGCACTACATCTACCTCATGTTATTGTAAATTCTGTTAATAGAAAAACATTCTGAGTGACCCAGTCAATAGCAAGTTTATAGCCTGTTGAGGGTTAGTTAGTGGTCACTATAAAAGAAATATATCTGTTGCTGTATTGAGAACAAATTTTCCGAAAGACCTTGAATGTACCAGGATGTCATGTACTTGGTTGGTTTTCATGGGAGATTATCAGTAGCTACTGCTAGTTTAATTATAATAATGTTCTAGATATGGCATTGAATTTGGGCTATTACAGCGCTAGAAAGCCAAGTGTCTCGCCTCTAATCACCAATGCCAGGTTTTGATAATTGGCTTCTGCACAAGTGGAACAAAAGAACACCCCCTCCCCCAACAAAAGAAATTACGGCTGAGAACAAAGATAAGTATGACCTTATGCCTCAACTGCTGTATTCATTATTCATAAAAATGAACGTCACGGATGAGAGATTGCGCTTTGAAGGCAGAGCATCTTTAGATGGGAGGCATTGATGAGGGAGATGAGACCTTCAGATGAGACCTTGAGATAATGTTACCTCCCTGGGCAAGGCCTTGCTTGTGCTCGCTGGTCACCTGTCAATGGCAAGGCCCGCATGCAGTGTGCCTCCTATAGAGTAATGACACGGCAGCCGCCAACGGTTGCCAAACTCTTCATCCCAATATAAAAAATAAAATAAAAATGAAAACCTTTGACCTTGCCCTTACGGTTGGCAATCCATCTCTGAGTCTTCTCCAGCTTGGGAAATTACGGATGACTCAGATTGTCGTCTTTGTGGGGAATTTTAAAATTACAATGAAGAGGTGGAAATGTGTTCTTGGTGGTGTTTTTTTTTTCTTTTTTACCGAGCCTTTTATCCCATTTGTTCTCCATGAGAACAAACATACATGGTAAAATTTCAGGACAACCCTGGATGCATAAATTTGTAAGTAAGTATGTCAGTTGTGAAAATCGAATGGTAAAATGTTTATTCATGGTAAGAGAATAATTGGGAAGTTTATGGGAGCTCCCAACTCTCAAATAAATTACCCAATTTTATTGACCATAATTTTAAAAACTCCAAGAAATATTGATGTATGCCCATTATCTGTGCATTTGATGTAAATGTGAACCCTTCTTTTAATATAAATAAACTTCGTGATTTTAAATAATAGTTCAAAAATACCTCATTAGCAAAGATTATGGTCTTTTTCATTCTTTACACGTACATGTATTTCCACCAGAGATTGAATATTATGAATGTTTTGGATAATCATTAACAAAATTTAATTAATCAAGTTTTTGGGAGGTTTAAGCAACAAGCTTTTCACACTTTTTTTGTCACACAGATTAAAATTTCCATGCTGTGGATTTATTGAGCTTGATCCCTAAGTCGTCCTGTAGGCCTGTGTAATAAGGTCATAGGCATAGTTGGGATGTCATTATAAATAAACACCAGCGTCAGCCCATTGGGGAGAATGGCTCAGGCATACGTTGATTTATGGACCTATCCTAAATTTCTGTATTTCTGAATACCGAATCTGCACTGGGCATGTAGCCAGGTCCTGGATGGCCTTGAGAGTGCCAGACACAGTCATTATTGTATTGTACAGCAGTCCTTATTTTACCGCCGCTAATGGATTTATGCTGATATTATTCAAGGCAATCCCGTTGAGCACTCCAGAAATTGGCCTCTTGTGCAGACGCTACGCAGGGCCCCATTGCTGATGCTGTGCAACATGTAGGGGATGCTTCCAGATTGAAAGAGGGCTTATATTAGGCTGATGTCTCTTAAGTGCTGTGTGAATTTTAAAATACATGCAGGAATAGACAACGTGTCTTCTCTCAGAATTGTTGTGCAGGATTTGTCCTAAATAGATTTTTTTTTTAAAAGACAAGATTTATTTTAAGCTGCTTTGTGTATTGCACACATTCATCTTTTAGAGTAATAAATAGATTGAATCTGGTTAAGTAGTGATAAATATTGGTAGCATGCCACTGAAAAGGAACTTTATTATGCACACACGTGCAAAAGATGTGGACCGCATAGCGGTTGTCATAATTGGAACATGCATTAAATTCAAACCAATTTCATAACAGTACACGCATTTGGAATAAAATACATATCGGTAAACTGGACATGTTTTCAAAACAAAAACATTGTACAACATGTAGGCGCGATGTGGAATGTGGTCGATTTCAGTTTATGGATTATATTTACATGAAGTTAAAACCACATATCATCTTCTGTGGTTTGTAAGATAACAGCCATGTCGTATTTGTACGCATACATTAAAAAAAAGCTGCGTTCATTGGTTAACATGTAAATTATGATAAGGAACTTTTTTATGCACACCTGTATAAAAAAATATGGACCGCATTTGGTTTGTCAAGTTGGAACATGCATTAAATTCAAACCAATTTCATAACAGTGTACACGTTTGGAATAAAATATAAAGAATAACTTTTTTGCAAGAAAAAACATGTAGGTGCGATGCAGAAAAGACCTGCCCCTTTAAGCCTCCCCTCCCTAGGCCTGGATTTTCACATACTGGAGACATTGTAGTCTGATATCCATACACCCCGTCAGAAAAAAAAATAGCAATATTAATTTCCATCATTCCCGGACTGCATGGAAACCAATCCCCAAGGATATATGATAATACCCTGCATTTAGGTCATACCCAACAGAGAATGGTACGATCCCCCAGCATGTTGCCACTGCAGCGGGCCGGTATCAATTGGTGCACACAAGGGCACGGCTTTGACCTTTCCATTTGTGTTACCCAGGGGTGGGGATTACGTATGAATTATTCAAACCGACAGGATGAATCACTGAAATTATGCGAAGCTAGCTGTGGAAATCTTGCTTCCGCTGTGGCATTTTATGGCTAAATTCCCTGACAATTATCAGAAGATTCAGGTTTTCAACAAAACTAGGAAGGTTTTGTTTACTTTTAGAAAGCATGAATGTTTTAAACACATCATGTACCGTAAATTAAATGTTGACAATTGATGCACTTGTCCGCAACATAAATTCACGTGTATGTACATGTACTATGTGTGTATTAAATTCATTTATAATTTTGAGCAGTAAAACTATAACATTTTTTAACCAAAATCTATTGCTAGAAGCATGATGGTTGTTATATGAAGAGAAAAAATATTAACGCAGAACTAGAAACCAAACAGATTAGAATAAGCACCTGTTGTCAAGTTCAGTGGTAAAGCGAGAACATTTATCAAAATCCCTTTCCACGTGAATCGTGAAGCCATCAACGCCCGTGCCGGCAAAATGGTGAGATTCTCATTTGCAGAGAGACAGATAGTCTTGATTCTCGACTTCATGGATGGACTGTTTGCACAGCATGGGTCGGGTGCGCTGACTCATTAATGGTTGAACGGGCTGATGATGACGCTGTGCCTGTTAATGCCAGGGTTGATCATCAGTGAATCATCATCTCATACATATGCAGATAAATATATGGAGGATTGCATCAGATGCACCAACACGCATTGCTCTAGGAGGGCAAATTTATTTTAAATGAGATTCAGATAAAAATTTAGCCTCAAGTTAGATGTACACTATTCCTTTGCCACAAAACCACCAGTCATATTTTACATGACAAATATTTACATAGAATATTTGAATTGAAATTGTCATTAAAGACACGCTATAATTTTTTATTAAAGACTAACAGAAAGGTTCAAAACTAACCAAAATGTGGCCTTTTTAAGATTGAAAAGCAACCTTTCTTTAACAATTTTCCCAAATGAAATTTTGAAAATGGAGATCAATGTTGAGCTAAAAGTATTTTTTTTTATACTTAAGAATCCGTGAATGGGTGCAAGCCAGATAGTCTGGTTCCCTGACCTGACAATTCTTTTACGTCTGTAGATTGCTTTGTTTCGTCTGAAGTAGGGTCAGGGAACCACACTACAAGAACTGCAAATATTTTTTTCTTGGTTTTCCCTCCATGAACACAAAACTTTAAACAGGTCAATGTAACAATATTTGCTACAAAATGCTGACCCCCAAATCCATCCATTTTTGAAAATTACAGCAAAAGCAAATGTTGTTTAATAATACCTTTAAATGTATCTTAAAAATGAAACTTGAATTCCTCCCTGCCATCAATATTTCCCTCACCACATTACAGTAACCAACTGGCTTGAGAATTTGCGTCAACACCACATGCTCCTGGGAAAGGCCCTTCTTCACCTCTAGGGTCACGGGAAAAGAACCTCGGGCCACCTGAAACCGAGAGTAGTTTGGAATGGGTCAAAGGTCACAGGGTCACGTTATTGGGGTCGTGGGTGTGCTTGGCTCCATACTGAGGCACTACGCGTTTCTCTCCAGTTTCAGATTAAAATTGGATGTTATATCTGGACATGACTTCTCTTGTATTGGGACTGATCTTTGCCCTAAAATATTATGGAAAAGCGATGACTTTCAGTTTATGAATTGTGTATAGTTTTTCTTTAAAGGGATCATGACATGACTGTTATACTGAGTGGAGCATATTTGTGCAAATTCCCATTCCTTGAAATATTGGAAAACTATGATTACAATTTTTGCAAAGGTGCGCTTTCGTATCAGAACAATTCAAAATGTTTCATGCTTTTCCTGACAGCTGAGGGCGCTGTTGCCGTGATGTCACTTTAGGTGCACACTCTTCAGCTTCTTCTGTTCAAATTGTGAAGAAATTTTTTTTTTTTAAAAATCCGAAAAATGAAATTTGCTCTTTGAAAACAATTCTGAGAGAAGTTTCTCATTGACTTAAACTGTACTGAAAATATGAATCACCCGAAACAGAACAATTCTGGCAACGTTTTTGCTGAAGTAGCTGTAGTGTAACCCAGGCATTCTGCGTAAAATGACATCACACTTTTGCCCATGAATATGTGCATTAGCATAAAAACAAAAAGGGCACCAAACCACCCTGGAAAATGGCAGTACTAAGATTGAAGCTACAAGTATGTAAATGGGACACAATTTGCAAATGTGCATTTTCAAGGATTTCATTAAAAAACAATAGTAAATGGGCCCTTTGATTGAATAAAAACAACTGTTCATTTCACTGGGTGTTGGTTGGCTGCAAAAAAAAAAAAGACCAGGAGTTTGCTAGTGCCAGGTTCAACTAGTCCCTAGAGTACTACCAGTAGGGCCTGGTGGTTTGATGTGAAGGCGGGGAGTCAAAAGGCCAACTTTTTGTGGAGGAGAGCTATTTGTGGAGATTGTTTGTCAAGATACACAGGCCGTAACAGCCTTATCAATAAACCTTGAAGGAATGCTATTGCTGGGGATTTTTGTTTCACGGGTGGCTTACTTGCGGCAATAATACAGAGGCCAGATTTTTATGTGGCTGGGCCATCCAAGCCAGCCGAGTGGTTGTAAATATTTTAGGCAGGGGCTTTCATCTTTTTTAAAGGTAAATCGTGTGGGTGTTGCATAGCTTGAAGCTGGTTGGTCTTGCTCCTGGTACGTGTATTGACTAAAGTGCATACATTGTACAAGCTCCAATACATACATGTGTGTTAATTACTCAATTTATACACAAGTTTTTTGGTATTTACAATGTATTGTGTATGTACATCATCTATGTGTGGAAAAAGAAAAAGTCTTGTCCTAGTTCTGAATTCTACAGATCGCATTTGAGCAGACACGGCATCAACAAAATGTGCAAAACCTTTGCACCAATATTCCCCATTTGACACCACATACATGTACTCTTCTGTTGACATTTTTCAACAACAATGTTCGGTACATTTTGTACACAAAAATCGGGAGCCAAGGACGATGTTCGGTAAAGCCGCATGTTCGGTAAAGCGGTGTTCGGTATAGCGACGTTCCACTGTAATACAAACTTATGCTATACACATGACATTTTATAAAAGCTTCACTGTTTGATGTCATCGTTTCTGAATACACTACAGGTTTCTGACTGGAAGTACCTGAAATTGAAACTCTGCTTGAAAATTCACCTGTAAAAGTTCAGAAATCCCAGAATTTTTTTTTCAACTCACAACCACATAGTATGAGCTTGGCGAAAAACATTCGGGGCGACAGCATTTGAGGAGAGAAAGTTTGATAACCTAAGGGGCCGTTCCCCATTTTTGTATTATTACACGCCAACCAAAAAATATGGGAAGCCAGCGTTATGTTCAGGCGTACAAAATGCAAAGAAAGATTGAAAAGAGAGAAATAAACTTGTCAGATATGAATAGTTTTTTGAACAAATGTCAGTGCCTATTGTCTGGCGCTCGAGGTTAGCACACCTTGGAAGGCCGAGGATAAAACATGTACCGGTACATGTACCTGAAGGTACACATGTATTCATATTTATTTGCATTGAGTGCGTTGTGCATCAAATCCTGGGAAATGGTCCCACAATAACGGCCTCACAAAAGGGAAGCGCCGAACCGTGGATAAATTGATTGCTGTGGCAAGGGCGGTTTTCATTTGTGGTTCTGTGGGGAAACGAATGTGGACCACGGACAATGCATCATACAAATTGTCTGTCTAACTTCGAGACTTGGTAGACAATCTAGGGTAGGTCAGGCCCCCCAAAAAAGTCTCCGGTTTCTTGTATGCGCGTGCGTCAGAATAGCTATGCGTGTGGGCAAAATGAAAAAGTATTTTTTTTCAATGTAAGATGATGTCTAAAAACTGCCAAACTCACTGGTTTGACTGGAATCCTGCTGCTGCACAATTTTGACGTGTTTTTAGATGGGGTTACGATCGAGAATAAGCATTATGTGGCCTCTCTGGACTCCCATATATTTTGTACTCAATTTAGTCAGGCACCATTTGCAGTCATCAGCCAACATTTGAAAAAAAACAAAAAAACAACCAAACTGCATCGCCGCACCACTTTTGGGGCAAGCTCCATACCAGAAACCAGAGACTTTTTTTTTGGCCTTACAGACTGTGCACAACATTTGGGGTATTCTCTAACTGTGAGTTTGGTAGCTTATTTTGCTTAGATACAAAGGTGGTAAAATGTAGAAAAGCTTTTTGAGTTTGTGGCTTTAATTGTAAAGAGGTACTCTTCATGTGTACAGACTTAAAACCTGTTTGTGTTGGTGGTTGGTGGTTTTGGTTTAATGACCAAATGAACTTGTCAGATCTTCATTTAGAATTGTTGCATTTTAACTTTTGGTTTAACAGAAATTTCAGTGTCAATTTCAAGCTGTAACTTTTTATTTTTGAATGAAAGGAATTTGCTTTGATAATTGATACACTTCGGTATTTCAGAATGCAATGTAAAATGGAAGATAGGCCAATATGCAGAAATCCCATTGAATTTACGATGAACACGTTTAATGCATTTATGATGAACACGTTTAATGCATTTATGATGAACAATATTCATACAGAAAAACAAATGAATTTCCATAATTCATGTCTTCTGAATATACTTGATATTTCAGGGATATTGTACAGAACGGAAAAAAAACCTACTGAAATATGTTCATTAAAACACCTGTACGTGGTTAGGATTCGTAACATTCTAAATGTTTTGAAGGAATGGCTTCTACATATTTTACAAGCACACGTGTATCTTGTATCAGTTTAATAAGGTTAATTTATTACAATGTACATGACCACCGATGAGTGTGTGGTATAGTCATCTCATAGGCTGAGCCGAGGCTGCAGTGCATGACTCACAACTAACATGACGAAATGTCCTGAAAATATTGAATGTTGTCGTGAATCAATCCATTTATTGAATGTTATCACAAAATAAAGTAGTGCAAACCAAGGCAAAATGGTGTGACTGCGGTGCATGTAATTCACAGTGCGTGTATGTAGTTTGGAATCCTCGCATCGCTAACCTAGATGAACCGTCTGGCTCATAAAAAAATCAATATGTAATAAGGGCACTTTGAAGGGTAGGCTGTAGACACATGTTGTACATGAACATCCCTGATATTAAAATACACTCTTGTCGACCGGCCTTTCCTGGAAAGGCATCGGTATATGATAATTTTAATTCCTGCAAATGAATCATTATGCCGAAGGTGAAGTGTAAAATCTTCAGGGAGGGGAGGGGTTGCCCCCCCCCCCCAACAAAATAATGAGAAGAAAAAATGTACAAATCGTCACCTTTCTTCAAACACTGTTTTCTGATATTCCACATTGTAGCCTAGGTAGTCTATGAAATATCCACTAGCACACAAGCGTCTGTGATAATATGCGTGCAGATTCAGCGATTAATTATGCAAAACAAGACCGCGTCTTGACCTCCAGATTCTGACCAATCAGCGGGCGCCTTCTATCAGGTCTTCGGTAACCTGTTGTTGTATTAGAAAATCATGGCAGCCAATTGACCAATCAACAACTTAGTTCATATTTCTGCACAAACTGACCGTGACGTCACAATTTCTAAAGTCGACTCCGATTGGCTGGCCTGCATGGTTGCATAAATTTGCCTTGCACACATCAGACGTTGTTTCAGAGATAACGTGCGGGCTCCGTTGAAAAACGGATGATACTTGGACTATGTAGTAGGCCCGCATGCAGCAAAACAGTTTCTAAAGTGAAAATAATTCTGAAATCCAATCATTTTTTTAATAAAAAAAAAGTGACAGATTTCGGGAATAAATAGTAAATTTTTCTTTAAATGCCACTCCTCAACATTGACCCAACCATGCTGTGATACGATACGTTTGCCGTGAAATAATAATTTTGCTGTAAATAAGTTAAAATTGCCTTTTATTTTGCATTTTTTTTTTCTCAAGCAGGCAGGCAGGTTGTTGCGATGGCCAGTTCTTGGCACCCCAATTTCTTTCAGAAACATGTATTTCAGAAACATGTAATAACTTTGAGAAAATTCAACATATGCGACCTCCAAAATCCCCAAAACCTCCATCTAAATTTAACTTTTGTTTTTCTCTTTTCTTTCAATTTGCCAACATATTTAAATTAGGACATGTTCCAGGTTGGTTTTGTATTTTTATTTATGATTTTATTTCTTTTGTTTTATTTTGGCATGCAATTTTTGCATGTGGACATTTTTGTTTAATTATTATTTTTAGGGCTTCAATCAAACATTTTTACATGGTCAGCTTGTGGTAGCACCATCATTGATTGATTCTCATGATTTTTTTTTTTTGCACTTTCAACTTGGATTTATTTCACCAATTTCGAAGTACCTTTACATACCAAATGTGGCATTAGAGTTGCATACAACTGTTCATGAAGTATGTTTGGTTTTTATGGCGTGTATGTTTTACATTTGTCGATGAGGCCGCAGCGCATGTTTTCATCATGAGATCCCCTGGATGACTTGTTTTTGTAGACTTGTCCAAGTCTCTCCCGCATTCCTTTCCATCATCGTCTGCAACCTGCCTGCAAGCTCGCTTGTCCAGTATTGTACATACTGTATGTATTACTACAAACCAGAATTTCTAGTCTGGTTTCCAGCTACATGTACTGTGTAATCATATTTGAATTAGTATCTGTTCATATTTTGATTGGATAGTGTAATTCGCCGAACAACATTAGAATCCGTTTTTTTTGCGGTGGTGCCACGCCCGCGCGCATGCTACAACGTGTTCTCAAAGACAAGGCGCGCACTCAAAGGAGCCCAGAGTGCGTGTGTACTACCCAAGTAGTCGAGTATGACTCGCGCAAGCCTGGTGCCACTGCAGAAAATTTCAAAATCATTTAGCTGAATGTACTGTATTTTCGTGTTTTTTTTTAAGATGTACTTAACTGCTCTCGCACTGTGTGTTAACAGTGCTGGTGTCATCACGTAAATTTTGATTGGAATTGCCAATTTATACCCAAATGCAGTCAATTCGTCGATGTTTTCACAAAGAGGGACAAACTTTGACCCAAAACAAGATGTCACATTATTTTTTTCCTCATCTTTATTAAACACAGTGATAAACTAGAAATATGTTTGTGAACAAACACTGAGCTGTTTCGACCGTTTTATTTATGACTGCTGTAAAGGCGTTTCATCCAGGTCGAATGGACATGCACATGCGTATTCTATACAAAAAGTGTCCATCCTATGTAAAAAAAAAAACACCATTTTCATGACGTCATGATGACGGCACACATTTTTTGAAGAAAAAAAAAAAGAGAAAAAAAAAAATTTCAACAAAAACAAGAGCTGTTTCGGTGTGTACACCGAAACAGCTAATTATTCTTCTTTATATGTATGAGAACGGAAGTAAAATTGGTATATGATGCTAAATTTTAAAGCTCTTCAATTGCCATTTAAATACATTCACCATCTGTATCCAGACCCTCAAATTTGTAGTACTCCAGGACCCCGTTACCTCTGTGTTCTCCCAATTAGACTAGTCTTTACAGACCATGCAGACACGGGTCTTCCCACCTCAATTTGTCTTGGCCTTTCCCATCTCAATTTTGTCTTGGCCTGAACCGATCTTAGATCAACCCCAGTGAGTGACTGGTAACAAATGGCCAGCAACTGACCACTCTTGCGTGCCAGTAGAAGATGACCCTGTGGCTAGCGGGATAAATCGCTGAAGCGAAAGAGAGAGACCAGAATGTCTTGGAAGGTTCCTTGGAAGGTCAAAGAGGCGAGAGCAGGGGTTTTTCTGGAGCATTAGAATTGAGATGTCGCACTTCTGTACAGAATGCATGCATGCATGCATGCATCCATTATGGCCAAGAAAGAAAATACCTGTGTTTCCTACTTCCCCACTCAACCTAGACAATCATGCAGCACCTTAATTTGTGTTTTTTTGAAAAACAAATTTAAAAATAAAAACTTATGGTGCCACTCCTCCCTAGTTTATGCGGAAATCATCCTGCATTTTTACATAATGAACAGTTGTTACAAATGCATGCAAAAACAAATATCTAAAAAAAAACATGAATCGACCATCATCTCATCTTATTTTTCGCTGGCTATAAAAATTCAGAGCAAAAAAAACCAAAATAATACTTTACCTACCCAACCAGGTTTTTTTTCAGTGTAATAGGAAACACAGCTTTATATTTTCTTGGCCTAATTAATTCTCCTATGTATCTCAGACAAAGTATGCATTCACCTGTTAAGACATGTAGGCAGAATTGTACTTTTTTTTTAAAGAACCCTTAAAAGCTGAATGCTACATTTGAAAATAAAAAAAACATAGATAATAATTTGGTATCGCATATCACCGGTCATTAATATAGTGAACCGACCGTTGATATTCCCTGACCGGCTGACCCTGGAGTCAGGCCAACCATTAAAAATTGACAATAATTGTGACAGCTACGGGCAATAAGGGAGATGATTTAAAATGCAGGCCACCCCAATTTGGACACATGTTCATGCCAGCTCACCAATAAAGAAAACTACATGTACATGTACATCTACATGAACATGTCCATGTACATGTACATGTAAATACGATACATTCTTATGGTCTCTGTCTGTGAAATTTGTTTATTATGAGTGAAACAGATGCAATAAAGCTGGCTGTAAGAATTAAGGGTAGAAAACGAAAGATGTGGTTTTGGGGTTTTTCCTTCAAATTTAGGATTGATTCCAAAGAAAATGGTACGTTGACACTTTAAACTCATGCAACTTACAAAACCACGCTTTGCTCGAAACTAAAAAATTGATTTATATTACTATTAATTGCTTTCTCCAAGGACCCGTTCCATATTTCATTAGTGCTCCAGTGCACTACATTTTATTAATTCTGTTTAGCCCCCAGTGTTTATATGGAAAGAAAAAATTCCCCAAAGTGCGTTCACATCTTGGCCAGGGGTTGTCAGCATGCCACAATATATGCTGTCGCACAGCCTGAGGTACCTAGGCCACACCCAGCTAGTCGAGCCATGCCGAGCATTATGCGCTACACATTCACTCACTCACACACACACACGCTCACGCTGACGCAGCATACTGTCACAGCATCATGCTGGCGGGTTATTACCGGTACATAGACGCAGCATTAAACAGCAATCGTTCCTCGTTGGGCCTTGGATATTAAAAAATACAGACACTGGCTGCAACTAAGTGTTGCAGTTTAGCGGCAGGCAGGGCGTGTGTCTGTGTGGACGACTGCAGGAATCTTACAACCCCGGGCCAGTGATCTGAAGACCCTAGTGACATTTCAGGGAATTTTTCTCTCCTCCCTGGCTCCGGTCCCTGTCTCCTGCCTCATGACCTGGTCACCGCATGCATAATTGCTCCAGCTCTGTCTGGCCGGCCGGGTGTGTGTGTACATACACTGTGTCCTGCAGGTTTCCATTTTTTCCTTGTAGTCCCCAATTGGATGTCTTGTACATGTACCTGGGCCTGGTTGTTGTGATCAGTCTGGGAAATATAAGGAAGGGGGGGGGGGCAGTATCTATAGAGCCCACAGCCAGTTGCATGATAATGAGGGGTCTTTATTATTGGATTGGTGCAGTAGTTGCTTTAAGCATCATCTGCGTAGGGTGTGTGTACCGGTACATGTACGGCATCATCATGAGATGAGCTCCTTCTCAGCATAGTCCCCTACATATCCCTGCGCTGTCAACACACAGGCCTAGCCAAGATTGCCCTAATGACTGATGTCCATGGTGTGAATATTAATGAGACTGGCGTCCGGAATATTATTACAGGATGTGCCTGACTACTGCCTCAATATAGCACGTACATGTATAAATGTACATTTGTACGCGGTCCACGTGCATGAAAGCAAGCTAGACTTGTACATGTTACAGAGATGTAAATTTGTTATGAATTGACTCCAAGGCAGTTTGTGGACATGAAGATATCTGATACATGTACATGTAGTATTACATGTAAATTTACAGTCAGGGTCCTTTAATTAGGCTACAGAAAGCCTTGACATTTATTTTGCAGTAAACAAATTTAATGTTGTGTTGAGAATTTAGCACTAGCAAATGCCGTTAGTTGTTGAAGTGTTGTCACCTTGTGGAGACAGTATTTTATTTATAAATTTGCCATTCCAAAATTGGCACATGTATTTATTGATTGATTGTATGTATTTATTGATCTCAAAGGAATGCGTCCCAGTATTGTACATGTACATGTAGTCAAGTACATTTTCATGAGTATGATTGTCGTACATGTACTTGGTCACGAGTACGAGTACAGGGAATTTTTTTTTCATGCGAGCATGATTAAATTTTTACGAGTATGAGTACGAGTACAAAAAAAATGTACTCTAGTACGAGTACCACAACACTGATGCGACCAGACATACATTTAGTAATGACATAAATGCTGAATTTTATTTATTTGTGCAATTTTCGTATCCCTTTTGTACTCTTGTTTTTGTTTTTTTTGGGGGGTGGCATTGAAAACTGTACTCAATGATCAATGCATACTCTCCATGTACATGTATAAAGCCCTATCTACCGGTACAATACACATACAGTGTACATGTACTCGTAAAAGAGTCGTATTCAATTGAATGGACCATCTGGCTAGAACACGTTTCACACAGTGCGTGGGAATTTCGTTCCTCCTCAATTTCTTCCCAGTCTGAGATTTCACACCCTACGACTCCTCCCCCACTCCGGGAGCCGGAGTGAGATTGCGTTAGATTCCCCAACGTTCCCGTCAGCGGGGCTGATCGAAACAGCGACAAGATCACACTCCTTGGACAAATTAGGTTGGGGCAGAAACAGCAGACTAAGCAGCGTTCATTTTACACGCTGAACATCTCAGCATTCCCCCACCCACCAAGAAAAAAGAGCCGAATTCTTGACCGAAATGTGTCAAGCGATATCCCAGGGACATGGAGCTTGGGTCGATGCGAAATAATAACCGGCCAATTACCCAAGGATTATGTTACGATTCCAAAGATAGACCAGTTTTTCTGGGAGAGGGTTCCATTTCACTGTGAATGTCTGTATTTGTATGTCTGCGCGGAAGCTGACAGGTACCGGGCACGTGTACAGAAAATTGAAATGCTATCCCACACCTCCACCATTACATGCACACACTGACAAAAAGTGTTTTTGGTTTTGTAAAAAAAGTGGTCAGATTTGTCAGGATTTTTTGTCAGGATTTTTATCCTGATTTCAGGATATTTTGTCAAAATTTTTCCCAATTTCAGAATTTTTGTTTGTTTGGAGTTTCCGTGATTTCAGGATTTATTTTAAAGTTATCCTTTTGGAATTCTACCTGTGGTACAGGTAGTGCGTTCAACCTGCTGGAGTTATAAAACTTAATCCTTGAATTATGAGCATTTGTTGCGGGTCATAAATTATTAGATGAAGCTTAATCGGAAAGGAATTACACAGGTCAGCGGGCATAATGTATCGTTCAAGGATTTGCGATGGTATTAGTAAAGCAATCAGTTATTTATATTTAAAACCTTTTTTTGTTGATAAGAATGTTGTGAGTCAAATTTTGCCCTTTTCCTGACCAAAAAAAAGTGACGAAAATTTTTAAAAAATAAAACAAAATATATTGCAGAAATCGTTGTCATTGTTCTCCAATTGGCATTCAGTTAGGATATTGTATTCTCCAATGACAAATTGGAATTTTAAAATCTGTGTTTTAAAATTCACCCCGGCCACATAAATTCCAACCAAGCTTGATTTTTTTTGGGGGGGGGGGTTTGAATCTAAATATTGTTCAGAAGAAACAAAAACCTGCTGTCCTTCCTTTGACCGTGATCGGTCAATCAGCATGATCCTAGCAATAACACAAACGTCCAATTTACCATGCATAATTAACAATCAATGGCCGACCGCACGCGCAGGCCTCTACGACGGGCCAGCTGCTTTGGGCCCGAAGCCGCCATGCTTGTCTACTCCAGAGGTAACACCTTTTTCCTTTGCTTGGCTGGTTGCAACGGGAGATTTGATTGGCTCTCCAGATACAGCTCTCTTCGTCAGGTTTCCTTTGGGACGCTCCTAGGTGTACAACTACAAGCATGCAGATGACATGCTGATGAGGCATGATGACTGTGCCAATGTCCGTCACGGGTCACTTGGTTTTCTTTGATAATTATGGAGTGGGTTTGAATAATAAAGTGGACGAAATTGACGACTGATGCAGTAATGCAAGATGTACATACCGGTACATGATGAGACATCAGTAGTACATTTTGTACGCCACTTACATGTACATGCATGTACATGTTCATATATTTAGTGGCCTATTTTTGAATGGATAATTTAAATTTCACCAAAAATGTTATGTGGCTTACTAACATTTTTCAAAGATACATGTACATGTGTATGTATCTTACGGTGTACATGTACATCATGTACATGTACATGTCTGCACATGTACATGTACAGTGTATCTGGCTGTGTTACCTGATCTGGGTATTTTGTAAGGAAGCATTTAAGATCCGTTGAAATCCAACACTCTAATACCAGTGGCACTTTCGTTCCAATGGAACTAATTGGACATCAAGACCAGTGTACCCAAAATGGACATATTCTAGGTTTGGGCAAACTTATGGTAGAAAACTGAGATGAATACCGATAATTACCCCTAATTCTATAAAGAGACGTCTTTTGCTGCAAACTCTCCTGAATCCTCAAACTCATACATTATACTTCAAACTTTTAAGCGCAATGTAGTACTCCATGTAGACAAAAGTGGCAGATTTTTGTTTTGCTTCACAAACTTAAATAGTATTTGTAGTATGCAAAGTCAGTGGTGCCCCCCAGCCAGCTTTCCCCTCCCCTCAAAGGGTGGATGAGACACTCCCAAGCAGAACGGGTTTGTTCCTCTGGGAAATGAAACCGAATGATTGATGAGGCGTCATTACTTGAAGGCCCAGATGGCTGGAGAGTGTGGCAAGTTATACATGAGTAAATACCTCCTTATGAGCTTTGCCGTCATTTGTATAGCATCCTTCGGCCTGTGCAGTTCTTGCCATTGGGAATTGTCAAATTATTAGCCATACTGTAAAGTCCACATATAATGTACAGTGTACGTGTAGGGTCAGGTTTGTATCATCTTTGGCTGTCGAAAAAAAAAAAAATCATCCCTGACAAAGTGAACCAATTCTGTTCAAACTGAATATTTAGTGTACACTATGTTTACGACTACTCCGTTAAAACTTTTGCTGGTACATGTACATGTACATGTACCGGTGTGTTGTTAATAATAGTTCAATCCTGTGATGTACTTTTTATGGGCTCTATTTTTATATGCACTTCAACGTACGGTAATTGCACACTTTGCTACATGTAAATGAACCAGACATGACAGTTTTGGGCTTGGTTCACAAGTACCCCCCCTCAACAGCAAGGAAGGGAGAGTTGGGGGAGACCACTCGGAGCGACATTCAAACGCATTGCTGATGGCGCCTTACGCTCACGCGAAGATGCTATGGCTTTGTGCACATTCAGAATAAAAGAAGTCTTGCTTAAAAATGTACATGTACCTTGCGCTGGACGCGTATAAACTACTACGCACACGTGGTGTGTCCCATCCACGGGTTCTTGACGGTGGTAATGTAGCGCCCTCTCTTGTTTGCGCACCGAGTCCTTAATGGCGGTTTTCTTGGGGGGGGGGGACAGTTGTTTTGTCTCTTTTTTTCTTTTTTTTCCTTTTTTAAAACAATAAAAAAAATTTAATTGAAGAAGAAAGAAGATTCATGCTTAAACCAGCGTTTTCAAATTAATTGGAAATTCTTTAACTGTGCCTAAAGCACAGATTCTTAAATTATCGCCATGCACTTAAGTGTATACCGGTACGGTTTTGAGGGAAAAAATAAAAACATTTGTACATCCGCTGTCCTTTCTGTATTAGAATAATAATAATGAACATTTATAAGGCGCTGGTATCCGCCAAGCAAGACGCTCATGGCGCACAATACAAAAAGTACAAAACAATTATTATTATTATGGCCTACCAGTTTCCTTTCCTTGAGTTGGAAACATAAATTGTGGTTTTTTTGTTTGACTTTCTGTTGTCACTAGAGGGCGATGTCGGGGTCATGTTGTGACTGCATTTGTCAGTTGCACTGCCAGACTTGTCTGGTGTGTGTTGACTAGAAAATGTGGGATTGATTGTGAGGAATTGTGGTGGAAAAGAGTACCCTGTTGAATGAGGGGGCGGGGGCAAAGATCAAGGCTACAGAGAGCACAGGTGGAACTTTTGGGTGCAGCACATTTTGTAAATAGACTCTTGCCACTTTTGTCCTCAGCGTATGTTGAACTGTAATTGTTTGACTTGTTCTGCAACAAATCAGTGCCCAAATCAGTGGTTGTTGAACCCTGCCCAATTACACTGTTAATTGACTCGGAGAGAACGGTTGCATTATTGTGTACAATCGTAACCAGACTATTGAGTAATAGGCCCATGTGTGCACACAATTCACAAAACTGAACTGTTCCACCATAGAAAAAACGGCCATGGTTCCACTTACATGTAGGTGAACAAAGATGGTTCCACCTACGTGAACACCGCGAGTGTAGTAGCGTGACAAGCATAGCACTGTACAATATCAGTTGGTTCAGTTTTTGTGTGTGTTATGTGTTGTGTTATCTAACTGCTGGTGAAGAAGACCCTGCAGTTATTGATCAAACTTTTAAGCTGCTGGAAGTCAACCACTGACTGGGCATCCCCATTCAGATCAAGTAGTCAAGAGGAAAATCCCTTTCTTATCTCCTTACTGGTGATAGGTCAGGGAACTTTTCAACCCCTGGTCAATATGGTCGTTGTGTCTGGTGAGCTGCACCGAAGTCTGGGGGGAATCAACATGGACTGGGCCCCGCCCCCCATATGGGGACCGGTAGCTATTTAAAGCCATTGATTGGATCACCTCAGCGTGTGCGCAGCGTGATTGTTTATTTTTGAAAATGATGATTACAGCTTTGCGCGTGGATGACAGTTGAACTTATGGCTATAAAAAAACTGACTCTTGCCATAACCAGCAGGCAAAATCGCCACAGTGTCTGCGCAGAGGAAATTTTCAAACATTTCAACTGCATACCGGTAGGTTTCAAATAATGAAAAGCAGTGCCCCTCTCTTTATTGTTAGTTGTCAGAGACACTTTCAAATTCAGCGAAAAATCAAAAGTCATCACCACGCAAACTGCCCTGTTGCCATTTTGAAATAGGCTGGTTCCGCGCTTACGGGTATGTATCGTTGCGATTTTGTATTCAGGGGCAGGGAATCAGACCTGTTTGCATTGTGGGTATATCTTCCTAGTCCTGCATATAATTTACACATTTTAGGAGGAAAACCTAATGTATTCAGGATTCAGTGCCCGCTACCTGTCCCTACATTGGAAGTCCGAAGGACAACGGCGGCGGGACCAGAAACCAATCTAGAATCCACACTGAATTGACCACAAGCAGGCAACCATGACGATTTTGTAACCACTCTTATTCAGGCACATGTAAGCTAATCTGTCAGTCCCAGTCAAGCTTTTGTCAGGTTTGTGAGACCACTTTCCCTGGGGATGCAGTCCGTCGATTTTGACTGAAAGAAGTCTACCTTGTTGTCATTCAGTCCCAGAATTAAATGGGCTTTCCCAGACTGGCCAATTCAATTTTTTCTACCAACTGATTATTTTCAGTGGCCTTCAACAGGTAAACTGAATGGTTTTTTGCTTCTAAAATTTATACAAAAGAGTTACGACCCATGATGTAAACCATCTAACTTTTAAGCGTACATAATGTTACACCTGAAGAACAGCTGAAGTTTGCAGTGAAAATTACATGTTCGTATTCACTGGATACTACAATTATCCAAAATTGGCCTTTCGCCAGTTGTCACAAAGTCGTTTTTTTTATCTGCTGCCTTTTTTATTCTGGTGTTTGCCACTTTTTAGAGAGTGAAATCCTGACTTTTATTTTGGCGCTGCTTAACACATTGGTCCCTATACTGTCCCAAACTGCCCTTACTGTTACTCTCTGAGCCCCCCAAAGTTTACCGCCCAAGCACTGCATTATGGTTGTTATGGCCTTACCAGAGAATAAACTTACAATGTAAATAGTAATACAATGTAGTACAGGTACGGTACTTGTGGGTTAATCAGCCAGTTCCGTATTTCAACTGTGCATGGGCAGTTTGTCCACAAAGATAGGGGCCACGGGTCATTCCGGATAATCAAACGTTCATCGAAGGCGCATGAGCGCGCATGGACCCGGGCGCACGACCGTTGCGTGTTCATTACAAGTAGAATGGATGCCTGCGTAACATCGCGTATTATCATGTCAGGGATTTTGTCCCAGATGACCTTTGACGTGGACTTCCTCATGGAGATACCCAACTGGCTTTAACCCTAACTCCCTAGCATGATTTACTAGGAACCATACCCATCCTGGCAAATTCCAACACCATATGGGAAACTGTGCACACGTATTTCTGACTTAGTTTCTGGAGGTGTGCCTTGAACCCAATGTAAAAGACTGTCAGTTTAGGGGTACTGTACCCATCCGGACAGATTCCAACAATACATGCTGTTGGGGTTTGATGGGTTGAGTTCTGTTAGGGTTAATATTCATACATGTATGTACAACAGGTGTTATGTAGCCTTTGGGCAGTGGTGGTTAGAGAGAGAGGGGGGGGGGGCATTCCGGTATTTTCATACTACTGCTGCTAACTCAGCAATTGTATTAAAGTTGGAATCAGATGACTGTGCTATTAGATGCGGATGTACATTTATGCATGTACACCTGTTCATTTTGTACATGTACAGTCACAGCTAGTATCCATCATTACCCCCAAATCACCTGCTTTGGCCCTGAATTCTTGTTCCCATACGAAACAGCTGATTCACAGACACGTTGAGAAACAAGCAACAAAAAAAACAATCCAGGAACAAACACCCTTTAACCCTTGAATACAGCTGGTGTGTTTTTGTGTGTGGAATAGTTGTCTTTTCCCAGGCTTTTGTGATCATTAGCGGATTCCATAGTGTACCAAAATACTATGGCCTGTTTGGCAATCTTTGAACTATGGGCCATTTATCTTAACTTGAAGAGCCAATTACCTGTGTTGTACATTGGTAGACTGTACTACGGTAGATACGTGTAGATGGTAATGCATGATTGATACGTACATGGACTGTACGTTTATTGCACATCAATTGTCCCCCTCCGCTCCCTCCCCCTTCTGCCCAAGGTCTTATGTGGGGGTTTGGTCACGTTTTTCAAGCCCCTGGGTGGGGATTTTGGTCACTCGCAGGCCTGCATTTTTGTTACCATTGGTGCACTAGATACGGTCCTCCTGATTTGAAAATCACAAGCGTGTGGAAAAAGGCACACCTGGATTTTTCCAGGTGTGTGTTTTTTCTAGGTGTGTGTTTTTTCTAGGTGTGTGTTTTTTCTAGGTGTGTGGTTTTCTAGGTGTGTGATCTGTGGCCCAGGGAAATTCAGGCGTGCAATTATTCACACTTCTCGGGAAGCTTTTAGGTGTGCGATGGTGTGGGGGTGTGATCGCACGCCTCAAATCAGAAGGACTGTAGATAAAAGGCAATCAGAGCGCCCCACCCATGTATGTCGGAGAGTGTCACTTGAATTTTGTCCCAGAGGTAGGGATTTTGTCACTTCAAAAGCGACAATCCCCATTTCTTGAGTGGGGCAGCCCAGAGGGGAGGGGGGCGGGGAGACAATTGATGGGCGTATTACATGTACATCATCAGTCAGAAAAAAAGTAGTTTGTTGTTGTTCATAATACGTGTACTCTATAGCTCATTCTGTTGAGCAAGGGAATCTTACCATTATTCTACCAAAACAGCAAAGAACCCTTTGAGAACGACAAGTGTCTGTTGAGTAATGCAAAGAAAAACATTAGTACGTGGACTATACTGGCTCTGATAAAGAAATGAACAGGAAAGCTCGAGAAGAAGCAAACAAAACACAACAGTACGACTGCCGCCTGCCATTGATAGCATAGGCTTGCCCTCATCATGGCTTCATTGACTAGGATCCCAGCCAATCTAGATGGTTGCTGTGCGATAAGAACGAGCCCTACAGATAAACCCCATGTCTCAGTCACACGCTACAAAAACCTAATGATTGCCAAGTGATAAGATTAGTAGTGCGCTTGAATGGTATGTCCACACTTTGCTCAGCACAGTTCGTGTGGTATTTCAAACTTGGTCACTATCTTCACTGCATCATTAATCGAATGATTCTCCGTAGAACCATTTGATAATCCCTACAGGATAATCCCTACAGTAATCCTTTTTATCCCCCTGTGCCCAGCTTTGAAAAATAAAAGTGGATTTCACAGGGTTATTCATTGAGTTGGATGAGCCAGTTTGTGATCGCATTGGATACGGATGAGTAAAGAAGGAAAAAGGGTGCTATGCCTGAGCTCATTGGTGTTTCTTGGAAGTGGAAACTTGTAGATGAAACTAATGCAGCTCTTATTTGGAGATTAAATGTACCTTCCGAAACGGATTTTAAAAAAAAAATCTAATCTCATTACCATCTTGATTGTTGAGGAAAAGGAAGTTACAACAAACTTTTTTTTTTCAAGAGACCGACTAGGTGCATCATAATTATTTTAAAGTTGAACAAAGAAATTGACTGGAGCGGGGTTCAAACATGCAACCTCCAGATTGCCGTTCCGGTGCTCTACCAACTGAGCTGCATGTATCTAGCCCCACATGTACATGTTGGGGTTCCCCATTTTGTCAATGTCTTTATTCAACGTGGGCATGGATAGTTCAGTTGGTAGAGCGCCGGAATGGCAGTCCAGATGTGGCAGGTTCCAACCCTGCTGCACTCAATTTCTTTGCTCGACTCTAACATTACAATGGATATTTCACAGCATTGCCTGAGTCTAAAGATGCAGTTTACTTGTGCATACATTGTATAAATCTCTCACACTCCGTTGGAAAACAATTCACTATGACTATAGACCTTTATCATGCTGCCACCATTTTAGTCATGTACCCTGTATCCAATAACAGTACTGAATGATAATTTTTTTGTGCAAAAAGGAACCAGACTATTTTTCCTTCCAGCCTCGCTTTGGTTACATTGATTTGAATGGGGAAAAAAATCAGATGGCCGCAACATGATAATGGTCTATTGTGCAGCCTTTACTGTGTTATTGTGAGCAGAACTCTGAAGGTTCTTCTTCCTGGTGATGATAGCATGTGCGCACTTATTAGATATCACCACCCTTGAACACCAGGAAACAATCATTTAGTGGTTGTCTTCAGGGAATACGTGTACATTGTACTGTGTGATATCTGACTGGCAAAGCTCGCCATGTGTACATCAAGTCAGGGTTGGGAAAATGGTTTAATCAATAGCGCCCTCAACGGGACTCACTTCATGGATTTGATGTGTGTATAGGAAGTGGGGTTGATTTTTTCCCCCGACATTAGCAGTGTGGAAATATGAGCAAATATGGTATCAGATCTGCGATGCAGTGGTTGCGACACCAACAAGTGACGTCCAGCCCTAAACGTGTTAAAGCAGAAATCATATCTCTCCCCCCCCCCTCAACTCCTCAGACACACAAACATTCTGTTGATCTAGTGGGTCTTCTTGAAATCAATTTCGCACAAGTTTTTTTCCTCTTCACTTTTTTCTATGTTTCAAATGTATAATGTTCATTTCAGCAGTCCTTTTTTATCAGTATTGGCAAGCGATGAATTCATCAAAGTATTGCTTCCAACTACGACATTGCTTAACTTTGATAAACCGGTACATGTAACTTTGTCTTCCATTGAGTCTGTTGTCTGGGATGATGTGCTGTAGGCTTGATGTAAAGTAACATGGTCTTCCGTTCATCATTTTTGTCAAATTTTCAAATGACACCAATTTTTAAAGACCTTTTTGTTTGATCTTTTTGTACCTGTTTTACAGAGCGGGCCTCACCCAGCAAGCCTTATTGCCCTACAGCAGATAGCTGACCTGGTTCTCCCCCAGTCAAGATTCAACCAGACCTCCGTAGGCGGAGGACGTGGTGGCGGCGCCGCACAGGGTAAGATGAAGTCCAAAACCATCTCTCCCCCCACCCCTTCCCCCCTCCCCCACCCCGAGTTGTAATCGAGTCAGTCACAAGTCATCACAAGTCATCACAAGTCAATCACAAGTCATCACAAGTCAATCACAAGTCACGAATGACTTTGCACTGTGGAACTTGAAAAAGTGTTTGTGGTTGCAAGTGGTACACAGGTGCCCAGAGCTTGATAAAAAGCTTCATGGTACAGAATACGAAGAAAGCATGCGTGGAAGATATGTTCATTTTATTTATTTTACATTTTTTTTTCTTTTCATTTTTCGCCCCTCGCCGACACAGTATTTTATAAACATTGTATGTTCAGTGTAGGCTAAGGGTTTTCAAGAATGTAATTTTTTTTTACTACGTCCACTACAGGAGCGTGCTTAATACCGGTTGCTGACATTCGCGGGGTGGACTCGGTCAACTACAGCAAAGGGGAGAAGATTCTGAGGTGCAAACTAGCCGCTCTGTATCGTCTGATTGATCTGCACGGATGGACACAACTCATCTACAACCATGTCTCGGTAAGATGCAGGAAGAGACGGTCAAGTCTCTGGTCATTTTTTCCCCCGCCCTCACCCCAACCCTCACCCCCTCCCCATCCCAACCCCAACCTCACCCCCATCTCCTACCCAACCCAACCCAACCCCCTGTCCCCATCCCCCACCCACTCCCACATCCCAGCTCCACCCACACCCCAGCCGCACCTACCCCCACACCCCTTCCCCCTCCCCCACCCCCACCAACCCACCTCCCCCCCTAATAAAACACCTTCACTTGAAAAAAATAAAAAAAGAAACTTCGCATTGGCTTGCAACACCACATCATCATTCATTGAGTGGAAGCTCTATCTCCACCTGCCCATCCAACAAATCTGCCTTGTTTACATCGCCTCAATTACCACGTACAAGCTTTTAAACATGTCCCACACTCCTCGGGAAGCCTCTCAAGTGCTTCTCCATTATGGCTAATCCTTTCAAGCCCTCTTGGCTCCCTTACCAGTGCTTGCATTTCATCTGAAACATTCAAGAGGACTCCAGTAGAAAAGTCGGGCAGTTCACAAGAGTGTATGTTTGGGAAGGGTAGTGGTAGAATAGGGCCAAACTTTGAAACAACAGATCTGAAACCGACACAACTTTCAATCCTTTCAATCCTTAAACATCTTCAACAATAAAGTGCAAACAAATAGCCATACTTAATCTATGATAATTAGGTGCAAACATGACGATAAAATTAACCTTTGAACATACACCTCTGGCAGACTAAAAATGATGGAAACAGTAAGCAAATGTTCAGACCTGACAACTGAAACAATACACTTAAAATTGAGTGCACTGCCAACAGCGCCCTCTAGCTCTGTTCTGATCCTGGCAACAGTCGTAACATTTTATCTTCATTCAAGAAAATTTTTCAGGAAATGAGAATATTTTTTTTTGTATTGGACAATGCATCAACTTTCACAAACTTACTTTTTGGGCCACTTGTAAAAATTATCTCAAAGTTTGATTCAGTAAAGAAAAATTACTTAAGAACCTAAATTCAGCTGTTAAAATATCAAATACGACAAAAAAGCAGCACTGCACTACAAAATTCAGCTTTCAGCTTAAATGTGATGCAAGATAATACATATTCTCCTGTCAATTTTTGGCACTATTTACTGATTAAAAAAAAAGAAGGGAGGCACTCTTGCTTTGACAGTTGGGCAAACTCTGCAAAGCCGCAAACAAAACAACAGCGTCACTTTGGCCGCTCGTGGGCCACTTAGCGTGTGTCAGTGATGAGATTGACCAGATAAAAAATATGGGACCCGTGGTCTGGGATTACGAGAAGAGATAACTTCACACTAACTGAACGGATACGTGCTGGTCAGGGAAGTTACACTTCACAGCACTGTTTGTCCACGCCAGTCATACAACAAGCATATTTTTTCAATGTAAAGACATAGGAACTAGGAAGACACGAAGTGTTGGCAGAAAAATAATATACGTGTACTAATTTTAAAACCTGATTCACAGACATTTCTGAGATCGGTAAACATGTAATCGGCCATTAAATAAACTGCACTATGGACCCAGAGTGTTTTGGTGGCCGTGCCGGGGAACGATCCATCGAGAACACCCAGACTGGAGGGCCCTTATCGCGTACAAGCTAACCGCGTCAGGTCAAAGGTCAGGCGATTAATCAGGCCACTTGAGGTCGCAGTGCTGCGGGATGCGATGGTGTGCACGAGTGCAGCGCTGCTGGCCTGTTTCACTCTTTGCGGGAAAACCGATATGGCGTTGTGTTTGCGGCGGGTCAGCCTTGTCGAAGAGCAAACGTCTGGCTCTGTGGCTCTTCAAACTCCCCCCCCCAAAAAAAAAACACCAGAAAAATCAACAACTGATAAAAAGGTGTCTGCATTGCACCACCCCTGTTGACCATTCTGTTCTGGAGGCAGACTTCGGAGTGGCTCACGTTTGATTAATTGAATCGATTGTTAATATGCTGGCCATAAATATCTTCTATTTTGTACTTGACTCCATTTGCCACTTGGGGTGTTCAAAAATTGATACAAAAAAGCAACCAAAATTTGAGAATTTGGAGTTTCCCTTACAAAGTAGAATTGCCCAAGTTAATATATTTTACATAATTTTTTTTTTGAAAATTTGGAAACAGGTCTCCCCCCCCCTAAAAAAAATTATTGAATTATTTGTCACCCAAATACAGAATCCAAGAGGACTTTGTGCTAAATATGTTTCGCTGATTATCGGGACTTGCCAGGGCTCTCGAAAATCCAAATTTTTTAAGAATTTGAAGTGCCACAGAATAGAGTCAGTTTGCTAAATTGGTATTGTTTATGAGGCTTACACACACCGGCCATAACTGGCAGCCATCGATGCTAACAAGTGTTCCGGCTCGGTAAAGACAACGGACGATCTATTTTCAGAAATGACTCATTTTTGCAATGAAGAAGAGAAGAACAAATAAAAATATTGGTCGTCTACTTTATTAGCAAAATATATTACCATAGTAAATACATGTGTACATATGTACATGTTCATGTACATGTTCGTCAATATGTAAAAAGCATTCAAACAAATTTTCAAAAAAAGCCACAGTAATTTTAAGATACCGGTACTTTGATTAAAAAAATAATGGAAATAAAAGAGACCGTTAACAGCATGAAATTATCATTGAATTAATGAAAGACATTTTTTTTAATTTAGAGAGTTGTTTAGTTTAGGAGTACAATAGATCTGGCCCAAATAATAATTTTGCTATGGAAAATAAATAATTGCTGAATAACCTATTTTAACACTAAGTTAGCATGAAATGAAATTCATTATCTTGATCGTAAATTGTCGGCGGCCATCTGTCCTTGCAAAGGTAGACAATATGTACGGTTAGTGTGCTTCTGAATGATCATAAAAACACTCTCGTTGTCTGAATTTAACATTGTAAGTAAATAGGGCACTCGTCGGCAACAGTGGAAGTACATCAAGTGTATGTGAATATTATCAGGCATACATGCATATTATGGGTCATTCTATAAATTTGCCAATGTCCATGCTTGTATCATCAAAGGCACAGTCCCCCAATTATTTCCCCTATCTGCCCCACTAAATAGCCTATTCAAGCATAAAAATATATATCAGAATAATTCTGACATATAAAGAAATAATTTGAAGTTATGTTGAAAAAAATTTGGCAATGGTTGCAGTTTTGGATATGGGGTAGGGGTATGAATCTATCCCCTCGTTTTTTCCTAAGCAAGTGGTGTCCCATCTAAACAAATATTTAATTTAGCATCAAAAATGTTAATTAATACAACATTTGTATATTTGCGTGCCTTATAAACTACACACGGAATAGGGATTGAGTTACACAAGTCTGATGTCTACCCGCAGTGTCACGTACGGTAGAAATTATCATATAGGGCAGTCAACCGTGTTTGGAAAGCGTGTAACGTTTCATTGCACCTGGGAAATAAATATATTTGCAGTACAGAAGACACGCACATGTATCAGATGTGGCCCCACCCACGCCAAGTTGCCGACGACAGTGATCGTTTCTTTTTTCGGAAATGTTCCCTCAACAGCATGAGCCGTTAATTGCCTTTCAGCGTGTGTTTCTGCGAGTGCCTGGGAAGGAGGTTGTCGGGTTGAGCCTGGGCCTTCCCTCCGCCCGCCGACGTCATCTACGTGTTGCTTTGTTTATCCGTCGGTTGCGCCGGGCATCTGTTTGAACAGTGCTCGGCCGGGCGTATTAATGTGCATGCACACAACATGAGTTAGACATTGATCATGTATTTCTCATGTGGTTTAGTAATGCGCCGGCCCACTGAAGAACATGATGGACATAAATAGAAAAATACTATTTTAAATAATATCCAAGATGTGTGCACAAATTACACACATAACATGAATATTGTGCAGTGCTGCTTTGCGCACAATGAAAAACTCTACCACAATTTAACAAAATGTTGCTTTCATCAAATAATTTATTGTACATTGTACATTTAGGTAAAGTTCCATAAACACACTGAATGAACACTATATTAAAATCCACCCAGACATGTATCAGTACATTGTACATGTACACATAATAAGTTCAAGGAATTTTTTTCCCCTATTATATTCAGTGGCAATTTCATGATTTAAAAAATAAATAAAAATACAATATTTTGGCATTGTACATGTACATGTACGGTATGTCAGTCCCAGCAATATTTTATTGGCATTAAACAACAGAATGCTTTTTTTTTCCTTCCCTCAATGGAATGAAAGCCTATAACATGATACATCACCCAGTCTCATCCAGTTAATATTTCAGAAAACTCATGAAAATATTTTATGTATTATAAGCTGAAATGGACGCCAACGTTTTGTCAAGTACCCTCAGGGCAACATAAATGCACTAACCTAGTTCATTTTGTGTACTACCCGGTCCTCATGTACCCGCACAATGACACCGCACGGACGTACAATGTTCAGGGATATGTTGTTTATTTCCCGGCATTATGAGCACCGCATGCATGCATCGGTGCCTGCATTCAACCCTCGATTTGTATGCAGCAGGTGCAGGCCGCAGAAATTGGATTTCCCAGCATGCTTCATGGCCGACGCTCTCTTGCGAGATCCGTCGTGTCTGTCTGTCGTGTGCGGGTCACACCCCTAGTGATGCAGACAGAGTAGCCAGTAGACTCACAGACACACACGCTCATGACAATCACACATACATCTGTTGAAAATTGATCAACATTCATGTTCATGTACATGTACACATACATTGTACCGTACGTGAACACATAACTTACCAGTTGCTATTCAAGACACTTTATGCACTGTGTTCTTACATGTATGTTCATGTATAGATGCTACATTAGTCAAAGGAAAAGGCAGGTTTTTATGTAACAAGTTTTCAATTTCAGTGTTTTAGTTCAATGAAGAAAGCTACTTTTTTTCTATTTTGGGAAAGTTTTTTTTCCAAATTTATATGGGTTGCTTTTGCATGTATGTAAGTAAGTGTAAAAATTAAATTCAAAGAAGTTTTTAAAAATCTACTTTTCAGGGTGTAAGCATGTGAGAGCAACTTCAATATAGACATGTATACATTTATTAATGTACATGTACATACATTTATTAATGTAAATATAATACCTATTTTGTAGAGGTCTATACACATACATGTACATCTACATGTGCTAAGCATAAAATTCCAGTGTCTTGCAAATTCGTATTGAGTTTAGGGCAGTTGGTTTTCCCCTAATACAAGTTAATGTAGTTAAAGGATAACAGACTAATGTAGGAAAATGTTATTGGTTAAAGGTAGAGTAGATCACTTGTCATTTGTATATTTTTTTTGTTTGATGCAACAAAGGTGCTCAAAATCTAAAGAAGAGTGCAACTAACCTGATGAAGCTTAAGCTCTGTGAATGCTGTATATTCCGAGAAAACAATATTCTAGGATCTGGATTTCAATTCAAAAGTTGCCGAGTTATGTTTTGAATTGCGCCCCAAATCGCGTCACGTCAGTGCTTGGCGCAACCATTCACTGATTCGCTGAATTACAAACCAACTACTAATAGACATTTCCAAAAATGTGCCACTTGGCGCATCTTTGGAAATGACCTTCTTTTATTGTTTCCACCAAAATGAGAGCATGTCAGAAGAGAATAATTTCATAGGGAGTTTAGTGCCATTACTATCTTTAAACCAAGTTAGCTTTTCAACAATAATTTGGTCAGTTACTTTTTTGGATAGCTTCAACGATCTACTCAGCCTTTAATAGATGTCTTGCATCTGCAACCAAAAAATTCATCTCAAGACGTCATGAGCGTGCACATGAATAGTGCAAGCAGGGGCTACCACATTTTATGTGGAGTGTGTTCCCAGATGTCCATGTCAATTTGTGTTGTGCAAGTACATTGATATGTTCAGTACACATGATGCACATATTTCATGCGAGGATCGCCAACATTCTTGATGAAACATCCACATATCATGTATCCCCACATTTCCCCCGCTATTAAAGGTACCGTAATTTACTAACATTTGCAAACATCAAAAAACAAAACTACCAAATTATCGCAAAAACCTTACTTGACTGTAAGTGAATAACAGTCTCAAGCATCCTGTGAAACCAAGGCACCTGGTGTGCTGTCATTTTCAAGAAATGTGGAATTTTTGGTATCAATTTCCAACGATGGTCGGCTGACCATCGCTGGAAAAAAACTGACTTTTTTCAAATACTGCCCTTAGTTTACCAAATGTAGTTAGTCCAAATTTTGTTTGCATTCGGTGACACATCTGAGAACAGGTGCAAGCAAACTAGTCTGGTTCCCTGAAATTACAGCAAAAGCAAATGTTGTTTGGTGTATTACCGTTAATATGTGTTTAGTCACAAGGCTATTTGTAGCCGTCCGGCCCGTGATAATGCGCACGCTGAGCTTGTTACTGTCATTGTGTCTGAGCAAGGAATAAACTGATTTAATTATAGCGACACTGTAAGGCTAAATGTTGGCAATCATAATGAGCTTGTAAGAATTTTTATAAATCCCAAATTTCCAAGTTTTTTTGTATTTTTTTGGTTGATGAAAGACAAACAATACTAGGAACCGATTTTCCAATAAGGACTATTAAAATGTGAAATTAAATTTTTATTTAAAAATATATGCAATTTTATCTAAAAACTGATTCAGTTAGAAACAATTATTGTTTTTTAAGTTGAAGAAAGAATTTGTAATCTTAAGCCGAGACACAATTTTATCCAAAAACGTAGTCAATTAGAAAAACTTTTTTTTTTTTAAAGTTCAAAAAAAGAAATAGACTGGAATGGGATTTGAACCTGTGACCCCTAGATTGCCGTTCCGGTGCTCTACCAACTGAGCTATCCAGTCCTGTTGGCAGTTCCCCACTTTGTCAATGTCTTTGTTGAAGTACAATCAAAGAACTTGTACTTGTACATACATGTACATGTGTGTATCCAAAACGAGATTATTTTTAAAAACCATTAATTCAAACTGTTCAACAGTTATTCCATAAGTTACACAGGATCGTATTTCTCAACAAACAAGTTCATATCCCGACCTCCTTCCCTCGTCGGAGATTGAATGAAATCACAGTTGAAAAGCATCCGGGGTAGAGCTTGATTGATTGCAATTCATGTCTGCGCCAGGCTACGCATAAATGTACATGTAAATGTACGGCATAATAGTCTGAGAGCCAGTGAATGGGGCGATCGATCAGGCAAACCAGCGTGATGTCGAGCCCCGCTTTCACATTATGGAAGATGGGGTGGATGAGATCGTTGTACGTTGCGTTGTACATGTATTGTCTGGATGGCTTGGTTTTTTGTGAATCCAGGGTCATAAAAGATGATTACCTCGGGGTCTTTTTTAAAGGCATATTGGGTCATTTGTATTTATCCCAAAAGTAACCTACCAAATTATTGCCAGAAAGCTGACTTGGATTAAAGATGGCACTGGTACTAAACACCCTGTGAAATTATTCCGTCTGGCTTGCTATCATTTAGAAGAAATCTAGAAATGTTGGTCAATTTCCAACGAGCAGTCAAGTGATTGATTTTTGGAATACAGAGTGCTATTAACGAAATCGTGTTTCTTGATTGAAAGGTTGTTCAAGGTTTTTCACTGTTTTCAACAACAAAAAAAGTGTTATATCTACAGAGCTGTAACTTCACAGGTTTATGTTTTGAACAGTCTTTGGATTTTGAGTGGTGTTATTTTTGGAAACGAACAAAATGCATGAAAAGCAAATGATCCTATATGCCTTTATCTTTGATATTTAAGACTATATAAATGACACCCAATGTTACATCCTGTTTTAGAAAGATTGTGTTATGTTTTCATAAAGCGATTAAATGCTTTCCAAACAACAGGCCATCCCTAGGGTGACAATACAAGTACGTGACTCCAGTGGTATAGAGAATATGTTGATGCATTGTTACACATGGCGATGGGGTCAGAGGCCAAAAGGATCCAGACTAGAACAGCATGGAAGTCATTCCGTGAATCACAAAAAGAAAAAAATATATACAGGGAAAATAGAAGCAAGTGCAGAGCAATGAACATTTCACAAGACAAATGTACTAGTTGCAATGGATACAGATTGCTGAAAAGGCAATCACTCAGTATTCACACTGCAGTCCAGTAGACGATCTGCGAAGATTGTAATCGGCTAGGATAAATTACATGTATGCATACATGTATATTGAAAAAGGACACACCAAGAGATATTTGTGATGCGATCAAGCTAAATGAGTCGTTTGTCGACCCCCGTCAAAACATTTTCTATTACAGATTTGAAAAGAGCACAATCTCAGCATTACTGCTGTGAAAAACGCATGCTGATACCATCTTTAGTTCAAAAGTTATGGATGTCTGAACACCAACAGATGTGATGAAGTGATGTTATGAAGTGGCCCTATTTTGGCCTGTATCTCCAAATGAAAATTCCCAACAAACGACTCATGTAGCTGGATCGCATCACATTTTGGCATTGTGTAATGTACGTCATTCCCAGCAAGTGAGGATACCTATAACGTTTTGGGCTTCATTGGCGCGAAATAACAGAATACATATTTTTGCTTTCCTCAATGGAATAGAAGCCTATAAAGTGTTCCTGTTTTGCTCATGTTGGCCTCCTAATGCAAGTTTTGTTGAGGAATATGGATGCTCGTTCTCACAAATCGATCACCCGACTGCCAGTCGTAAGGCAATTTTCCCTAAAAACCAGGCCAAGCTCCACCCTCAACATTGCGGTAAAAAAACGTTATCCTCTAGTTCATCATGCATGTATTTTTCTCTCAGTTTTCAAAAAATTCTACTAGATTTTGTACATTGTGTATATTTTTGTATTTTTGTTTTTCCTCTTTTCACCAGCTACGCGTATCCATGGAAACAGACCACTTTCTGATCAACCCCTTTGGCATGATGTATCACGAGGTCACGGCCTCCTCCCTCATCAAGGTGGACATGCTGGGTCAGACCATCGACCCCGGCACCACGACCTTTGGCCCCAACCTGGCCGGCTTCACGTTGCATTCGGCCATCCACAGCTGCCGGCCCGACGCCAAGTGCGTGGTGCACATCCACACCCCAGGTGTTGTAGCGGTGAGTTGACTAATCCTCTCTTGTGGGATTAGGGTGAATCTTTAAGCAACACGTAGATCGTGAAATTTGACTGCATTATAAGAGTCACCTTTGCTGTGCAACCACAAGCGACTGGTGTATTCGGGCATAGAGGAAGGGTAGAGTGCTAAGGCCCCAAACTTGGCTTACTCAAAAAGAAACTGTTAAAAACAAACTTACCTGATCCTGGTTTGGCTCATGGCTGTACAGGGAAATGTCAAGTGACGCCTGTAAAGCTAAAACAACAATTGGTGCTCATCAAATGAGACTGTTTTCCTTTGCATTGTTTCATTTACAAGGCTTTCAAATACATTGTTTGTGGGGCGCTGTGGTTCAATGCTTACGGTGTTTGACTCGTGCTGTGGTACATGGGTTCGAACCCTGACGGGGAACATGGTGCTGATGTTCTTGGGCAAGACACTTTACTACAGTTGCCTCTCTCCTCCCAGGAGTATGGGTACCTTTGAAGGTGGAGACCAGACTGCGCTGATCTCGAGCTGCTGTAGCAAAATAGTCTCATTCCTGATGAACAGGGATAATAACTGTAAAACACATTGAAACCTTAGATATAAAGTGCTATATAAGCTCCACATTATTATTATTATTATTATTATTACCTCCCGTAAAAAATGAAAGACGTTTCAGTTGTTCTGCAGGAATAAGGACAATTTATGAAAAAAGTCTAACATTAAGTTTTTGTTAACTCATGCTACTGTGTGCCCACAGGCGTTTGACTCCACGAAGCTACTTCTTGAAGCTTTGGTTAGGCAATACTTAACCAGTTTGTCACTGCAGCACCCAAAATTACCGCCCTGCCTATTACTCACTCCAAAACCGCCGAAGCACTCTATTGTCCGATTGATTCTTCAGTGAATAAACACAATGTAATACAATGTAGTACAAGTGCTAATAGGTTAATGTCACACAGTGTTGTTAGCCCCTACAATTTTGCCAGACAGTTCAGCTAGCGACTGAAAAATCAAATCAATTTCCTTTTCTTTTCTTTGTCTACCCGCCAGGTTTCATCAATGAAGCAAGGGCTGCTGCCCCTCAGCCAAGAAGCCCTGATCTGCGGCGAGGTCTCCTACCTTGACTACAGCGGCATCATCGTCAACGATCAACAGAAGGATGACATTATCCGCGCCCTGGGCCCCAACAGCAAGATCCTGTTCCTGCGCAACCACGGCGTGGTGTGCTGCGGCGAGACGGTGGAGGAGGCTTATTACTGGACGTACAACGTGGTCGCAGCCTGCGAAACCCAAGTTAGTTATTGATCATTTCTGAAAGCTCGCTGTTGGCTACAGGCTTAGGCTTGGGGTTCCAGTAATCCTGATTTTTTTGCTCCCTAACTGAGCTCAAGATGGGTCCCTTTTCAGTGACAGTGAATCATGAAATCATGTAGTACAGCTATAGACAGAATTTGTAAGAGTTTTGCATTTGGTTTAAGCACTAACTCTAACCCACCTCAATCCTCCAAAATCATCCTGGCGATTTTGGACGATTGAGGATGAATAGTGTTTGAGAAACATGACAATTTTAGAGGATTGAGGATGAATGATGTTTGAAAAGGAGGATGATTTTGGAGGATTGAGGATGAATGCATTTTGAGAGTCAGGGCTGTCTGACGATTTTGAAGGATTGAGGCGTCCTTCATTTGAACATAAGTGCAAGATTTTGGAGGATTGAGGATGGTTCCTAGCAAAGGGGTTCCTAGGGGTAAGACTGCTGTTCAATTGATTCCAAAACAAGATCAAACTGGTAGCAGAGATGGTATGAGCAGTTACCCTGCTAGATGCAACAAGATGAAACAAAGCACGGGGACTACGGTAGAGTTGGCTGCTAAATGCAACAGTTCGTAACAAGTTTCCAACATTGTTGCTTTCTGTTGCATTTAGCAGGGTTAGGGTTCAGTGTCATGAATTTTTATTTAAAAATATGATTGACTCGGTGTTTTGCCTTCCAGGTAAGGTGCATGTCCGTTGGCTTGGACAACCTGATCCTGGTCTCAGATGCCGTCAAGGAAGAGACCCGCGAGGTGGCCGTCAAGGGCGGAGGCGGCGTGATCAAGCCCACCTCGCCGGAGGAGGAGGGGGAGAAACGGCGGGAGAGAAGATGGAAGATCGGAGAGCTGGAATTTGAGGCCATGATGCGACAGCTGGACAACATGGTGAGATGGCGCGGGCTCTTAGAGCCGGGACGGTGGGCTGAGCCTTTATAAGCCCCGCCCCACAGTGTTCTGACCAATCACAGCCGTGACTCGTGTCTGACATGCGTGCTTAAAAGTCTGTTATGCCTGCACGTGCGTGTGACGCGTTCAGCTAGAACATGCAATGTGGCATTCGGGAGGAGCACTTCTTAAATGCCCGCAGTGGGAGGGGCTAACTGGATCGGTCTATTGTTGGGGGGGGTGTGTGGAGGTGGACTTGGTTTAAAATCTCTCTGGTCATGCTTTAGGCATCTGCTTTCAAGTCTTTAGTCAAGTTAAGATGCACTGTAGTGGAGTTCCGACACAGACCTGGCCACTTGACCCGTTTAGGTCCTAGAACAATTTGAGGTGTCAAATCAGGTTAAATTGATATTGGGTCAAGTGTCAAATCGGTCCTAAGTCTCAGTAAAGTCCTATCAATTTGTTTTCGAGTTCAGAGTCTTATTGGAGTTGTGCACTAAATTTGCTCCCAATAATACCACATTAAGTGCCAATTCAGGTCCCAATTCTGAATGGTCTATAGCCAGGTAGGTCCTTACGTGTCTGATAAATATGCATGTACATATAGGTCTCAATACTAGCTCAAGTGCCAAATTCAGGGATGTACGTCCTCCTGCACTTGCCTGATTTCAGGCTTTTTTTTCTTCAAAATGTAAATAACATCGGCGCCATACGTGAGTGTACATGTATACCTGCATACCTCAGATTTCAGGCAGAAAGGTCAAAGACTCCACTAACATCCCTGCAAATTGTTTCAGTACAATCACGAGCTAAGACAGACTCAAAATGTGATTCCAGTTCAGCTTAACCTAATGACTATGATCTGTTTGCTACAGGGCCACCGAACAGGTTTCGTCTACCACCAGCCCCTGGTGCGCTCAGACCCCAAGCCCCGCAGCGAGGTGGCCCACCCGGCCGCCTCCACCTCAGTCACCTACTTCTACGACGACGACAGGGAGGGCAGCAAGTACCAGTCCCCCATGAAGCTGATGAACCGCAAGCAGGCTGGCGAGAAGACTAAGTGGCTGAACACGCCCAACACATACACCAAGGTCGAAGTTCAGGAGGATGTCAAGGAAGGCGAGGAGGCCAAGACAAAGACAGTGGTAAGATCTGTTACTCTTTTTTATCTTAGAAATCGTGATGATCATCCAGAAAAAAAGTTGCGGAAAAAATTCCTTAATGGGGTTCATTGTGTCTGATGAGCAGGGATGTTCGTGCAACAGAGCGCAGATATCTCTGACAGAGATGCAATCAACTTATTGAGGTAAACGTCCCTACAACTTTTGGGGGGAATATTATTGAGTTTGACTCGGAAATCTGAGCTGTTCTGCTTGAAAGCTAAACTTCTTTCTTGTCTGAATCTGTCCCTTTTTTTGGTCCTGAATGTAGCTTTGTTATGAGTAGGCAGCTGAAGAGGTGTGTCAATGAGTTGTTAGGGTTTGTGACTCGTGATCAGAGGGTCAGAGGTTCGAGTCCAGCTGCTGGCCGTATGTGGTTGTCCTTGGGCAAGCCACTTTACCCCAACTTGTTTCTCTTCATCCAGTAATATGAGTGGGTACTATCACTAGGAGTCCTGTGATGGAAAGTAGGAATATTCTCCGTCATCACATGCCGAGGAATTCTGCAGTGGCAGCAAAAGTTTGCCGTGCTATGAACACATTTTTTTTTCTTCGAGACATTTGTCATCGAGACAAAACAGAACTTACATGTAGCTGTTAACCCCCCCCCCCTTTCCCCCGCCCACCCCTTGGAATCTCTGTGTTGGCTCACGCAAGTTATGTACAACAAGAAAAGTCAAGTTGATCTCCGGTTCCCTTGGCATGAAATGGCTGAGACTCCTTCAATCCCCCCTGGATGGGATGCTGAAATCCATTGCAGGTTACTCCCCAGCTAATGCCGGTACCCATTTAATACTCCTGGGTGGAGAGAGGCAAGTTGGGGGTGAAGCAGCTTCCCCACGGACCCAACATATGACCAGCAGCTGGATTCGAACCCCTGACCCTCCGATAACGAGTCACAAACCCTAACCACTTGGCCACGCTCCTTCTCACTCACCTTATGCAAGAGATAAATTGTTGTGGCCATAAAATAGGCATGTCCTTACATTTTTTTTTGTGGTTGTTTCTTTCAGTGGGTGACTGATGAAGCTAAGCAGACATCTGGCGAGTCAATGAAAGTGGCTCCCCATCAGTTTTCAGTGCTATCTGAGGACCCCAAGGAACTGAAGAAAAAACAGAAAGGCGTAAGTTGACAAATAAATTTGTTTTTGCAGTGGTGTCCGAAGCATTTGCTGCGTCTGACCCCAAACACAGTTTCTGATAAAAAAAAATTGTTTTAACCTTTTCTGCTAGTGTCGAGACATCAGGTCATCTAACTTTCTTTGATTTTAAGTTTTAAAGAATGTATTAGTGAAAAACGCTTAGTGCAAAAGTATTTATTGTTTCCAAACATTAGTTAGAGGGGCTTCCATCCTCACATTTTCAAAAAATGTCCGAAAAAGTGAGGGTTTATCAAAATTTCAAAAAATCGAACTTGTTGCATTGTTTGCAGCTCAAAAAATAGCCTGCTGCCCGTGGCCTTCACATTAACACACTCAACAGTTCTGTTATGGAAAAAAAGGACTCTTGATAGATTTTCTTATGAAAACTAGAGGCATTTGGGGCTGTGTATTTGTCAAGTACAGTGTTGACAGAATCGTACGGCAGGTTTATCTGCGGTCGTCAAAACAGGAGAACGTGCTTCAATTTCCATGCAATTGAGGTCCAACAGAGGTCAGTATCTTATAAAGAAATAAGACAGAGTAAACTAAAGGTGCCAAAAGTTGATAACATTGGGGTTTTTAAAGCTATAGTCCATCATTTGCAGCTATCCGAAAAGTAACTGGCGTAATTATTGTTGAAAAACATTCTCGGTTGAAAGATAGTAAGGGGACTAAACTCCCTGTAAAAGTATTCTTTCTGGCAAGCTGTCATTTTGAAGAAATCAACGAAAGAAGGCCTTTCCAACGGTGCTTCTTAAAACGCACCGTAGGAAATTTAAATTAGTAGTTCGTTTTGTTATTCGGCGAAGCGCACGCAAGCATTGGCACTATACGCACACGCGTGCACGGTTGCTATAATTCGTCGGATCAGTGCGCGACGTCGCGTATAGCTGCAATTCAAAACAATTCAAAACATGATTCAGTAACTTTTGATTTGAAATTGAGATCTTAGAATGCTGTTTTTCTCGGAATATACAGCTGAAGCTTAGCTAAAACTTCTTCAGGTTAGTTGTTCAGTATCCTTCATTAGATTTTGAACACTTTTGTTGCTTCAAACGAACAAAATGCACAAATTACAAATGATGGACTATATCTTTTAAAATTTTCACTTCATTGGTAGCTGAAGCATTTGCTGCATCTGACCCCAAAACAGTTTCTGATAAAAAAATAATTGGTTTTACCCTTTTTACTAGTGTCGAGACATAAGGTCATCTAACTTTCTTTGATTTTAAGTTTTAAAGAATGTATTAGTGAAAAACACTTAGTGTAAAAGTATTTATTGTTTCCAAACATTGTCGAAGTTAGAGGGGCTTCCGAACTCACATTTTCAGAAAATGTCCGAAAAAGTGAGGGTTTATCAAAATTTGAAAAATCGAACTTGTTGCATTGTTTGTAGCTCAAAAAAATAACCTGCTGCCTGTGGCCTTCACGTTAACACACTCATCATTTCTGTTATGGAAAAAAGGACTTTTGGTAGATTTTCTTACAAAAACTAGAGGCATTTGGGGCTGTGTATTTGTCAAGTACAGTGTTGACATAATACGTATGGCAGGTTTATCTGCGCTCGTCAAAACAGGAGAACGGGCTTCAATTTCCATGCAATTGAGGTCCAACAGAGGTCAGTATCTTATAAAGAAATAAGACAGAGCAAACTAAAAGTGGCAAAAGTTGATAACATTGGGTTTTTTTAAAGCTATAGTCCATCATTTGCAGCTATCCGAAAAGTAACTGGCGTAATTATTGTTGAAAAACATTCTTGGTTGAAAGATAGTAAGGGGACTAAACTCCCTGTAAAATTATTCTTTCTGGCAAGCTGTCATTTTGAAGAAATCAACATAAGAAGGCCTTTCCAATGGTGCTTCTTAAAACGCACCGTAGGAAATCTAAATTAGTAGTTCGTTTTGTTATTCGGCGAAGCGCGCGCAAGCCTTGGCACTATACGCTCACGCGTGCGCGGTTGCTATAATTCGTCGGATCAGTGTGTGACATCGCTTAGCTGCAATCGGCACAGTGAGAACGTGTATCGGACGCTGAATTCAGGCCCAATTCAAAACATGATTCAGCAACTTTTGATTTGAAATCGAGATCCTAGAATGCTGTTTTTCTCAGAATATACAGCTGAAGCTGAGCTGAAACTTCATCAGGTTAGTTGTTCAGTATCCTTCATTAGATTTTGAACACTTTTGTTGCTTCAAACGAACAAAATGCACAAATTACAAATGATGGACTATACCTTTAAGATATCGATAATGAAAAAAATCAGAGCATGTTGATCAGGGATGTTATGTCTCCCACTCGTTATCTTCCGTTGTACAGATGAAGGCGGATCGGTTTGACGACAAGGTGACAGCAGGACCCATCTCAGAAGTGCTGTCAGGCGTACAGTATGGCGACACACGCAGGGCACAGGTGGGTTGAAGTTAGATGCTGTCCTACCATTGCAAACCATTTATGTAATCCAGACACGGAGGGCTCTGTGTCGGGATCCATGCCCCATCAAAGCAGCAAATAGTGTGTCTACCATGGGTGGTGGTCTGTACATTTGTTTCATTTCATAAGCATTTCATAATTCTTTATTTTCAGCACTCCAACCCTGCAGATTGTTTTTGGGGAGTACCTCCCCCAATCTAGCTTCCAACCCCACCCCTTAAACAGAAGGGAAACTAAGCACATGATACAGAGGGTCGTTCCGTGAATTTTGGGTCCCAAAGTGTGGTATATTTTGTGTGTCCCTGTGTAATTTCGCCGCGCAAGTATTAAGATCGACCTCAAACTATTTGTCATTTGTTAGGCAGGGACTTGGCTTTACATGATCACTCTTGGAGATAGAAGGCTTTGAAGAATGTGTCGTAAATTTATAAAATCTTGCGTCTGATGTAGCAGGGACATCAAAAAAATTAGACCCCAAATTTATGAAATGACCCCAAACACATTCACGAAACAAAAAGTCGGTGATTTGTCAACAAAATTGTTTTTTTCTTGATTGGCAATTCCACGCAATTCCATTGGTCTTCATTCACACTAAGTAAAGCTTAAATTATGAGTTGGGTATGCATGTTCACAAATGCAGCAACAGTACACCACTGTGGCAATTTGTGTATCGGAAATGTGCACAGTTCAGGGGAACATTTGCATTGCGTTTTAAGTTGACTATTTTTTACTTTTTTATTTATTATTACTGTAAAATATTGCAATAGCATCCCATTGACAATTTTGCAAGTTGTTTTGAGGTGTGGCTCGCATGCACAGTCTTATTTGCACAAGCTTGTTTCACACACAGTAAAATGCATGAAAACCTCCTATTCGCTTTTATTTAGCATCCCCTTTTTCATTCTTTGACATTCCTTTCTGACTCGCAATCACATTTTTTTTGTCTACTCATTGTTTGTTTTCACATTTCATCAAAAGTATTCGAGATCCCTTCCAACACAACCGATGATTTTAGACTTTGGCCTCGGGCGAATTCTTGAAAGTTTTATCTGTCTGGGATCATGGTGTAACACAAAACTTCTGCAGTCTGTCAGAAGTATTCTTATTAAAACCTTTAAATGTCAAACTTGGGGATAAAAGCAAGGAAAGTCTCAACAGGGGGCAGGCTCTATTCATCTGCAGTGATCAGCTATGTACATGTAGTCTTTGCTTGTTATTTTTTCTTAGCTTGCTAGGGATGCCCCCTTGTCTGACTCCAAAGACAAACTGCAAGATTCACCCCGCAAGGTACCGGTATCTGACCAACTGACCCCTCAGCGTAGTGGAAAAAAACATGGCTTTTTCAAAATATGTTTGCCTTTCTTTCTTTTTTTGCCAGGATCTTTTCTCTGCCATCACCAGTTGCAATATTTCTCTGCTTTCTTCCTTTTTTCTACATTACTCCTACTTCATGTTTTCTTTCATGCACCGCTTTTTTTTGCAGTTGTGTTTTTGCTCAGCTGTCGTCGGTTGTGTTGTTTAGCGCCACACTATTTTACCTCAGCTGTAACATTGTCATTGCGTTGTGAAACTTTTGCGTTGTGAAAAGTTCAGCCTTTTTTGTTTTAAGTTATGCATAAGTACGGAACCACTTTCAAGTTAAAAAAATGACACTGTGGCTAGCATTGCTCCCGTTCCCTCACAAATTCACTTTTGTAACAAATTTTGACACGCAGGCTCGCCAGAAATTCGGCACGGTATTTCATTGATTCTGTACCCCCTGGGTTAGTGTAGAATTTTTGCATTGGGCTTTCAGTTGTAAGCACAGAATTGCGACAATTATCCAGAAAATCCACATGTAACATCAGCATGCATATAGGCCAGACTATTTTATTATGGATTTTGAGTGCCAACCCATGGAACTATGTATGCACACACATTCAGAATAATCATTTTAAAAGCTTAACAAAGAATGCAGACATTTTGTATTGCTCTGGAAAGTAGTTTTGGAATTGATAGAAAGCCTTGATTGATTTTTTTTTCTTTCTTTTTTTCAGATCAGCATTTTTAACATTTCCTTCATAACTCACACCTTCTTTTTAGATGGTTTTGTTCACTTCTCAACATGATTTGTTCAAAATTTGGCACTAAATAAATTTTCCAAATGCACGTTTTATTTGCACTTTTAAGGCAACTGATCAGAATGTTCAAGGCGCGTACGAACGTTTGCAATTTCCGGGATAAATACCTGCTTACAGTTTGACGAGAAAATGCTTGCTCAAAGTGACGCCAGGACTGATACCAAATTTATTGTGAAATTATTCTGCCTGAAATGGCATCATTTGGTATAAGAACATGTGCCCACAGGCGCATTTGTTTACGCGCGTTGGCAACGGAATCCAGTTATGCAACCCCAAAAAATTGTGCATCTGTTTTCTCTGTTTTCTCTGAATGTATAGTATCCGCCGAGCTGAAACGTCAACCAGTCAGTTGTTATGCACCCAAATTTTGAGAAATTTTGTTGCTTCAAACGAAAGAAAAAATTGCACAAAAAGAAAAATGATCCCATGTACCTTCTAAAAAGTTCCCTCAGCAAGCTGATATATGGCTCCATTTTGGAGGTTTTCAAAAAGACGAGACAGTTCCCTGGATATTCTCATGGTCAATTCCATCGAACAAAGGCCGAAGTTATGACATAGTCCAACAGTTATTTTAGAGGTTTGTTTTTGCAGTCTTCAGCATATTTAATGTGCTTTCAGCATATTGGTTCAATATTCTTGCTTCAGTGAACAGTAAAAACAATATTGTATGGGCGCCCGGATAAATATGTTTTAGCAAATACATTCCTGTCTGTTATATTTGATGTTTAGCCAATAACGACACGCTTTGCTTCATGTGCAACTAACATTTTGCTTCCAGTGTGCAAAGAAAGACTTGTCATTTTTCGAAGATTGATTCTAGGTTTTGAAATTCAAGTTCTCTTTAAAGGGATATTGTTCAACATTTTATGCGTGGTTTACAACTTGATTGTTGCTGCTTAAAACATTTTTGACATAACATGTTTTTTTGTTTTGTTTTGATTTTTTGCCCTGCTTTTCTCAACTAATTTGTTTTTTTTCTCCAAAGTACGATGCTTACAGCATAGCCGTGCACATTATAAAAAATAAAGTGCTAGTTTAAGACAATGCCTGAACAAAATCACTGGACTCTGTACAATTTGAAAGTTGCAGATTCAAATCTTACTGAGGTCAATATTGTCTGTTATATAACTGACATACAGATCCTTGTCATTTGATTGGTGGAACTCACATCACGTGGCATTCGTTATTGCTCCCATTCACGTCGCGGCTCAAAGAGTCCCATTCGCCCATGGGGAATGGGAAATACCATTCAACAGTTAGGATCATTCTTGTTCCATGACTCGGTATTTGTGTGCAAATGCATGCTGGTGTTCGCGTTCAGCATTGCGCGTATCGCGTATTGCACCTAGCGCGTATTGCACCAAAGAGCCAGCGCTACAAAGTTGGATTCAAACATTTTCGTGAAGGGGTGGTTTGGAAGAGAGAAATACATTTTCCACCAATGTTGTATTGAAATAAAAGTTCAAATATATCAAATGACAAGGATCTATTTGTCAGTTATATAAAACAAATATTGAGTGGCTTTAAATTGTGAAATGGGAGGAATATTATCGCTCGGTAAAATCTGGACTTCTCCAGTTTACTCGGCTTCGCCTCGTAAAATGGAAAAGTCCAGATTTTACCTTGCGATAATATTCCTGCCATTTCACTCTGAGCCACTTAATATTTGTATACTAGATTGAATGTTTCTCTTATAATGTCCTTTGGCTGGTTCTTGGTAATGAAAGCAAAGGTAAAGCGTAAGCTGCAGTGTCATGAACTGATGTTCATGCCAACTCCAGCCGACGCTTGAAGAGATTTCGCCACATGACTCTAATTTTGCTGTAGTGAAGACTCATTCAGACGACTTCAGACATGTGTCATTCTTACGCTTCATTGCTACACTTGCTATAGCCGGCCTCATGTCGACCTGCGATTTGCTTGCGCCACGACGGAACCGTCGGCATCAAGCAGAAAAATCATGCTCAGGTCACAAAACTGAGAAATCATGTGATTATCGTGGAACAAGCAGCATCAAGGCACAGAGTAATCGCACACAATACCATTCAAATGCGTGAATCAGGGGGCGCAAATGCCTGTTCCTGATTGGCTTCTAGTGAGATGGCCGTACAATGTATGCGACACCAACCACATGTAGTCTACTGATTTAAAATTCACCGATGCTGGCGGGTTCAATTTAACTCTCAACACGTCATTTGCGAAGACTCCAGGTTTGACTTTCACAGCCTTTTGTCATTCAAACGTTTTGAATTTGTCTTTTGATTTACTTACTTCTGTCCAGCAGCCTGGCGCAGATGGGGATCAGGTGCAAGCGGCCTCCAAGGGAATCATCAAGCGAGAACACCAGAAGGATGTCATGCTGTACACCGCCTACGCTCCCAATCCGTTTGAGAACATGACCGAGGAAGACATCTTGAAGTACAAGCAGGAGATTGCCGAGAAGACTGGCCAGGGTGAGTGGTCTCCTACCGCAAGTTGCTTTAACCCTAAACACCTTTTGATTTGATTGGCTGATTTGAAATGTTTCCAACCAATACCCCATCTCCTTTCCTCCAGCAAAAGAAAACTGAAAAGGGGAAAGTCCAAGAATTTTTTAGAGAAAGGTCGGATTGTGAGTGTCACCTGTCTCTCCACCCCCCCCCCCCCTCAACCGCCAGGATGTTGCTTGATATCCTTCAAAGGGTTGGCACGAAATTCCAATTGTTACTTACCAACTGTCTTGTTTTTGTTTTCAGATGTGAAAGAGATTGAGTTGATAGTGCAGGCACCTGACATGAACGGCCCGGATGGTTTGGAAGAGACTACCACTACAACCCAGAGAGAAGTAGTGGTCACCAAGGGAGGTGAGTTCATAGGCATTTATTTCAATTTCCCTAACCCTTCAAGATCTTTGGAAAGAATCCACCGGGAGGTTTTGGTGGATTTTGAAAGAGTTGGGAAAGGTAATGCCCAGCAATCTATTACTTTACATGGGACTAGGAATGTAGTCGAGTCTAACACAATGTCCAACACAAGTCCTGTCACATGTCCAGTCACAAGTAACAGTGGATGAATAATAACAAAGGAATGCCTTTGTCAAAGCTCATTTGAATAGAGCTTGTGAGTTGAATTGGGACTGGAGGACTTGCGATGGACTTGTGATAAACTTGTGATGGACTCGACTACATGCCAGCTGTGGGACAGAGCATGAGCCAATAAGCCATTTCGGAGTTACAAAAATGTACTACTGTGCATGCGCACATCCCATGACAACGATTAGGGTTGGGGGATAAACAGTTCGCCACACGCGTGCAAAATCATAGCGGGGTACCAACAAAATTAAAGAAAAGTTCTTATTTTGAAGTAGATGCAAAATGTTGATTGTTTTCAACGGCACCATGGTTTACGTTGTTTCGTGTGCTCCAACTTTTGTGCGAACAAAAATTTCCATCTTCTGTTTTACTAGAACAAAATTGCAAAATGTGGATTTGATTACCACGTCCCCCATAGACTTGAGTGCATTTATCTGCTTTGTTTATCTTCCGACACTAAATCGTTGAATCTGATGTGCGCACGTGCAGTAGTACATTTATGTGACTCCGAAATGGCTTATTGGGTTCCTGTAAAAGTGGTGAGTTTTGGAGGATTTACAAATCTTCCTAAAAAAAACAAATGCACAGGCAGTCAGGATACGACAGTTATCTTGGTTGTCCAGGTGAGCACTTAAAGCGTTTTTTACCTCGACGCTCAGCTTGAAATTCAGTTTCAAGGCAAGTTTTGGTTGTGCAGGCATTCTGCTGGTGAAATGGTAAAAGATTCTGTTCTCCACCTTTTCAAGTCTCAACGCCGTATAAGTTTAGGTAGTTTTTATCCCCCTGGCTTTCACCCCAGACAGGGGGATATTGCGATCGCGTATTCCTTCTGTGCGCCGATGTTTCTGGGAGTGTGTGTGTTCCATTTCACTGTAAAGTTCAGTCATCAATCTCAACCAAACTTAAAAGGTGGTCTGTGGAGAGAAGGCTGATGTCAAGAAAAATCCTTTCCAATATGGATATTTACGAGGTCTCTGAAGAGCTTAGCTCAGTATTACTAATGACTCTAACATATGTAAGTCTGGTGTCTCACAAAAACTCCCCATTCAACCCAAACTCCCCATTCAACTGAGAACTGGTACCTGCTGGGTGGACAATCAAGGCCGTCTTTGAAAATTGTCCTTACTGACTGCCTGTCCATGTCCATGTATACAAACCGCCAGGATGCCAGGGGGATCGCACAAGTTTTACTTTAAGTATTTTTTAATGATGTATTCAATGCTCTCATCATCTGAAATCCTGCAGAGGACGGCTCGGAAGTCACAACCACCCGAGTCGTGACAACCAAGATGACAACCAAGGAGACCACGCTGAACGGAGACGAGGCAGAGGCCGAAGCCGAGGAAGGGGAGGAGGACGACGAGAGAGCCGCCTCCCCGTCCCAGGAAGCCGGTGTGAGGAGCGCCAGCAGCGCTGAGGCGTCCCCGACCAAGGACGCCACCTCCCCCTCTAAGAAGAAGGACAAGGGCAAGAAGAAGTTCCGAACCCCTTCATTCCTCAAAAGCAAGAAAGACAAAAAAGAGAAGGCGGAAAGTTAAACACCTTTCTTTTTTTCTGTTCTCCCTTCAATAAAACGACAGCGCTATTCCAAGCTTTTGAGAGAGGGTCTGTGTAACGTATGGAGAGAGCTGTCCAGCTTCTTTTTTTTTCCTTCAGAAGTGGCCTCATTTTCACTTATCTAGTCGGAACCGGTCAGAACCTGTTCCTACCAGTTGTTGTTTTCATACAGCACGTGTAATAGTTTAAGCCTACAAGAGAGTCTTCAGCCCAAACTGGATTGAACTGGTTCAAAGCAGTTGGCTTCACAAGACTCAGTTTTCTTTTTTTTTTATTATTAACTTCATTGACGCCAAGTTGAACAGTAAGTACAGTTTGCTTCATACTTCACTCTCTCTCTCGACACTTTTATGTGGTTTTGTTTTTGCATGTAGGTTTCGGGAATTCAAGGACAGACTTTTTGGGGGAGTTTTAGACGGTAAATTTAAAACTGCTGCAATTTTTCAATCAATCGGATGTAGCTTGCTAAATCTCTGTACATTAATGTGATTTGCTCGTCGAATGGGAAAACTCTGGCGAGATTTGTCAGGTTTTTTTAACAGTGCTTCGCTATGTAGGTAATATTTCAGCGTACAGTGTAGGTAGCGCTCATCAAATTTGAAATGAAATAATAAAACTGTAAAACAGTGCATTCAAGACTTATCACGGAAATTGGACAGAAAAATCCCCCAAGATATTTCAAGCAGAAAAGATTGGGTTTTTTTTTCTTCGACTTGTATATTGATTGCTTCTGTGTCGATGGGTGTGTAAGTATTGACGTGTGTTAATCGGTCGTCATTTTTAACGCAAGGTTGTTGGGTAGTTTGTAAAAAAAATAAAGGTGGATGGTGTTGCGCCGTCACCTTGTTTCCATGGCAACTGCCCTGTATTCTGCCCTGTATTCTGGTCACATTCTATGTAAATTTATTCAAACCAAAAAGAGGGAGGGAGTAGCCCCAAACGTCTTAAAGAAATAACCCAAATTATGAATCAGTTATTCTGATAACTTGAAGAAAATAATGTAACTCCTCGGAATTTCGGGAGAAAAGAAAATGAAAAAAAAATAATCTTTTTAACTGATTGACATGCACAAGTAATGGATATTTTCTCAGAGCACCCACAAAAAAACTGTAGATTAATAATAAATGTCTTGATAAGTGTTTTAATGTGACATTCTAAGATTGTAAATGTAAAAAAAAAAAGTGTATCGCTCTTTGAAAATACGAAGAGGTCCTATGCGTTTGTTGTTGGTGTTCCTTGTGGATCCAATGTGTACATTTTTTATTGTTGCTGTTGCATAACATGTAGGTGTTTAGTGCAAAAAGTCAAGTAATTCTGAACAACACAAACATTGTAATTGACTGAATTTTCGAAACGCATCACTTCGCAAGTGCATTTTAGGGCGGATGATTGTTCCTTGTACCGTATGTCCAAATGCTCTTTCTGAGGATGTTTTGCAGGTGCTTAAGTGATTGGGCTGGACATCAAGTGTATAAGAGAAATGGGTTGGTTGAATGGCTATGTGGTTTTTTGGGGTGTTTGGATTATGAGCAGATGGATCTCATGTGATGTGCATGTGACGGGCATGTGATGTGCATGTGACGGGCATGCGATGTGCATGTGACGGGCATGCGATGTGCATGTGACGGGCATGTGTTGAGCGTGTGACCATGTGCGTGGTATCCATGCCAGCAGCATGTGAGTCTTCATGTGATGGCCACGTGCTCGGCATGTGACAGGGAGAAAGCTTTCAGGGTGCGGCATACATTTTTTGAGGTCGTATGGATAAAAAAAAAGAATTTGGAAAGGTTTGATTCTCTCAGACCGTCTACAGGAAAAATGACTTATTTCTACTTCAACATTGATTGATAATTATTTGGTGAAAAATGTCCTTTGCTTTGATGTGCAAATTATGACAAACAGTTGTCAGTGTTTTAATACTGCTAAGCTAGTGAATCACTGCTCGTCGCCAGATTCATTTTTGTAACCGTTCCCGCTTACTTTCTCTGTAAGATTTTGTATTCATCTTTGCACTCCGTCACATTTTACCAGTATGTAGTTCTGTGCCTAGTGATGATAATTGTATTTTAAAAAAAACTGTAGTACAGCCCAGGAGGTATTCGAGCTGCATCCATCAGTGTAGAACTCGCAAGTGGTGTTTCTGTGCCGAGATCATTTGATATGTCTGCACCGGAGGTATGCCCTTGATGTATTCATGTATTCGTAGACTAGGAGATATACCAAAATGAATATTCAAATTATTAAAAAAAAAAAAATCCTGTTCTTGCGTAATTTATAACTCATGTGTAATTTTGTCAAAATTTAGACACCTGCATGCATAGTGCTGTGTAAGCAAAATAATAGTACTTGACTACATAGGTGTAAGTTTAAATTTAAAAAAATGAAAAAATGTTCAATAAATCATAAAATTGTAAGATAACCATGTGTATTGATATTAAGTGTCTTTGATTTTTAAGTGGGACTTACGTAGAGTAACGAAGCTGCAGATTTGTTCATGCGTATGACGTAACAAAGTGATTGCTTCAAAGAGCAAAACCAAAATCCTCAAAAATTGTCACACAAGGACCTGTGAAAAACTATCGTTTTTGATACGGTTACCTAACAACTTTTTTTTTTCCAAGTTGAAATTTGTTTGTAGAATGTAGTATTCCAGCAGGAAGACCATTCCAACATCATTCTGATTAACGGTGAAGTCTTACAAAGATCACCGGTTCATACCTTCTCACCTTCTTGGGTTAAGTTCAATCCTAATATTTTCATACCACAGACGTCCTTTTCTTTTAAGTAGTTAAAAGTTTTGAAGGATAAAAAAAGTGGATATTTGAAGTCAAATATGTCTTGTAAAAAAATGCAATTTTTTTTTCTTCAAATTTCTAGTTTCAAAACCCCATGAACATGTCAAGACGACACGAGTGTTAGAAATGAAACGAGTGAAACAACACATCAAATTTATTTTCTAAAGAGAAATTTTGATTGTGTAGTATATCTCTGTGTTTTACTAATGTTTTTTGTGTTTCAAGATGAAGTTTTGTTTTATTTCAGTTTTGGTTTGGATGTCGTTCACGCAGTTTCATAGTCAACGGTAAATGTTGCCAAACGGTTCTAAGCGGCACCTTTAGATTTTTTGACATTCCTAAAAAACACTGTACATTTTGGGTCAATTTGTACGTTGTTTTAAAGTTCACCTGTCCTTTTACAAGGATTTATAGAATCAAAGGGGTGGGGTGACTGCTACATGTGTAGGGGGGGGGGGTAAACTCACCCGATCATGGTGCATTCGTGTTACATCCTCCAATATGACGGTAAAACGAAGTGCTAAGGGAAAAATTGTCAGTATTTTTCATTCTAGGATAATTTTCATCAACATGTCATAGTGTGTGCTTACTCACATAGTATGGCCTATGTTACTTTTTTTTCCTGCAGCTTAGTCGATACACAGGGTGTTAGGCCACCAGCCTCGGTCCAAAATGTTGGCCACCTGTATCAAATGAGGGGAATAATTGCCACAGCGATTTTTGGCAAGGTATACACCTCCAGATTTGGAAAATGTGTGATAGCATTGCAGCGGTGGCAGCTTTTTGGGTGTTATCACCCTTTTTCAAGATGTCCATCAAAATGCTTGTTACCACTCTAGGGGCGGTATACCTTGCGCATGCTCACTATAATCATTTATGCCCTGATTTGATACTGACCAAACCCCTTAGGCTGATGCCCTATGTGTTTTGATGAGTTTATCAATCACCCAAAAGCCCGTTTGTTTTGTATTTGTAATGATTAAACTAACATCAAACAAGACAAGAGAGGTCATGATTTTTAATCACAGTTTGTATTAGATCCTTTTTCCTCTTAATTTTGATTCACGAGAACTAGCTTCATCTGCTGTTTGTCAGCTTTTCCTTTTGCATTTAAATTGCAACAGTGAAAGTTCGTTGACAAAGCATGTACAAAATTAATGCACGCAGCTTACTTTTTTTTGGTTTTGTTTGGTTTACTCAAAAAGTTAAAATCTTCTGTATTTTTGTCTTCTTTATTGGGGTCTTTTTCTAGAGAAGTTCTCTTCAGAGTACGAAACATTGTCCAAGACAATATTTTAAGAAGTAAACAAACAAAAAGGTAAATACATTGTACGTGATTTAGATCAGGCCAATGACTGGTTTGAACATTAGTGCAGTCCTTTTTTTTTTTTAAAGAATAACATTTTTTTTTAGTTTATGTTGTCAGTTCCTTTTGTTTTGTGTTTAAAAAATATGAAAATGTGCCACGCTTGCTTGCATTTGACAAATTTTATAATTCGTAGACTTTTGTTATACATCTGATAATGGATACTAAGGAAATTTTAAGCAAGGGCTGTACTCATGAGGTTTTAGTTGAAAGTGCAAATACTTAGAGGTTAGATGCCAAAGTTAATATTTGGTAAATTTGTGATCGCAAAAATAATTTTATTGAATGACAAAAAGGTCAGAACGATTTGTAGAATCATGTGCGACATATTTCAAAAGTGGATGAAGTCCATGAGAATTTTAAAATCCCGCTGCGATAGGACAAGTAGATACCATTGTACTTTTATGTTTGTAGTTTTTCCTGCAATCTTGTTTTCAAGTATAATTTCACGGATGCCACACTCCTGAAAACGGAGAAGTAACAACATTAATTCAACATTTCATGTTATTTTGTAGAAATGTACTGAATTAAGAAATACAAATTTGCCTGTAGGTTAAATACCGAGTTGTTAAAACTATTATGGTATGTTTATTAAAGATTTCTATAAGTCGTTCACGGGAAACTGCACATGTTTTGATGTAGAAGTAGTCGAGTAGGAGGACATAGTTTTTAACCGTTGAAACCCAATGTTCATCAGGTAAATAAAAAGTACTAGCAAATCCTCTGAAATATGTGCAGTTTCCCCGTTTAAAATTTAAACATTTTTAACATTGATAACTTCTTGAATCCGTAATGTATTGCATATCCAAAAAAAAAAAAATTTACTTGAGCAAATATTGAAATTTTTGGGGGGTCTATGTAAATGAATTTGAGTGATGTGAAATTTGTCCCTTTTTAAAAACCTTGTTTTTTTTCTGGCTTAGTAGCTATGTGTATTGCCATGTCACTGATTTTTACGGAGTTTGTTGCTGATTGGATGTGAATGATGCTGTTGAGGCCTACTGCCTAATGTACTCCAACCCCGCGTGCCACACTTCTATGGCATGAGGGTCGGATCTGTAGTTTACCCAGGCAAAGCCAATTGGAAGTTGTCTTGATCTTGATCTGACAGTATCTGTGCCCAAGATAGGTGTCACCCTATTGTTTCTCGGTGATCGGGAAAGTCTTTGTAATACGAGAAACATATTTACAAACATTTATTCATCAGTAAGTACCCAGCTTATTGCTACTGCATACAGACAGCTTTTGTGTTGGGTGTGTGGCAGGGATGCGTTGAATTAAGCTGTGCTTGAATTGTTCGGAATTGAAAAATAACCCAGATTGTTAAAAGTATCTAGCCGGGTCTACATGCATTATTCACATCCAGTAGTATTGCTCAGATCATAGCCATGTTTCTTGAGGTCAATAGACCTGAGACCTAATAATAATGGCTTTGTTTACATATGTGCTTTCCTGTGGGAGCGAAGTCGGGACGCCAGACGAAGTAGGGACCGTCTACCGCACAGGAAAGCGCACATGTAAACAAAGCGTGACGTCATTAGGTCTCAGGCCTATACCATGTCAAAGTTCTATGTAGGCATTATAAGCATAATTCCCTGGTGCCTGTCTGCACGAGAACAAGACGACCAAAAAAGGCATACTTGTTCGGCGTCAAAAAACATGGCTGCCTCAAGACTCCTGAATAGCGTACAGCCATGTAGTTATCGATAGAAGCTCCCTTGTTCATATCTCTCTATGTAGGCCTATGGTAGAACGTGTGTGCGTGCGTGGCTGTGTGAAAATTCTAAAACAAAAATCTATTTGGAAGTCTTAGTGTCCCTCTGCTAGTTGCAATATGGTGGCATGGTGTACTGGAGCCGTTTAAAAAAACAAAAACATAAGGAAATTAAAAGAGAAATAAAACATGGTCCCTGTACAGAAGGACTAGCAAATTGATTGCAGCAGGTGTTTTTCATTCTTTGTGTCGCGTAGTTTTTATCTACAAAATTGTGCATTTTCATCAAAATTGGGCAAAATATGACTTTTTGGGGAAGTTGAAATCGCAAGGGGTTAACCTTGCATTGTCATCGCAATTAGGCAAAATATGACTTTTTTGAAAAGTTTCAAAATTGTAAGGGGTTAACATTGCATTTTCATCGAAATTGCGCACAATTTCTCTTTTTTGGAAAGGTTGAAATTGCAAGGGTTTAACCTTGCATTTTCATCGAAACTGGGCAAAATTTGTCTCTGGGGAAAGTTTGAACTTGTAAGGGGTTAACCTTGCATTTTAATCGAAATTGGGCAAAATGTGGCTTTTTTTTTAAGTTTCAAACTTGTCCTTTGCATTTTCATCAAAATTGGGCAAAATGTGTATTTTTTGAAAGTTTGAACTTGTAAGGGGTTAACCTTGCATTTTCATCAAAATTTAGCAAAATGTGGCTTTTTTTGAAAGTAAAAAAAAATGTAAGCGGTTTTAACCTTGCATTTCATCAAAATTGGGCAAAAATTGACTTTTTTCGGAAAGTTTGAACTTGTAAGGGGTTAGGGGCCTAACCTTGCATTTTCATCGAGATTTCACCTTTTTTTTGGAAAGTTTGAAATAAATAAGTATTAACGTTGCTTTTTCATCAAAACGGGGCAAGATTTGGCTGCTTTTTTTTTGGGGGGGGGCAGTTTAAAAACTGTAAGGGGTTAACCTTGCATTTACATCAAAATTCAGCAAAATATGACTTTTTTGAAAAACTTCAAAATTGTAAGGGGTTAACCTTGCATTTACATCAAAATTCAGCAAAATATGACTTTTTTGAAATTTTCATAATTGTAAGGGGTTAACCTTGCATTTACATCAAAATTCAGCAAAATATGACTTTTTTGAAATTTTCATTATTGTAAGGGGTTAACCTTGCATTTTCATCAAAATTCGGCAAAATATGACTTTTTGAAAAGTTTCATTATTGTAAGGGGTTAACCTTGCATTTTCATCAAAATTCGGCAAAATTTGGCTTTTTTGGAAAGTTTCAAAATTGTAAGGGGTTACAAATTTTCATCAAAATTCGGCAAAATATGACTTTTTGGAAATTTTCATAATTCAAAGGGTTTAACCTTGTATTGAAATTGAAATTGGGCTAAATTTGACTTTTCTGAAAACTTCAAAATTGTAAGGGGTTAACCTTGCATTTTCATCAAAATTCGGCAAAATATGACTTTTTGAAAGTTTCATAATTGTAAGGGGTTAACCTTGTATTTTCATCAAAATGCGGCAAAATATGACTTTTTTGCAATTTTCATAATTGTAAGGGGTTAACCTTGCATTTTCATCAAAATTCGGCAAAATATGACTTTTTGAAAAGTTTCATTATTGTAATGGGTTAACCTTGCATTTTCATCAAAATTCGGCAAAATATGACTTTTTGGAAATTTTCATAATTGAAAGGGTTTAACCTTGTATTTAAATTGAAATTGGGCTAAATTTGACTTTTTTTGAAAACTTCAAAATTGTAAGGGGTTAACCTTGCATTTACATGAAAATTCAGCAAAATATGGCTTTTTTGAAAAGTTTCATAATTGTAAGGGGCTAACCTTGCATTTTCATTAAAATTCAGCAAAATATGACTTTTTTGAAATTTTCATAATTGTAAGGGGTTAACCTTGCATTTTCATCAAAATTCGGCAAAATATGACTTTTTGAAAAGTTTCATTATTGTAAGGGGTTAACCTTGCATTTTCATCAAAATTCGGCAAAATATGACTTTTTGAAAAGTTTCATTATTGTAAGGGGTTAACCTTGCATTTTCATCAAAATTCGGCAAAATATGACTTTTTGAAAAGTTTCAAAATTGTAAGGGGTTAACCTTGCATTTTCGTTGAAATTGGGCAAAATATGACTTTTTTTGAAATTTTAATAATTGTAAGGGGTTAACCTTGTATTTTCATTGAAATTGGGCAAAATATGACTTTTTTTGAAATTTTAATAATTGTAAGGGGTTAACCTTGTATTTTCATTGAAATTGGGCAAAATATGACTTTTTTTGCAATTTTCATGATTGTAAGGGGTTAACCTAGCATTTTCATCAAAATTCGGCAAATTTAGCTTTTTTGGAAAACTTCAAAATTGTAAGGGGTTAACCTTGCATTTACATCAAAATTCAGCAAAATATGACTTTTTTGAAATTTTCATAATTGTAAGGGGTTAACCTTGCATTTTCATCAAAATTCGGCAAAATATGACTTTTTGAAAAGTTTCATAATTGTAAGGGGTTAACCTTGCATTTACATCAAAATTCAGCAAAATATGACTTTTTTGAAATTTTCATTATTGTAAGGGGTTAACCTTGCATTTTCATCAAAATTCGGCAAAATATGACTTTTTGAAAAGTTTCAAAATTGTAAGGGGTTAACCTTGCATTTTCGTTGAAATTGGGCAAAATATTCCTTTTTTTTGAAATTTTCGTAATTGTAAGGGGTAAACCTTGCATTTTCATCAAAATTCGGCAAAATATGACTTTTTTGAAATTTTCATTATTGTAAGGGGTTAACCTTGCATTTTCATCAAAATTCGGCAAAATATGACTTTTTGAAAAGTTTCAGTATTGTAAGGGGTTAACCTTGCATTTTCATCAAAATTCGGCAAAATATGACTTTTTTGAAATTTTCATAATTGTAAGGGGTTAACCTTGCATTTTCATCAAAATTCGGCAAAATATGACTTTTTGAAAAGTTTCAAAATTGTAAGGGGTTAACCTTGCATTTTCGTTGAAATTGGGCAAAATGTGGCTTTTTTGGAAAGTTTCAAAATTGTAAGGGATTAACCTTGCATTTCCATTGAAATTTGGCCAAATTTGCCTTTTTTTGAAATTTTCATAATTGTAAGGGGTTAACTTTGCATTTTCATCAAAATTCGGCAAAATATGACTTTTTTGAAATTTTCATAATTGTAAGGGGTTAACCTTGTATTTTCATTGAAATTGGGCTAAATTTGACTTTTTTGAAATTTTCATAATTGTAAGGGGTTAACCCTGCATTTTCATCAAAATTCGGCAAAATTTGGCTTTTTTGGAAAGTTTCAAAATTGTAAGGGGTTAACCTTGCATTTTCATCAAAATTCGGCAAAATATGACTTTTTTGAGATTTTCATAATTGTAAGGGGTTAACCTTGCATTTTCATTGAAATTGGGCAAAATATGACTTTTTGAAAAGTTTCATTATTGTAAGGGGTTTACCTTGCATTTTCATCAAAATTTGGCAAAATTTGGCTTTTTTGGAAAGTTTCAAAATTGTAAGGGGTTAACCTTGCATTTTCATCAAAATTCGGCAAAATATGACTTTTTTGAAATTTTCATAATTGTAAGGGGTTAACCTTGCATTTTCATCAAAATTCGGCAAAATATGACTTTTTTGAAATTTTCATAATTGTAAGGGCTTAACCTTGTATTTTCATTGAAATTCGGCAAAATATGACTTTTTTTGAAATTTTCATGATTGTAAGGGGTTAACCTAGCATTTTCATCAAAATTCGGCAAATTTGGCTTTTTTGGAAAACTTCAAAATTGTAAGGGGTTAACCATGCATTTACATCAAAATTCAGCAAAATATGACTTTTTTGAAATTTTCATAATTGTAAGGGGTTAACCTTGCATTTTCATCAAAATTCGGCAAAATATGACTTTTTGAAAAGTTTCATAATTGTAAGGGGTTAACCTTGCATTTACATCGAAATTCAGCAAAATATGACTTTTTTGAAATTTTCATTATTGTAAGGGGTTAACCTTGCATTTTCATCAAAATTCGGCAAAATATGACTTTTTGAAAAGTTTCAAAATTGTAAGGGGTTAACGTTGCATTTTCGTTGAAATTGGGCAAAATTTTCCTTTTTTTGAATGTTTCGTAATTGTAAGGGGTAAACCTTGCATTTTCATCAAAATTCGGCAAAATATGACTTTTTTGAAATTTTCATTATTGTAAGGGGGTTAACCTTGCATTTTCATCAAAATTCGGCAAAATATGACTTTTTGAAAAGTTTCAAAATTGTAAGGTGTTAACCTTGCATTTTCATTGAAATTGGGCAAAATGTGGCTTTTTTGGAAAGTTTCATAATTGTAAGGGCTTAACTTTGCATTTCCATCAAAATTCGGCAAAATATGACTTTTTTGAAATTTTCATTATTGAAAGGGGTTAACCTTGTATTTTCATTGAAATTGGGCAAAATATGACTTTTTTTGAAATTTTCTTGATTGTAAGGGGTTAACCTTGCATTTTCATCAAAATTCGGCAAATTTGGCTTTTTTGGAAAACTTCAAAATTGTAAGGGGTTAACCTTGCATTTACATCAAAATTCAGCAAAATATGACTTTTTTGAAATTTTCATAACTGTAAGGGGTTAACCTTACATTTTTATCAAAATTCAGCAAAATATGACTTTTTGAAAAGTTTCATAATTGTAAGGGGTTAACCTTGCATTTACATCAAAATTCAGCAAAATATGACTTTTTTGAAATTTTCATAATTGTAAGGGGTTAACCTTGCATTTTAATCAAAATTCGGCAAAATATGACTTTTTTGAAATTTTCATTATTGAAAGGGGTTAACCTTGTATTTTCATTGAAATTGGGCTAAATTTGACTTTTTTTGAAAACTTCAAAATTGTAAGGGGTTAACCTTGCATTTACATCAAAATTAAGCAAAATATGGCTTTTTTGAAAAGTTTCATAATTGTAAGGGGCTAACCTTGCATTTTCATTAAAATTCAGCAAAATATGACTTTTTTGAAATTTTGATAATTGTAAGGGGTTAACCTTGCATTTTCATCAAAATTCGGCAAAATATGACTTTTTGGAAAGTTTCAAAATTGTAAGGGGTTAACCTTGCATTTTCATCAAAATTCAGCAAAATATGACTTTTTTGAAATTTTCATTATTGAAAGGGGTTAACCTTGTATTTTCATTGAAATTGGGCTAAATTTGACTGTTTTTGAAAACTTCAAAATTGTAAGGGGTTAACCTTGCATTTTCATCAAAATTCGGCAAAATATGACTTTTTTGAAAGTTTCATAATTGTAAGGGGTAAACCTTGCATTTTCATCAAAATTCGGCAAAATATGACTTTTTGAAAAGTTTCAGTATTGTAAGGGGTTAACCTTGCATTTTCATCAAAATTCGGCAAAATATGACTTTTTTGAAATTTTCGTAATTGTAAGGGGTTAACCTTGCATTTTCATCAAAATTCGGCAAAATATGACTTTTTTGAAATTTTCGTAATTGTAAGGGGTTAACCTTGCATTTTCATCAAAATTCGGCAAAATATGACTTTTTTGAAATTTTCATTATTGAAAGGGGTTAACCTTGTATTTTCATTGAAATTGGGCTAAATTTGACTTTTTTTGAAAACTTCAAAATTGTAAGGGGTTAACCTTGCATTTACATCAAAATTCAGCAAAATATGGCTTTTTTGAAAAGTTTCATAATTGTAAGGGGCTAACCTTGCATTTTCATTAAAATTCAGCAAAATATGACTGTTTTGAAATTTTCATAATTGTAAGGGGTTAACCTTGCATTTTCATCAAAATTCGGCAAAATATGACTTTTTGAAAAGTTTCATTATTGTTAGGGGTTAACCTTGCATTTTCATCAAAATTCGGCAAAATTTGGCTTTTTTGGAAAGTTTCAAAATTGTAAGGGGTTAACCTTGCATTTTCATCAAAATTCGGCAAAATATGACTTTTTTGAAATTTTCGTAATTGTAAGGGGTTAACCTTGTATTTTCATTGAAATTGGGCTAAATTTGACTGTTTTTGAAATTTTCGTAATTGTAAGGGGTTAACCTTGCATTTTCATCAAAATTCGGCAAAATATGACTTTTCGAAAAGTTTCATTATTGTAAGGGGTTTACCTTGCATTTTCATCAAAATTCGGCAAAATATGACTTTTTGAAAAGTTTCAGTATTGTAAGGGGTTAACCTTGCATTTTCATCAAAATTCGGCAAAATATGACTTTTTTGAAATTTTCGTAATTGTAAGGGGTTAACCTTGCATTTTCATCAAAATTCGGCAAAATATGACTTTTTTGAAATTTTCATAATTGTAAGGGGTTAACCTTGCATTTTCATCAAAATTCGGCAAAATATGACTTTTTGAAAAGTTTCATTATTGTAAGGGGTTAACCTTGCATTTTCATCAAAATTCGGCAAAATATGACTTTTTGAAAAGTTTCATTATTGTAAGGGGTTAACCTTGCATTTTCATCAAAATTCGGCAAAATATGACTTTTTGAAAAGTTTCAAAATTGTAAGGGGTTAACCTTGCATTTTCGTTGAAATTGGGCAAAATGTGGCTTTTTTGGAAAGTTTCAAAATTGTAAGGGGTTATCCTTGCATTTCCATTGAAATTTGGCCAAATTTGCCTTTTTTTGAAATTTTCATAATTGTAAGGGGTTAACTTTGCATTTTGATCGAAATTTGGCAAAATTTGTCTTTTTGAAATTTTCATAATTGTAAGGGGTTAACCTAGCATTTTCATCAAAATTTCACCTTTTTGGCAAGTTTGGCTTTTTCTTCTGTAGGACGACATATTTCACAGCGGTATGTAAAATTCACGATGAAAACAAAAATCAGCAGCATTGTTGCATTATTCATTGTTAAACATATTTATTCTCAAGTTTGCATTTCTAAATATGAATTTGGACGATACAATTATGGGACTATTAAATCAGAATTGCATTTGTTTGGGTCAAATGTGAATCTGGAATGAGCATTTATTTCCTTCTTCTTTTACATTGGAAGAATTGTATCTTTGACCCGAAACGAAAATCAAAATTGGTCTCTCCAATGTTTTACAAGAAACATTTAGCTGAAAAATGAATGGAGGAGGGGACGACAGATTTAACCTCATTTTTTTTTGGGGGGGGGGGGTTCCTGAAATAAATATAGAGTTGGGAGCAAACACCAAATCCACTGGCATCCAGGACAAATATTAAATAGAAATTAATGTTCCCCCAGTTTCTGATGCTTGCATTGTAGCCTTTTTGAAAACGTGCCTTCAATAACCAAATTAAAACTCTTTGGCACATAATTTGTACTTATGAACATCGAAAAGTATTTAAAAAGAAATGTAGGTACATGTAAAATTTTATATACAATATTACATACGACGTACATAGAGATAGCACAGTATTGGGGCCAGTTTCATCACGGCACTCCTATAAAGCACATTACTGTTTTCTCCCGTAACAGAGCCTTCATCTTGGTGGTTGGTATTGGGTTACATAATCACAAGCATTACGTGTCTTCGTTTACAATTGATTATACGAAGAACGCTGATCAGCGGCCCGTATAACCTACATGCAAAACATCCACAAATATTGTGGACATTGAGCAGAAAATAAATTCACTTGCTACATCACTTGACAAAATTTCAATAAAAAAAATTCAAGTTGTTCAACAAGTACAGCCACATGTATTAAACCCTCCTCATGGGAAGTCAACATTCAGAGCAATATGCAAAACCCCTTTAAACCCTGTAGGTCAGTTTCAGGTGAAGGGATATGAAGTGTTTAAGTAACTGTGTCACACACAAAGTCACTGCACAAAAACGGCGCGGTGGAGAGCAGTGAAATGTGTGACTGAATCTGCCTGCTTGCACTGAGCCTAACCACACACAAAAAAATTGTGCAGGGATTTGTGTTATCCATACTCCACAGAAGATTACCTCAAAGGAATTTGGCGTGTGGGTGCTAACTCTATTGGCAAAAGCTGTTTTGCAGGTCTTGAAGGGTTGTGAAGTGCAGAAGACTAGGAGGGTTAAAGAAGGCATCTTATTTCAAGACAATATTTTTTTTCTCAAAATGTTGGTGACGCTGATGAAGGATACTCTGGCATCTGTGTGGCATCATCACTGTCTTCCGTGTTCCATCGCTGGGGGCTGGAGCCATCCCAGGAGGCGGGGCTCCCCTGCGAGGGGGAGGAGCCATAAGGCGGGGGCCTGTCACTCAGGTCCATAGAGTTCCTCTCTCTGCTCTTTGCGGGGGAGCTCCTTAACTCCGCCTCTTTGGCTTTGTCCCAAGAGTGGGCTCTTGCCGACCGTGGACCGTCCTGTTCTGCCGGCCTCAGCTCCTCCCCGAGACTTGTGGTCTTCTGGATGGACTTCTTCATGTCCTTGAAGAGTCCCGCGAAAGGGTCCTTGCTAGAGCCTTCCGGGGACACCACGGCCACTTTCGGTGTTGCATCCTTGGCGATGCTGGAGGCACCGCCCGAGGAGGTAGCACTCGAGCGACCCACCGGCCGGCTGGGTGGGACTGACGCGTCCTGGGCTGGCCTAGCTTGGGCAGGTTTGGGCGGGTTGGAGAAAGTTGGGGCCAAGGAGGGCTTGAGAGGCTCTTTTTGGCGGGTCGGGGGAGGTTTGGGATGATGCACGACGGCCTTGGCTAGCACTAGAGTATCTACATCCATACTTGCTGTTGGAGATTCTGAAATGGAGAAAAATGTAAAAAGGTTTACACAAGTATAGACTGTATGCAGGCAATGCTTGGAATTATTTTCCACCAATTTAGTGGACCGAGGCACACCCATTCAACCTAAGCAAGAAAAATGTAAAAATCACTTTTCCAACCTGGTCTTGCAGTTGCCGTCCTAGCCTGCTGTTCCAACCTCTGTTGTGCCTCCCTCCGTTCTCGGTCTTTCTTCTCCCTCTGTAACTCCCTGACCTCCTCTATTTCAGTCTGCAGCAGTTGCTCGCTTGCGCCTAGCTTGTTTTTAAGAATCTGAAAATGATGAAGACAGAAAGTTCGATTAGGCAAGGAATTGTTGTTCTCATTCTATTTTTTGTTTACTTTTAATACTCTACATGCTTTCCAAAATTGCCGCAAATGAGCCACCCGTGATGAGTTTTTGGCTGGTATACGCGTGTCGCATAGATTGGTGTGTACCGTTCAAGTGAAATGTCAAACTTTCAAATGCAAAGTGGTGTTAAATATTCAACAGGCATAAAACTTTTCCTATGAGACAAGGGCGAAGTACTTATTCATGTTCCAACCCTATTTGCTCCTGGTTGAAGGGAAGTAGTAAAAAACTTGTTTTTCTTCCAATTCTTTGTCTAGCATGAACTATAACTAGCATATCATGTGCCAATCCTAAATAGCATTCATGTCAACTAATAACAGAGGATTCGGTGAAAATTGGCTCGTTAAAAGCTCGTTTGGCTCATTCGGGAAAAAAATGATTTTGGCAAACCTGCATTTTGGAATACACGGAATCGTTGATGTCACGAATGACACGCACGCCATGGAGACTGTCAGCAGTACGTCCCCTGACCAGACAAAATGTAAGTTTGTGTTTATCAAAAGCGTACACACCACAGACACCAGCTATATGAACAAAATTAAAATTTCCGTAAGATTTGAGGTTTTGCATGGTGGAGATACTAAATAATGAAAGGTTTGCGGAAACATCGTGTGCGAATAATTTCTCAACTAAGAGAATGGTTCTGAAAAGAACCAGAGGTACAAACTCTATAAAAGAGTTTGTACCTCTTAGTTGAGAAATTATTCGCACAGTGTTTCCGCAAACCTTTCACTATTTAAAATTAAAATTTCCTTTTAGTCCACACTACTCCATAGAGGGGCCTCATAGCCAAGCGTTAGAGAGTGGAGCTACGGAGTGGAAGGTTGGTGGTTCGAATCCTATTTGGACCAAAAACTGGAAATCTCTCTGACGACCCAACAGTAAAATGAGTACCTGATTCGTTCAGGGAAGGTAAGACGGTGAGAGGAGAGGACTGGGCACCGCCACTCATATGCTGCGCCCAAGACACAGTGGACCTCTAACATCCCACTGCCCCTACGGCCATTAATGGCTATGGGATCTTTACCTTTACCTTACTCCACTGAAAAGGATCATTTGCATTTATCCCAAAAGTAACCTACTGAATTATCATCAAAAAGGATTGAACATTGGACCAGTACTCAACAGTATGACAAAAGTTAATCCATGAATTTGGGTAAATAAGGGGAAAAAAAACTAAACAAGGGGAAGTGTTGCCTTTTGGTTAGGATTTGTGACTCATGATCAGAGGGTCAGGGGTTCGAATCCAGCTGCTGGCCGTATGTTGTGTCCTTGGGCAAGGCACTTCACCCCACTTGCGTCTCTCCATCCAGGGGTATAAATGGGTACCGACAACAGCTGGGCTGACATCCCATCCATTTGGGAATAAAATAGAAATATTTTAAGTCATGCCAAGACTGGAGAAGAAAGCCAGTCTGATGAGCCATTTCAGCTCGGGGCAGCCTTACTTACTTAAAGGCATATAGGATAATTTGCTTTTGATGTATTTTGTTCATTTCCAATAATAACACCACTCAAATTTCCAAGAAGAAAGTTCAAAACCAAACCTGTTGAACTTTCAGCTCAGTGGATTTTGAAATTTTCAAGAAAACAGTGAAAAATCATGCACAAGATCACGAAACCCGATTTTGTCCATAGCACTCTATATTTCCAAAAATCAGTCAATTGACTGCCGTTAGAAATCACCAACTTTTCTTGATTTCTTCAAAATGACAGCAAGCTAGACCGAACGATTTCATGGGGTGTTTAGTACCAGTACGATCTTTAATCCAAGAATGCTTTTTGATAATAAATTGGTACGCTACTTTTGGGATGAATGCAAATGATTCTATGTGCCTTTAACTCAATAAAAACTTGACCAGATTTAACCATGGCTTAAAACTCAATCACCTTACTCATTGCTGGAGGGTAGTTTGTTAATTTTCTTACTGCGTACCTGAAGTCAGAGAGTATCCTGGAGTAGGTGCCCTGGACTGTGGCCACTGTGCCTGCACTGCCAGACGCCCTATACTCTGAATGGCCTGTGTCTCCTAGATTGATAATGTTTGCCCCTAACCGAGTCAGACCCCTGGATCAAGAGGGAAAAAAATGAATTATGTCTACAAATTTTCTGTGTTCGTATTTATTTCCCTTCCTTTTTCAAATTATGTCACGCACAAAAACGTATATCTTAAATTTTGGGAGGAAAATTTCCTGAATTTTTTTTCTGGACTTCCATGCGAGACTGGAAATGAGACATTCACTCTTTTTTGCCCAGCAGTTTCAAGAGGCGTGGTAACAAGTTAAAAAAATAGGGGTGTTTTAATTTAAACATTTGGGCCGATTTTATACCTTGACTTTTATTATGTATGGCCCAAAAAAAAGTCTCCGGTTTCTGGTAAGCGCGCGCTTCGCCGTAGCCATGCGTGTGGGCAAAATGAAAAAGTTTTTTTTCAATGTAAGATGATGTCTCAAAACTGCCAAAATCACTGGTTTGACTGGAATCCTGCTGCTTCACAATTTTAACGTGCTTTTAGATGGGGTTACGATCGAGTATAAGCTTTATGTGGCCTCTCTGGACTCCCATATATTTTGCACTAAATTTAGTTGGGCGCCATTTGCAGTCATCAGCCGACATCTGAAGATAAAAAAAAGTAAAAAAAAAAAAGCCGCGTCGCCGCACAACTTTTGGGGCAAGATCCATACCAGAACCTGGAGACTTGTTGTTTGTTGGCCTAATGGCTTTGTGATAGGTACACTTAAAATGAAAAAGCCAACTGGCACAGTTTATAAGCAGAAGCGGTGACGCTCGACACCACTCCACTCTAATTCACCCTAACTCCCATTTTTGCAGTTTGCTTGGATTTTTTCCTGAATCGTGCAAAAATTATCTACATCCGCACAAGAATTTATTGGTATATTCTCTGGACTGTAAACTCTTTAAAACATCAAGTCTCATGTGAACATTCGTCAATGTACATTCTCTATTTCTACAAAATCTTAAAAGGATCTTGGAGGCCAGGGGTTAAGCAACACCACCACAAATTCACGGTTTGTCTTCAGAACATTGAACTGTACCTGTTCCCAAGAGTGAGTAGTTGATGGTTGAAGAAGTGCGTAGCTTGATTCCAGGCCATCCCTGAGGTGAACAGACCGAGGAGGAAGAGGTCGGGGGAGTCGGTGTGGAAGAGATTCAACAGCTCACGGTGCAATGTGGTCTCACGCATGGATGGGTCCAACATGGTGTTCCGACGGAAACGATACCAGCCTATAATGTGCTGCAGGGGGTATGGGGTTTGGGGAATACAAGTATTATTAATTACTACGCCTCATAAATATTCTTTATCAAATTGGAGCATTGGCCAATTCCGCTGCACGTCCAGGAAGTAAAGATAATACGCGCCCAGATGATGTCATCCCGGTGAGTATCCAGCTCGCTGCCATGCAGTAGTTTTTTTTTTGGTAGCACCAAAAATTCCCTCTGGAACCCGCCTAGTAGACATGTAGTCTGTGGCATAAAGTCTTTACAGACTTCTTGTAGTCCTTGTAACTACTGCAGTAAAGACATGTTAAAGAGAGTTGGCACCAGACTATTTCATTGACTGACTAAGAACTTGAATATCTTGTACTGAATAAAGATGCAAAATCTAGGAAGGCCGTTATCGACAAGGCAGTGGGCTACTAAAAAGGCAGTGAGGCTACTAAATATTTATGAGGTGTAGTAAAACAAATACAGTATGGTTTATTTCTGGAAAATAGTTGGAATTACTGGTCCCTCAGTGTAGGTCAGCTTGATTAACTCCCTCCGCTTCTCGTCGGGAGGTAGTCAAGCTGACCTGCACCTCGGGACCAGTAATTCCAACTACTTCCCCTCAAACCATGCTGTATTTGTATACTCTTGCTCTGTCGGGAGGAATAAGTCAGGGTTGGCAGTATTAATGAGTATGTAAGTTTAGGAAACCGACGAGTATGGGCTCCGTGCACAAGTACCCCCTCAACGGTAAAAGAGGGAGAGTTGGAGGACACCACTGGGAGAGACATGCGAGTGTGCTGCCAACGACACCCACGCAAAGATGTTATGGCTTTGTGCATATATTCAGAAAAAAATAAGTCAATCGTATTTCGCGCTAGACGCTCGTGAACCAAAACGCACAAGCGGGTTGTTCCATTCACTGGACTCCCCCCCCCCCCCAAACAAAACAGATTAGGCCACACAAAAAAAACTCCGGTTTCTGGTATGGAGCTTGCCCAAAAAGTGGTGCGGCGACGCGGCTTTTTTTGTTTTTTTAACTGATTTTTTTGCTTCAAATGTCGACTGATGACTGCAAATGGTACCCGACTAAACTTAGTGCAAATATATGGGAGTCCAGAGAGGCCACATAAAGCTTATTCTCGACCATAAACCTATCTAAAAACACGTTAAAATTGTGCAGCAGCAGGATTCCAGTCAAACCAGTGAGTTTGGCGGTTTTGAGACATCATCTTTCATTAAAAAAAAACTTTTTTCATTTTGCCGACGCGCGCGCATACCAGAAACCGGAGACTTTTTTGGGGGGGCCTTATGTCTTACCAACATGAATTTAAGAAATGCATGTTCGTGTATACAGCATTCATTCTGTCAGTCTAAGCATATAGGGTTTAGATTATCTATACATTCCGCTTATAAAAAAATCTTCTAACAAAAAAAGGAGCTTTGTTTTGACATCATGCATGTCTGAAGATCGTATAAATTAGAGGATTACAAAAAACAAAACAAAAAGAGTTGGAAGTTGTATTTCTACCTTGTAGTTGTCTTTGAGCATGGACAGGAGTTTCACTTGGTCCACACGCCCCCTGCGATCATAGAAACTGGAATGAACAAAATAAGGAAACAAACATGAATATGTAATGTGTAAATGAATATAATATGTAAATGAACATGTACATTAATGAACAAGACCCTATCCAAATGGTGAAGAAACTTGTCCCTATTGTGAAGCAAGGTCATGCGTTTGCACAGTGTTGATTATGCACTGACATCTTGCCAAATCTTGGGTTCTTTCAAGAACTTTAAAAAATAAATCATACAGATAGCTCACATACTCACAATTCTTACTTGTTAGCACCTGTTTCCAGTTTGTAATGTATCAGTATTGTGAATGAGTTCATTACAAATTTGGCCACAATTTTGGACACAACTCACAATCAATTTACAAGTCCAGTCACAGGTTACAATGGATTATTAACAATACAAATGAACAGGGTTTGTTTTTTCAGTGAATTTCAATAGCTTGTAACTTGACTTACAATGGACTTGTGAAGGACTCAACTACAACACTAGTCCAAAAATTTGGGACTCTCAATACTGTGTATGAAAGTCCCAAAACTTAAAATAGTAAAAACATGCAATACAAGAAAACTGGCACGTGAAACAACCAGTCCTAGTAGTGTCAAAAGAAACGTCTGGTACCCAGTCTCTATTTCTACACATTTCCAGTCATACCACCAGGCTACTAAGGGGTCAATCTTCTCAAAAAGTTGAACCATGTACCAGTCTAGTCTTATAGGCTTCAAGTAATTGAAATCATTTGGCTTCACTCTCAGTCTCAGGTGCAAAATGGTAAGGAAAAGTCTCCTTTAAAACTTGAAGTGAGACCTCAGACGTGGCTGGTGAAATACTGAGGACCTTGTCTTTGCCTCATGAAAAAAATGAAGAATTTTGTCTGCTACAGAGTGAGTAAGTTAGCCTGAGTTGCATTCAAGGACCCAATCTGCTACAACGCTAACATCTATACACTTGGATCTAAACTAGCGTGCTTATTTACTTTGAAAATTGAGAGTAACATTATGTTTTTTTAAAATGACACTCACCTGAATGACTCATCACATGCATAGTGGGAGTAAATATCTGTTGGTAAAACAAAGAGGAGAAAGAAGACAGTTACACTGACCCCTTTGCATGGCAGTAAACATTGCAATGAAAATCAGAGCTACACTTCAGGAAATTTGTTTCACATCTTGTTTCAGGTGAAGTGTGAGAGCATGCGTCGCTGGCAAGAATCCCAAGTCCAAAATCCAAGAGTACGAACAAATACATTGTTCTTATATTGAAAGCGAACATCAGAATCTGAACCCCTGAATCCTTCAAAATCCTCTTTGCCAAAGTGGAGGAATTTGGAGGATTGAGGGTACATGGCAAAAGTGCATTACTGATTTGGTAGGATGCACTTTGTCAAGGTCTTGGGCCGGACCTTGTGTTGTTTTTGCTCATCCATGCATTTTGATATAGCCCTGGATTATGCTTAAAATCCTCCGTCCTGCTCCAAGATGCAGAGATGCCACCAATATATCAATAAAAAGCTTGAAACACTACTAAAAAAACCCTGAAACTACCCTTACCCCCTTTCAAAAATGTGTTTTCTGGATGTTGCAGACCAAATCCAGCACTTGTATTTTGTCAATTTTTTGAGAAAAAAAACTTAATTCAGGTTAAACCTGAAAAGCGGCATCTCTGAGGATGTCACTGGCCAAGCCTCAACATATTGACAGTCACTGCTCCAGGATTTTGTAGGATTCAGGCAGTGGTCACCCCTCCATGGACCATATTCAAGAAAGAATGGACGAATTTTCAGGATTGAGGCTATATTTTCCAATGCGGCCAATTAGAGGATTTTGCAGGATTGAGGCTACACTCTAGCCAAAAGGCCTACGGAGTTAGGGTTAAGAATGACCCAATAAGCCTCTCCTAATGCACACATGTGTAACTACAAATGCCCCCCTCCAATACCCAATATGCTCAAACCGTGCGCATCAGATATACGCATGTCTGCATACCAGACTTTCGGCTTCATTGATCAGTTTTTCAAATTCTGGTGGTGAAAAAAACCTTACTGATTGAAATTTGTTCTATCTTTCTTGTAATCTGGGAGTCGCTGATGTCTTCGTTTGTATGCCTCCTGATCTCCCCAAACAAGAAACCCTCCTGTCACGAAAAGAAACCAAGTAAACATTAGGAAAAAAATCTTGCAACCTGACGCCACTTCATTGGTTGTCTATAGAGAGTCAACAAAATTTTCTACGTATTCCCCAACAAAATTGGAAATGTTTCTCAGTCCCAGATTCATGTCTTATCATCATTTTTGCAATGACTGACCTTCATTGAGATGATATATGATGAAAAAGTGGTGTCAGGTTGCAACATTTTTTTCCAAATATTAGAAACTGAGTTAGGAAAAAATATTGCAACCTGACGCCACCTCAGCAGTTGTGTACAAAGTCTATGGAAAGTCGAGCAAATTTTCCAAGTATTTCCTAACAAAATTGGCAATGTTTCTCAGTCCCAGATTCATGTCTTATCATCATTTTTGCAATGACTGACCTTCATTGGTTTAAGTTTAAAACGAGTGCCGCGACAGAGGATCAAACTTGATGGCCAGATATTGGAATCTTTCCGGCAATTTGTTAGGCCTATATCGTGGTGTAGGCCTAGAACGTTACTTTAGTTTAACTGTAATGTGTGCGCATATTTCCATGAGGCCGAGGGCGCTGTACAATGTGCCGGCTTAAGTTAAAGAATCAGAAAAAATGCAGGTCCGGTGCACAGTTATGTAAATATTTCGTAGAAATTTTGCAAACCAATAAAGTGGCGTCTGAATTTTACATTTTTCCCCACATTCAGTCTGCTCGAAAAAAGGGGGAGGGTGTCAAGGGAAAACTTTGTCCGGAAATTGGACACACAGTTATGGCCGTGTAACAAGATTTGTCCGTGACACACAATAACACGAAGCCGTGATCTTCTCCGTTTTTAATGTAACAAGTTTCTTTTACAAACCTGGTCACCCATACTACTGGCATGGTCGAGGAAGAGCGAACTCCAAACGCAGCCGCTAACGTTGACGTTCAAGTTCCTGGAAGCCGCCATGTTGAAAAAAACATCCGCTTCCTGGTCTTGTTCCCTGAACGCCTTGCAGAAATTTTCACTACGAAAGCGTGGTGTAGTCGGGAGACCAAGGACATGACATAGCAGCCAGCCAGCGCGCCCCCCGCGCGAACAGTGCTGAATTTGAACGTCTGCTTTGCCGGCGTCGTATCCTTTTTTTTTCTTCAACTAATATTAATTTTAATAATTAAGATCGATGTTCAGATACAAAGCATCATACTTGCTGAAATGAAATAAATTTTGTTTGATTAAATTAACTGCTAACTTGTGCCGTAGGGGCGTAAAAATAAAAACGAAACTGAAGTGAAAGTGAAGAAAGATTGGCAGCTTCCACAGAGCGCCCTCAATGTGTGTGGGGGGGGGGGGGGGGGGGGGGGGGGGGGGCCATGTGCAAGCCCCACTTCTCCCCTCCCCCTTCCCCTTTTAAAGCTATAGTCCATCATTTGCAGCCATCCGAAAAGTAACTGGCGTAATTATTGTTGAAAAACAAACTTGGTTGAAAGATAGTAAGGGAACTAAACTCCCTGTGAAATTATTCTTTCGGGGAAGCTGTCATTTTGAAGTAATCAACGAAAGAAGGCATTTCCCACGGTGATTCTTAAGAAGCACCGTAGGAAAATTTAAATTAGTAGTTCGTTTTGTTATTCAGCGCAGCGTGCACAAGTATTGGAACGACGCACACGCGCGCGCGGTTGTTGTAATTCGTCGGATCAGTGCGCGACGTCGCGTATAGCTGCAATTCAAAATAATTTAAAACATGATTCAGTAACTTTTGATTTGAAATTGAGATCTTAGAATGCTGTTTTTCTCGGAATGTACAGCTGAAGCTTAGCTGAAACTTCATCAGGTTAGTTGCTCAGTATCCTTCATTAGATTTTGAACTCTTTTGTTGCTTCAAACGATCAAAATGCACAAATTACAAATGATGGACTGTAGCTTTAAATCTTGCTGGAGACATTGAGTATTGGAAAAGCATGCCAGAGTTTTTAGCGGTTGTGTATAAAGTCTATAACGGAGAGTCGAGAAAATTTAAGTATTTCCTAACAAACTTGGAAATGTTTCTCAGTCCCATCGATTCATGTCTTATTTTTTTTCCAATGACTGACCTTCATTGAGATGATATATGAAGAAAAAAGCAGCATCAGGTTGCGACATTCTTTCCATTGAAATTTCTTTCCTACACAAGCTACAAAAAGAAAGAAAGTACAATGTCTAATTTTGTTTGTAGCGGGTAAAAAAACTCATAATATACGAATAAGAATGTTTTTAGAGCTTGATGACATTTCAAAAAAAAAACTGTGAAATTATGGGTAAAAGTTTTGCTCCCAGTAATGCACTAGAGGCGAAAAGTGCACCAAGTTAGGGACTGCACCACTTTTTTACATCAACAATATTTTGAAAAACGGGTGTAGTACCTTTCTCTGTAGGAGTTAGATTAGATTATATTTGTTGCTCGTGGTCTAATTAGCAAACATGCCGAAATTCGTGGAAAAAGGACAAGGGAATATTGGGTTAGAGCACATTTAAGTTTGAACAATTTTGTGCACAAGTCTATGGGGATGTCTCCCAAATGTCCAATCCAGGGTAATTAATATTATTATTATTGTTATTATTACATTATTGTTAGGCCTATGTGTGTACTCATACAGTTCGCTTGATGGACTCTTGTTTCTTGTGTCTCCCAGTTTTACAAAAACTTCCCTTGACTTCTATGAATGATAGACATTCTGTGAAAGATGAACAGAATACTGGATGCACAAGGCTTCTACCCAGACAGTAAGCCAATAACATGAACTCCTGTACTGCCGATTTTATTGTACCATGTGGCCGTCCATGAAAAGACTTTGGCCTTTTATGTGAAAAAGGCCTTGTTACATCAAACCTTGCATAGATTCAACTCGTATTTTAAGAAACTGGACTTGTACTATGAGCTGTTTGCCACTTTGCCGGCGTGTGCTTGCTTCCGTCACGGTAGAGCCGCTCGCAGCACTGACGCTGATTGCCGTGTTCTTTCTTCTCCAAGGGGAGCAGCAGTTTTTCTACTACAAACTTTGCATGATCAACTACAACTCCACCGGTCTGTGCAGCAATCTCAGCGCGCATCCTGAAGAGGAGGACAGGATCCAGACCGAGACATCCCGCTGGACGTTGTACGCGAACATCCTCTGTTACGGGCTGTCGGCAATCTCCATGCTCATCTTGGGCGCGTGGTCCGATCGCGTCGGCCGGAAGCCACCCCTGATCCTGGTCTGCATCAGTGGCATCATTCTCGGGGCTGTGTTGCTTGTCTCGGCCATCTGGATCCAGCTCCCGATGCCGTTCGTGCTGGTGGGCTGGGCTTGCTTTGGTGTATGCGGGAGTCAGGGTATCCTGTTGAGCTCCATGCTCAGTTACATCGCTGACATCACCAGTGTTGAGAATCGAATGATGCGCATGGGGATCCTACAAGGTGTCGTTTGCTTCTCCGCCGTGACCGGCTTGGCTACAGCCGGCCTGCTTGCCAACAGTCATTTGTTCCCACTGCTTTTCGTCCTCTTCACTCTGTTGTTCCTTCTTGCGATACTCTACATCATCTTCTGCTTAAAAGAAACGCGCGGCCTGAGTCCTGTTAGTGAAAGGAAAGCATCCCCGACTTACAGTCACAAGTCTCCTGACAAGGAGACAGATCCCTTGATCCGAGAGACGGATTTAGGCTGCGATGGAACCTCAGGCCAGGTGCCACAGGCGAAAGAGCCCACCAGCAGATGCGGTGAACTCTTCCAACGTGAAACCTTGATTGCATCGTTTGTTGTGTGTGGCCGGAAGCGGCCCGGTCACGGGAGATTGATTCTTATCCTGCTGTTGATCGGCTTTTTCCTCCTGTACTTGACGTATTACGGTGAGTATTACATATCTTTAACCGTCATAGTGGGAACGGGAAAGTCAATATTATATCGATATGAAGTAACTGTGTCACTCGGACAGTCACTGCACACACACAAAAACCAACACTGTCAGTCTATTCTTCGGTTTTGGAGAATTTTGTCACTTTTGGTTTTCGATTTAGTTCTCTCATCATCAGGTCACATAACGTCACCGCTTTTTGTCCACAGGCTTTACAACTGTTTTTGTACTCTATGCGCTTAAGGCGCCCATAGAGTGGAGTCCCTTCATGATCGGTGAGTATAGCAGATCATCATGTTTCTTTCCTGTTGTGGTCATAGGCTTCTAGGTGTGTCCTGCAGCCGATTTCACGAAAACTTCACGCAATGGCGTTACTCCTCTTGCGCCACAATTGATTGCGTAAGTTGTGCAACCTTTCACGCTGCGCAACATTTCAGTTTTGACACGTTTCACGAAAGTTTCATAGTGCCCAAGTCCGCGACTTGCGCAGCAAATTGTGGCGTAACTTGCAAAATCATTTTAGGTGGCGTTGGTTGTGGCGTAGCGACTGAAAACGAACTGTTTTACCAGCGAATCGTGATCGTCGTGGAGCCTGTCAATGCTTAACCCGTCAAGGTTGATACAAGACACTCACATTTTTGTGTTTGAGGCGAATCAATTGCTATTTTACCGGTGACATAATTTTTAGAGTTGCCGCACGATTCTGAGGAAAGTCGGGCAAAACTATTTTCAAAATGGCAGGCGGAGGTGGTTCAACAATTGTTTCGTGACCAAACAAATCATACACAAACAGCGCTAGCAGACGAAAATTCTGTTATCATCCTCGTCCAAGATGTTTAGATTATTTAAAAGGTTGTGCAGCTATGCCGTGTTTCCTGAAATCGATCATAAGTTTATTGCGGAGCTGCGCAACAAATTTGCTGCATAAGTCCTAGGAATGGCGTAAGTTATGCGCTGTTTTTTTTTAAATCGGCTGCTACACTCTTTGGTCATGTGTCACTATAAATAGCATTTTTATGTAACAGACCTTTTGCATGGCAGCCATCTTGGTGGTACTTGCTTTTGTTACACAGAGACATGCAGGAGGGCAATTCCACTCCAGCTTTATGTAATGTCCGTGACAGACTTTTTAAGACTTCAGTGAGTACAGGGTTCAAAATTAGCGGTAGCCCGGTAGCCAAATGCTAGTCAAAACAGCGGCGGGCTAGTCAAACTATTCCTTAACTAGCCCAGCTGGCGAGTGAAAAATTATTGGAATACGGCAAAAATGAACGTACAGGAAAAAAAAAATCATTAAATTCAGAAAGCAAACCCCATCAATTTGTGTCTAATTTTATCAACTGTTTTAAAGGGTTAAATGATGAAATCTGTTAATCAAAAACACTGTCAAATTGCCTCAGAATTGAGCCTGAGAATACGCCATTTTGTATTTGAGATAAGAAAAAAAATGCGGGCTAGCGAAAAGACCTGCGAGCTAATTAAGAGTCCGTTTCAGTAGCCCGGCTGGCTAGTGCACAAAAAAGTTTTAAGGTCGAACCCTGGTGAATAAACCTGAGAAAAAAATTTCAACTCTTATACGTCCATCATCTAGTAATGGTCAAAGAGATTACAGACTCAGGAATTTTGGATCATTTCTCTGAATCATTAATTTAGATGTCATGGTTAATTGGCTCTGTCACGGACATTACAGTTCTTTTCACTTTCTTTCATTATCCCACATTAATAGATCCTTTGTGCGGTCATAGTTTTTCTTTTAAACTATTAGTTCCTTTTCAACCCCAAACTGCCGGAGCGCTGAGTGGTGTTATTGTTAATTTAGTGAACTAGAAAGAACTCTGAGAGTGCAAACCTCCACTAAGGCTAAACAATTCCCCGCCATATTGTCAGTACACCCAAAAGAAATACTCACACAAATGGTGAAGAATCCTTTAAAAAAAAACAAGGATCCAGACCCAGATCCGGATCACTTTCAAAATCTTATCAATTTGTACTTGTACCAAGGACCAACCCTAAAAAAATTGTCATGCAAATCCGTCCATAACTTTTTGAGTTATCTTGTTAACAGACAAACCAACCAACCAACAAACTAACCAAATCCGATGAAAACATAACCTCTTTGGTGGAGGTTATAATATACAGTGCAATAAAGGTGGCAATGGGTAGATTTTATTTCATTCGCTATGCTTGCTTGCCTTTTGTGGTTCTTTGTTGCCTGTCTTGATTGAGCTTGCCAAATACTAACAGGGTTTTGCTGTGGGATGCCAGGTGGTTGGTCATCGGTGCTTGAATCTGCCCCTGGCACACTGGGATCCTATCTAGCGGTGTCCGATCAACAGCCCATGCCACTCCCACAATCAGCTGCAGCAACCAACGCATCTGGGCCAGATTGGTTCCATGTCCATCCTTTCCCAATGGTACAGAAGAGTATAAATAAAAGTTATTTTCTAAGCACTCTTGCAGCTATACTTATTTTCTTCTTGGTGCAACAGATTGTGCAACTAACAGTTTTGACAGAATTTTTCAAGAGTGTTGAAGGATCAACAAGTGGTTTTGGTCAGGATTTTCTGTTTTCTAAAGGTGATTGAGAATAAATGTATAGTCTTTATCTCTGCAAATTTCCACAACTATTGGATTGCTTCAATGTTTACTTATATTTGGAAATTCATGTACAGGTGTATAGGGCTGAGGGCTTCTTTTTTTTGTAAAAGTGTATCAATCAGAAGTTTGTCTTCAAAAGACCATTATCATGTTGTGGCCATCTTGATTTTTTTCATTCAAATCAACGTAACTAAAGCGAGGCTGGAAGGAAAAATAGTCTGGTTCCTTTTTGCAAAAAAAAACCATCATTCAGTAGTGTTGTTGGATACAGGGAACATGACTGAAACGGTGGCAGCATGATAAAGGTCTATTATTTACTACCACCTTTGCAGGTATCTGCACTGCCACTGTAGGGTTGGCTAATGGTGTGTTACTGCTGACCGTCTTCCCAGTAGCCAGGCTGGCTGGGATTGATACCCGAGCCATCGCTGGCGTCTCTCTCGTGCTGCTCTGCATCGGCCTTGGTGTCATTGGGTTTGCTAGATCGACTGCAACTGTCTGGTTAGGTAAATGAACAGAGTTTTAATCCAGCCAATCGTCACCAAGTCCACCAAAGGTCGGGTCACAGGTCAGGTCACAGGTCAGGCCACAGGTCAGGTCACAGGTCAGGTCACAGGTCAGGTCACAAGTATAGCCTGCTGGGAAATGAACACGGACAAAAGTATTCCTTCTCCACAATTTCTTTTTTTGATTACTGTATTAAAACTGCCTCTTGATTTGAGACTGGAGGAGTTGTGATTGATTTGTAGGTGTTTGTTATTGACTTATGACGACAAACAACGATATAAACTCCGGTTACGACCAATGAATTCTTTAACATATAACTAGCCGCTTCATTGGTGCAAAACGATTCAAGCTGGAGACACCAAGCCTGTATACGACCCATTTCAGCTTGATATTCAATGTGCACTGGGGGACCAGGTTGGTGTGGAGGCACCCCCCTCCACCCCCACCCCTTTCCCTCCCCCTCCTCCCCCTCCCCCATAACATGTGTATTAGGTTCTCAGTCCCTACCTGATTTCATGGGTATTCCTTGAAAATTTTGTCCAGGTTTTCCAGCCCCCTCTCTTTAACTGTAATTACTTCCTCAGTTTTATCTCGGGACCCCGAGTTGTTTAAAAATCTCATCAAACTGTAGTATGATTGCACTCGAATCCTTTTTTTTTTTTGGCGTCTCCAGCAACAGTACCACTGTATTTCTTTGACTTGCTGACAACAGTGTACTATGGATTGATGTCAACATTGGTTTCATCTGAAGAGCAAGGTATGCTCTTTTTTTTTTCGGAAGGAGGGGAGGTGCTTTAGTTTTTGATTTGATCTCAACTTGTAAAGTCATGATTGTGAGAAATGCGACAAATATTGCAGGTATCTTGGAGGAGTTATTTTTTATGGGGGGGGGGGATTGGTTGTGCCCAGATTTGGTTCCCTGTATTACAGGGTGCGATCATATGACGTCAAGGTACCACAAGACCATCCGATTTGTCTTTGATTGGCTGCCAGTGCAGTAGGTAACGGTTTGCCTAGCAACCATGTCGTGTAGGTTGGCTGATTTTCAAATAAAACAAGCGCAAATTCTGTATCGAATGGGGTAATGGTCACTACCTAGGCCGTGTACAGTTGTCATAAAAATGCCGACCCGGCACTGGGCGTTGGCTCAGCGGTTTTTTTAACTTCATTTTACAATTCAATACAGCCTTGAAGGCATGCCTACTACTTACTACGCACGGCGCTATATGATCTTTGCCTACTACAATGGCGATGCTGAATTTCAGGTACCCAGATGTAGGCCAGGTCCCTATTTTACTTTCTCTTTGGTGCAGGACGAGCCTTGGCTCTGATGGACATCATGATCACTCTAGCACACCTGGCCGCGTCCGCCATCTTTAACAATCTCTACCCGGCCACGCTGCATGTTTTCAGTGGAGCCGTCAGCTTCTTAGTCATGTGCGGTACCAACTTTGTACAACTCGGCCTCTTTATGTAAGTTTGCTTTAAAAAAAAAATGTCCGCATGATTTGTGAAAATACTGGGACACTGAATTTTGTCCCTTTTTTCGTTGGTTTTTATGAATGTCGTTATTATTTGTGTAAAAAAGGAAAAACTCTTTCCATTTTCAATACAAGGTTTGTTACCTGCCCGTCTTTACAGAGGAAATGCCATTGTTTGTAGTCATTTATCTTAATTTTTTTATTTGCAGATGTGTAATGTTTCTGCTGAAAAACCGTCCCGCCTAGCCTAGCTAGTCTACTATAACAGTTGCTTTGAGGATTACCATGGTATACCTCATACAGGAGAAATCATGCATATATATATAAAATATTGGTAAGAAAAATATATATTTGTTTTCGGGTAATATAAACGTATTTTTAAAGCGTTAAATATATGGCAATTCTTAAGACATAATGAAGAGTTTTAACCCTTGTGCTGTCTGAACAGCCACAGACAGTCAAAAAATCAATCCTCTTCCCCTGCCATGCCTTTTACACAGGCTAGTCACCAACAGTCAGATCATATTTCTAGCAAGCACTGTGACTAGTCAATTTCAGTCAACAGACAAAAGCAGGCAAGTGGTAGGCACAGCTGGCTTATCAATCACCTACAGTCAAAGCATAGCTTTGTTACATAAACAGTCACAGCCAGTCAATCCTGCTTTGTGTAGGCTGGAAAAGAAGTCACGTGATTGATTTTGACAGGAAGGACAACTTTGAACAGAAAGCATGTTTGTGTAGAAGGGTTAATTGGTCATAATGATTCAGGTATGTCATAGATTTAAAATTTGAAATTTGGTTAATTGGTCATTATGATTCAGGTGTGTCATAGATTTAAAATTTGAAATTTGGTTAATTGGTCTGTAGCCTCCGCGCTACAGATCGTCAAAAACAAAAAAAATGTTTCTCAGCAATGAGACGCACCGATGACAAGATGTAAATTCAACTGGAACGATGACTTTAATATCAGGAGTGGCAAACTTCAATAATTGGGGTGACACTGACAGCTTAGATGGCAGTTTGCTGGCTAAATCAATAATACTGTGACTTGGTGGAGAGTGACAAAATAGAAGACAAAGTTCCATGACTTGAAATAAATTGCCGTAAATAACTTGGTGTAATCTGGTTAACGGTGGTGATTCTACGTTGACAGTGGCGTTTGGTGATAGTGGTGGTTGGCGATACTAGTGGTGGTTCGACTAAATAAATACAAAGAGAAATAAAATTACTAAATAATGTATCCAAATCCTATGTCTGTGTCCACCCTGTCCTACTACATGTACATGTACACAACTATCCATATATCTCTTGCTATGGACACTTAAATAACTTTAACTCCAAAAAACTAGTCCGAACAATGCCATAAACAAGCGACATGAACTACATGAACAGCACCCTCATCCACCCAAAGGGGCAAAGCGTCCTACCCACATGGAAATATTTGTGACCAAAAAACTCTTAATTATATGACCTCTATCGAAATAAACTTAATCAATAAATGGCTATATCTTATCTTCAAATAAAGACAGATACTCACTTTGCTGAGCTGACGAAGTCTTACAAAATTAATGGCAAAATAACGGCAATTTGTCTCTGAATATCTATCGTTAACTTGTCGAAATGTGGCGAGATAAAAAGGTGATGCGCGCCAAACAGCGCCCTCAGGAGACTAGAAAAGATTAATGCACAACACGCAAGTCGCTGCACTCGCGCAAAGCAAACAAATGCGAAAGGATATTCTGGCCGCTACATCCCGGCCCCTAATGACCTAACTGGGAATTACAAAAATATACAAAGCAACAGAATATCTGAAAATATCCAAATTAAAGTTGCTATTTGGCAATGTTCAAGAGTGTCCTTTGCAGAACTCTATCTCATTGTTGCAGTCTTTAGAGTCCCATCTCCGCTCCTTCCAGGAGACACAACTTGTCCACTGGTCTGTCGTATACTCCTGACTGTGTCTTGACCTGAACAGATCTGACGTTCTTGTCCTTGCCTGGGTAGGTGTCTGTCACCAGTCCTAGAGGCCACTGGCATCGAGGTGCATTCTCATACTTCACAAGCACGAGGTCTCCGACGCGAACATTGCGTTGCGGATTGAGCCACTTTTGTCGGTGTTGTAGGGACGGCAGATACTCCTTGAGCCAACGCTGCCAGAATATGTCTGCCATATACTGGACCTGGCGCCATCGCTGCTTGTAGATGTCTTGCTTCACAAAGTTCCCCGGAGGAAGTTCAGGGCCAGATCGAAGAAGCAAGAGGTGATTTGGCGTGAGTGGCATCGGATCTTGTGGATCTTCAGAGAGCTTGGTGATAGGTCGACTGTTGACAATACCTTCAACGATGCACATGAGCGTCAGGAGCCCTTCATCGTCGAGTGTTTGCTGATTAAGCAAGCTGTTGAGAACTGCACGTACAGTCCTAATTTGCCTCTCCCACACCCCGCCGAAGTGGCTAGCTGCAGGGGGGTTGAAGACCCATTGAATCTCCTTCTGGCACAGGAAGTTGTCAATCTTGTCTTGGTTCCAATCTTGGATGGCTTGACGTAGTTCTCGCATCCCTCCGACCAGGTTGGTGCCATTGTCTGACCGGATCTCTATCGGCTTGCCCCGGCGACTGATGAAACGCTGCAGGGCGTTGATGAATGAGCTAGTCTCTAAACTGTGGCAAACCTCCAGATGAACTGCCCTTGTAGCAAGGCAAGTAAAGATACATCCATACCTCTTCAGTTCACTCCTGGCTCGCTTGACCATAAATGGACCGAAGAAATCGACGCCAACCATGCTGAAGGGTGCAAGTCCTGGAGTTACGCGGTCCTTCGGCAGGTCTGCCATTCGCTGTGTCATGGTAGGTGCCTTCCTCTTACGACATGGGATGCATGTGTGAATGATGCTCTTGACGGCAGCACGCCCTCTGATAATCCAAAACTTCTGGCGAATCTCAGCGAGAGTGCGTTCACTTCCGGAATGACCTGTTGTGGCATGGTAGTGTCTGATTATCAGTGTGGTCACGGGATGTCTCGTTGGTAGTATCCAAGGGTGCTTCGCATCGTCTGCTAGAGTGGCATTGGTAAGACGTCCACCAACCTGAATGAGCCCATCACTGGACTTGGTCGGTGACAGCTTACAGTAACCACCAGACTTCACTAGTGTGTCATCAAAGTTGGTATCCTGGACGTGCTTGATGATTTCCTTCTCTGACGCTTTGATTTCAGCGACCGTCAGTGGCTGGGATGGCTTAAACTCGACATCGGTCTTCCTAACCTTGGCGAGAAGGACAGACTTCACCCGCAGGATCCAGGCCACTGCTCTCTTCAAGCGGTACCAAGAAGAGACTCCTCCAAGTAGGGTGTTCAAAACATCAGGAGTATCTTTGGTAGTTTCAGCCTTGTATACCTGGACAACCGCCTTGAGCTCCAAGTCCTTGGATGGTGTCATCTTGTCAAAGTCAGGCTGAGGGGGCCAAGAATCTTCCTGGTGGCAAAGAAACTGTGGTCCAGAAAGCCAACGGTCACTTACAACCAGCTCACGTGCAGTTAGGCCACGTGAAACATCATCTCCTGGATTGGAGCTACTGTCAACGTGTCGCCACTGTTGTGGGGTTGAATGCTCCAGAATTCTTGTGACGCGATTGGCAACAAGGTTTGGTACCTCTTGTCCTCGTTCCTCAGATACTGAAGGACAATCATACTGTCACTCCAGTATACCGTGTCCTGAAGAGGTAGTGTCAGATGCTGATGCATCATCTCGTCCAGCTTGACTGAGACAACTGCGGCCGAGAGCTCCAAGCGTGGAATAGTTGTTGTCTTCAAGGGTGCCAGCTTCGCTTTGGCCATGAGCAGCACACAGTGTATCAGTCCACTGACGTCCTGAAGTCGCAGGTAAGTGGTGGCACCATATCCCCTTTCAGAAGCATCTGAAAAATGGTGTAGCTGTGCTGAAGCAATCGCATCAAAATTGAATGGCTTGACGCAACGAGGGATTGACAGGTTCCGAAGGTCTGGCAAGTCGTTCATCCATCGGGCCCACTGCTCTGCGATGTCATGCGGGATTGGTTCGTCCCATGGAATCTTCATCCTGCACAGCTGCTGGAAGAGTATCTTCGCAGTGAGCACGAATGGACTGGCAAACCCAAGCGGGTCGTACACGGAACTTATGGTGCTCAACAGGCCGCGTCGTGTCAGTGGTTTCTCTTTCACATGTATGTCAAAGGTGAATGCGTCAGACTCAATGTCCCACAGAACTCCCAGGGCTCGTTCAGCAGGCAGCATCTCGTCATCAAAATCCAATGAAGGAACTCCCTTTGCACGTTCGGTTTCGGGAACTGACCGTAGCACTTCACGGGAGTTGCAGACCCACTTCGTAAGACGAAAGCCAGCAAGTGCCAACACCTCACGAAGCTGACTGATAAGCTTGATGGCTTCTTGTTCAGTGGCGACCGATTTTAGGCAGTCATCGACGTAGAAATTCTTGTCAATGGTTTCTATGGTCTTGGCATCGAAGTTGTGCATGTTGTCTTGAGCTGTGCGCTTCAAGGCGAAGTTGGCACAACTGGGGGACCATACTCCACCAAACAGATGGGATGTCATCCGGTACGTCTTTGTGCACTCGGCAATGTTGTCATCTTTCCACCACAGGAAACGAAGAACGTCTCGATCGGGCTTGTTGACATGGACTTGGTGAAACATCCCCTCGATGTCTGCCATCAGTGCAACCCTCTCCTCTCGGAATCGAAGCAGAACCCCGACGAGTTTGTTTGTCAAGTCAGGTCCCTGGTGCACTTTGTCGTTGAGTGACACACCACGGTATTTGGCAGCACAGTCAAAGACGATGCGGATCTTTCCTGGCTTCCGGGGATGAACCACTGGATGATGAGGTAGGTACCACACGGATCCATCTGCTCGGCCTAGTTGTTCCTGAGGCACTTCCTCTGCATAGCCCTTGGCAAGCAAATCAGCAACACCTGCAGAGTACTCCTTCATTTCATCGTCTCGCATGAGTCGTCTACCGAGCAGACGCAGCCGGTGTTCTGCAATGGCCTTGTTGTCAGGTAGGTATGGCGGTCTCTGTTTAAAGGGAATGTCCATACTGTAGTGCCCTCCATCTCGGGATAGTGACTCCTCCCAAGTAGTGACTACCTTCTTGTCGCTAATGGACAAACTCGTCCCACTGCCTGTGTCATCTAATTTCCAAAACTTTTCCACTTGTCACTGCAGTTTGTCATTGGCGTCGATGAAGAGAGACGTTGAGCGGCTTAAGGGCCCTGATGCAAATGGTCCATTCAGAGTCCAGCCCAGAATGGTCCTGGTAGCGTAGGGTGCTCCTTCACCGCCCTCACGAACTTCCTTCGGAATGAGAGCACTAGGGTTGTCTTGGCCTATGAGAAGGTTGACCTCCCCGATGTCAATGTCCGGCAAAGTGATGCCAGACAGGTGTGGCCACTGGTTCAGTTCATCTTGGGTGACAAGGTTCTTCACGTCGATGTGGAGCCTTGGCCTTGTCATGACATGCGACATGACGACGAGATTCTCATCACTCACATCTGTGACTTCAAGCTCTACAATATGGGTATCAGCGATGGTGTCATGGTTGTCGAGAGTAGTAAGTCTCATGATGTCAGGCTTTCCATAGACTCCAAGCCCTTTGATCAATTTCTCAGAACAAAAGGTCTGCGTGGAGCCACTGTCAAGCAAGGCGTAAGTGGTGATGAAATCGGCAGAGCTTCGATGACCTCTCACTTTCACAGGTACGACGGGTAATGCCACCTTTCCTACCCCGGCCCCAGTGGTGCTACAGGTCACGTTGGTTGGAGCACTTGCAGTTGGACGGTGAACTTCAATGACCGGTTTGGTGTCACTCCCTGACTGGTTTGTCTGGTAGGCAGGGTTGGCACCAGTGGATGTCGGAGTGTTCCCAGTGCGGATGAGATGTAGAAACTTGGTGTGTTTCAGCCCGCATCCAGGAACGGTGCACACAGTGTTTCTGCTACAGTCTCTGGCAGGGTGTCCTGGCTGAAGGCAATTCACGCAGAGTCGCTTACTCTGCACGAAATTCAGCCTGTCCTTGACTCGCAGTGCTTTCCAGGTGTCGCAGTTGAACAGTCCGTGTCCCTGTCCACAATATGCACATGGACACAGTGGTTTGTTGGCTCTAAAACTTGATCTTGTCGCTTCTGGCACGACTGAGCTTTGGGGTGTCACACTGGTTGGCTTGCAGGAGGGTGTCGGCTGTACTTGAGCAGCGAAGTTGGATCGCTGTCTGGAACTTGGCGTGGGATTTGGCTTGACATCCTTGCGGAACTTGCTGGCATGATCCTTGGTCACGAGCTTACCAAACACAGGATCATTGGCTTGTTCTGCTGAAGTTGACACAAACTTCACGATGTCGTCGATGGTAGGGAGTCTGCTCTCGACAGTCTTGATGTGGTGAACCCTTTTGAGCCAGGTCTTCCGGAGGTCCCACGGCAGTTTCCCAACAATCTGAGCCAAGCTTCTGCTATTATTCAGTTCGTTGAGTTTGCCCATGGTGTCGAGAGTCTCACGACAATTCCGCAAATCATCGGAAAAGTCGAGCAGCGCCTTGTTGTCATGGATGTCAGGACGAGTGATTATTTTATTCACCCACGCCTCTGAGATGTCGTACTCATTCCCGAAACGGTTCTTGAGTAGTTTCCGAGCCAGCGCATAGCCCTCACCTGGTGGCTTTACCGCACAACACTGAATGAGTTTTTTGGCTGGTCCAGTGCAGTACTGCTGCAGGCGAGCTAGCTTGGCCGCATCACTGACTGAGTCCTTGTCGACGGCATTCTCAAATGCTCGAATGAATGCCCAGTATTCAACAGCATCGCCATTGAATGTCATGAGTTCTGTTTTTGGCAACTGCAGTGTTTCCACCAGCGACTGCTGCTGGAGTTGACTGTTGTTCAACATCTGTGTCAAGACGTCTCCAATATATGTGTTGTCGGCAATGGGAGATGATACGTCAGCTGACTTACAAGCTGGATGAATGTCTCCATTTCCAACGGTGTTTGAGACTGGACCCGGTGTTCCACAATGAATGGTGACTGGCTGAATGTGTGGAGTGGAATATTTCACCTGCACCGAGTTCGCTTCAAGGTTCTCGAAATCAGCGTAAGTTTTCTCCATGGCGGCAGCCTTTGCGATTTGGGTTCCCAACTCCATCTGTCTGCGCCGTTGGTGAAGTTTCAGTTCCTCTATCTCGAGAGCCTGTCGTTGTTTTTCAGCTGCAAAATCAGCTTCCAAAGCTGCTCTCTCAGCCGCTGCATGAAGTTTCGCACTGGATGCACTAGAAACGTTCGTGACAACACTTCCTGGTCTCGAGCGTTGTCTCCCGATCTGGCTGACAGAATCCTGATACTGTACAGTTTCCTGCATCTGGTCCTCTTCTCTTTCCTTACGAGCATTGAAGAGCCAGTTCTGTATCTTGTCACGCATCGCTGACGTTTCTGCAATGACTGCTCCCTGGTAGTCACTCGATTTCTGCTTGTCAGTTTCATCCGTCAGCGCTGCGTGATATGAAGTCTGGATGGCCATGAACTGGGCGAGACTTTCTTCCATGGACTTGGACAGATGAGCGACTTCTTCAATGTTCTCGGGGTTTGACATCAGGGATTTCGCTCTATTGATGATCCTTGTGATATTTGACTGGATTTGTCCGCGTTCTGATATCAGTTCCATGATCTGTTGTGACTGAGTTTCCAAATCTGGATTGCCGGTGAAAATGTTGTCACTTTTGCTTGCCATAGTTACTGATGTTGACCTTTGACCTCACGGTCAAAGGTGATGTTATGTCCTCAAGAGCTTTAACTGAAATAAGCTCAAATCGAACTAATGTAGCCTCCGCGCTACAGATCGTCAAAAACAAAAAAAATGTTTCTCAGCAATGAGACGCACCGATGACAAGATGTAAATTCAACTGGAACGATGACTTTAATATCAGGAGTGGCAAACTTCAATAATTGGGGTGACACTGACAGCTTAGATGGCAGTTTGCTGGCTAAATCAATAATACTGTGACTTGGTGGAGAGTGACAAAATAGAAGACAAAGTTCCATGACTTGAAATAAATTGCCGTAAATAACTTGGTGTAATCTGGTTAACGGTGGTGATTCTACGTTGACAGTGGCGTTTGGTGATAGTGGTGGTTGGCGATACTAGTGGTGGTTCGACTAAATAAATACAAAGAGAAATAAAATTACTAAATAATGTATCCAAATCCTATGTCTGTGTCCACCCTGTCCTACTACATGTACATGTACACAACTATCCATATATCTCTTGCTATGGACACTTAAATAACTTTAACTCCAAAAAACTAGTCCGAACAATGCCATAAACAAGCGACATGAACTACATGAACAGCGCCCTCATCCACCCAAAGGGGCAAAGCGTCCTACCCACATGGAAATATTTGTGACCAAAAAACTCTTAATTATATGACCTCTATCGAAATAAACTTAATCAATAAATGGCTATATCTTATCTTCAAATAAAGACAGATACTCACTTTGCTGAGCTGACGAAGTCTTACAAAATTAATGGCAAAATAACGGCAATTTGTCTCTGAATATCTATCGTTAACTTGTCGAAATGTGGCGAGATAAAAAGGTGATGCGCGCCAAACAGCGCCCTCAGGAGACTAGAAAAGATTAATGCACAACACGCAAGTCGCTGCACTCGCGCAAAGCAAACAAATGCGAAAGGATATTCTGGCCGCTACATGGTCATTATGATTCAGGTGTGTCATAGATTTAAAATTTGAAATTTGGTTAATTGGTCATTATGATTCAGGTGTGTCATAGATTTAAAATTTGAAATTTGGTTAATTGGTCATTATGATTCAGGTGTGTCATAGATTTAAAATTTGAAATTTGGTTAATTGGTCATTATGATTCAGGTGTGTCATAGATTTAAAATTTGAAATTTGGTTAATTGGTCATTATGATTCAGGTGTGTCATAGATTTAAAATTTGAAATTTGGTTAATTGGTCATTATGATTCAGGTGTGTCATAGATTTAAAATTTGAAATTTGGTTAATTGGTCATTATGATTCAGGTGTGTCATAGATTTAAAATTTGAAATTTGGTTAATTGGTCATTATGATTCAGGTGTGTCATAGATTTGAAATTTGGTTAATTGGTCATTATGATTCAGGTATGTCATAGATTTAAAATTTGAAATTTGGTTAATTGGTCATTATGGTTCAGGTATGTTATAGATTTAAAATTTGAAATTTGGTTAATTGGTCATTATGATTCAGGTGTGTTATAGATTTAAAATTTGAAATTTGGTTAATTGGTCATTATGGTTCAGGTGTGTTATAGATTTGAAATTTGAAATTTTGAGGTCCATATATGAATTTATTCATTTTTTATCAATAAACTTTGTTTATACCATAACTAGAAGAATGAAAAAAAAATTGGGAAGGGGTATTTAAAAACTTTCAAGGTATTATTGGTGCAAGATTTCAACACTTTATTTTTGGAAAAGTACTTTTGCTGTGTAGCTTGGGTGTTGATTCGGGTATTTTATATATTTAAAATTTGAAATTTTGAGGGCCATGTTATATGAATTTATTCATTTTTTTATCACTAGACTTTGTTTATACCATAACTATTATAATGAAAAGAATTAAGGAAGGGGTATTTAAGCATTTTCAAGGTATTATTGGTGCAAGATAATTTATTTTTGGAAAATTACTCGTATTATGTAGCTTAGATGTTGTTTCAGGTATGTCATAGATAAAATTCAAATTAAAAATTTTGAGGGCCATGTTATATGAATTTATTCATTTTTTTATCACTAGACTCTGCACATAACTATTAGAATGAAAAAAAAAAATTAAGGGGTATTTAACAATTTTTAAGGTTATTATTGGTGCAAGATTTAAATACTTTATTTTTGGAAAAAATACCGGTACTGTGTAGCTTCGGTGTAGATTGGGTGCGATCTGGAATGATGCTTGCCTTCAACACTTATCATACGCAGTACTTTTTAAATTTCGATATACCTCATTTTGCCTCTAATACAAACTGAACACAAATCAACACCGGAGTCTTTCATAAATTCGTAACCGGTCGTTTTATTTACAAACTCGAACTTTGTTACAAAAAGACTGGCCAAGTTGAGTTTGTACGTATTCAATTATTTACAGAGTCATTTACAAAGTTCAGTATTTTAATGTTTTTAATTTCATTTTTGCCACTGTTTGGCGACAAAGTCTACAATGCAAAATACAAAATCTACTCTTTCATATATGTGTACACTTCGTACTTGTTTATCCCTGTGGTTATTTATTTTTTTACTGATTGATTTTTGTATTATGAATATCTCATTTGTAAACATATCATTTATACCTTGTTTGATACCACACACCATAAATTTTAGCACACTCACAATGAAAACATGAATTGTACCCGCAGATCTCTTTATAAAGCCTGGATAGCAAACAGAGATGTGCTTAGCACAAAAAAAATCTGGCCTTTAAAAGCAGGTTACCAGCCAAAAATCCACGTGATGTACATCATCATCAGTATATTCAGCTGTTGTTTGCTAAGCATGAAAATCACATTGAGTTTTGGCTGGTAACCTGCTTTTATAAAGCCAGACTGTTTTTTGTGCTAAGCAAATTGTTGTGCTTAGCAGTGCCGTGAAATTGGGCCCAGAAGAAAGCCATTTGAAGCCATATTGGGGAGACCAGTTGGTGTTCTATAAAGGACAGTTTACTTTTGATTCACTTTGTAACATCGTGGTTGACCTAGTTTACATTTTCTCCACCACCACTGACCATGTTTCTTTTTTTGAATGACTATCTCATACACGTGTATGGACAAACTGGTTTTTGACCATTTATCTGTAAACAGCCAGCCTTTTTCTTTGTTTTTACCATATACCGTACCACCACCAAGATCTTGTAGTTTAAAAATACATGTATCTTAACACAATTTCAACATGTCTCCCCAATTTTGAGATTTAACACAGAATGTTGGTTCAATAAGCCATTTGCGTGTAACCTATACCCTTTTGGATTTACATTTGAAAAACGTCTGGTACAATGACTTGCTCAGAATGCTTGGCACATTTTAACTGTGAATTCTCCAGACCAAAGACACTGTTGCTAATCACATGATTCAGGGCAAGCTCTTGCATAGTTACGTAAGAGACGCTCAGCACCAATACATCGTTCACAATGGGTGAGAATGGCACAAAGACACCAGACCATGCCGGAGCTGGGGGTTGCTAGCATAAGGCTTGCCCCGAATCACGTGATATAGTAACAGTCTCTTTGGTCGGGAGAATGCTAGGTTAAAACGTGCAAAGCATTGTATTAAGTCAGCGTTCCAGATTTTATTCAAATTTAACACGCAAGTGGCTTATTCATGCCATGGATTATTATGTACCTTGACAACATTTCCCCGCTAACTTCATCAGAGATATGTAAAGATCTGTTAATCAGAATTTAGAATTTGAACTGCAGGAGAAAAAATACAAAATGTCAAAGTTCATGACAATTATTTTGATCATTCCACTCAGACTTTGCAATGTCAATTGACCTCACACATTTATGCAAATATATTCTCCTAATATGTTAATCAGATAATTGAGTCCAGATATTTTGCAATTTTCTCACACATCTGCACTAAACTTCTCAGAGTTTCAACACCACCACCACACATTCAGGGAAGTTATTCTGGACGGATGGTTCGGTGTTTGGTACTATAACAATTATGGAATGGTGTAATAAGATTATAAGTAGTGGTCCCAATCTTAATTTTGGACATTAAAAAAAAGCAAATTATGGGACAGTGTAGTGCATGCGTCATAATTCTTGCCATTTGGAGTTTTTGGGGAAAAAAGACAAAAATTGTATGTTTCAAAGCGAAATATCTGGAACTTAAGATACCAGGTTCACCATTACGAGAACAAATTCAGTATGCCAGGATTCCAGTGCAATTTTTTCAAACATTTGTTGGCAACGGGGAGACTTATTCGCACAAAGATTTACCTGAAAAGTTGTGTGTGTGCTCTGTGGTTTTTGTTTTTGTAGAAACTTGCATTTTAAATAAGACAGTATTGAAATGTCATTGCACTATTTTCTATGGGTATGTACAATGTCAGACATTTTTGCACCGAATGATGGTTTTTGAATTACTAAATCTGTAAGGTCTACAAATAATATGTAATAACATATATGTGGCTATGATTATCTAGATCAAAATTATCAGGAAATCTACTGAAAATATTAGCAGCATTATATTCAAATATAACTGGATATTAATAAATAAATCAACAGCTAATATGTGAAAGGTTAACAAAAAATAAACAAGAAAATTAAAGGTTAAAAGGATCAAATGCTTTCTTGTGAATTTTGTTTTTTGTTTGAAGTCACAAAACTGCTCAAAATGTTAAGACGAACACAACATATAACCAAAGAAAATGTGTACGTGTTCATCTTTTCAAACCGTGGACGAAAAATACCAAAGAACAAAAGAGAACAATATCGTCCACGATTCCCAGCATACGTCCGCGATTGGGGTCGTGTACAAAACCTATGGGAGTCTTCCTAGAAAGAGTACAAACAAAAGAGTACAAACAAAAGAGGGACAATAAGACGTCCACGATCAACACACGTTTGTGTGCATGTGTAAACACCGGCAATCATGGACTAGGGACTAAGGGTTAGGCAAAAAAAAATGTCTCCGGTTTCTGGTATGGAGCTTCCCAAAAAGAGATGCGGCGACGCGTTTTTTTTTTTTTTTTTACCGTTTATTTTTCTTCAAATGTCGGCTGATGACTGCAAATGGTGCCAGACTAAATTTAGTGCATTATATATGAAAATCCAGAGAGGCCACATAAAGCTTATACAGGGGTGTGAAATCTCAGCTTTAAAGCTGATTTCAGCTTTTTTTTTGGTTTTGGATTTCAGCTTTTTTTTCAGCTTTTTCCCTCACTTGCTGTGTACAAAAGTATAGGAGATCTCCAAAATTCAGCCTTTTTACACCTTTTTCAGCTGTTTTCAGCTATTTTTATCAGTGGTCACTCACACCTCTGCTTATACTCGATCGTAACCCCATCTAAAAACACATTAAAATTGTACAGCAGCAGGATTCCAGTCGAACCAGTGAGTTTGGCGGTTTTGAGACATTATCTTTCATTGAAAAAAAAAACTTTTTTCATTTTGCCAATGCGCATGGCTATGGCGACGCACGCGCATACCAGAAACCGGAGACTTTTTTTTTTGGCCTTAGGGCATAAACAAAGGGGTCCACAATTGACCAAACGTCCACGATTCATGAACAAAACAATGGGAGGTCTCCCTAAAAAGTGAAAGTACAAACAAAGGAATGAGGATTAGGGACAATCAGGGTCCACGTTTGCCGATGTTTACACACTTGTGTGTGCAGTCTTGTTACGTAGTCAGGCACGGAACCAGAGGAGAGGTTTTGGGGTCCCCCCCCCAAAAAAAAAAAACCAGCTCTGATTCAAAAAAATTTTCAAAGAAATACATTTAAAATGTGAAAAAACACCTGTTCTGACACCTAAATTTTGTTTGACAATTATACTGGTAATGGTATCCGCCTGGGCAAAAAATGCGGTCAGAGCCAGCTGGGTTATGGGGGTATTTGTCAATTATTGTGTATTGTACTGGCTGTATTTCAAAATAACAAAATAAAGTAAAATAATGTTCACATTGCCTACATGCCTTTCTAAATAATCACGGACAATACTTTTCCTGCTTTGTACAATTATAAGGAATAATAAGAGTTGTCCATTATACCAAAATATGCACATGATTAAATACTTAGAAGGAAAAAAAAGAAATATTTTACACAAAATAAAAGTAAATGTACATTCATTCTGAATCTCATTTCGAACTTGTGCGTCTCTAAAAGTATGGCGCCTTCATTTGAGATTAACAATAGAAATTATTAATCTCATTGTTACTTTTAAAGAAACAAAACAAAAAAATAATATCACTTTTTTATAGGAAAGACTGCAAAGACAGGCTGACAACCTTTTCCGTAACCCCCCCACCCCCCCCCCCAAAAAAAAACTGACGAAGTTTGTGTGGCTCTGTGACGCAGTTTTGAAGTTGCACTGTCGTGGAAAGTTTTTAAACAAGCCCTGCTAGGAATTAGACATTTGCTTTGGTCTATGAGCCACACATCGTGATAGCAGAAAAAAAATAAAATCCAAAAAGACATGGCAAAAGAGTTAATAAGGGTAGCCAGAGTGCATTTTTTTTTTGCAGCATACATCGTATTTTAACCAATCACATCACAAACTCTTAACATGAATATTTATCACGCTGTGTGGATGGAAGACACTTAGGTTCTCTTAGTGTTCTCCCTTCAATTAAACTTATCCCAACCAACAAAAATATTCAATGAAAATGGACATGGGTTCTGACCACAGATCTACCGATCCATAGTTCATTCCACTATCTACTAGGCCACTGTGGCAGCTCGACGAAAGCCGTTCTTTGAAATGCTTTAATGTATGTATGCATGACTGAGTGATAGCAATGGTGTGACGTCATTGTTATTTTCTTATGAATAAACATCGAACTAGCTGAATAATCATGATCCGTTGACGATGTGTGCCGCAGATAAAAACACCGCAGCCCAAGTTGCTCATCGCTACTCAGTCAAGTCCGACTAGTCTAGCCTCTCTTTTAAGGTTCAGTAAATCTGCTTTCGTGTTAAAAAGTTTAACCCCCCCCCCAAAAAGAAAAGGGTATGCCATCTTGAAACTAAAAGCCATTCTTTCTAGTAGAAATATAAAGTCATGCTTACGGATCAGTGTATGACAAGTGTTAAGTTGGTGTAACAATTTTATGTACATGAATACAAAATATCTTTTTATTAATCTCCAATATTTCATTGTTGCCATAGCAAACGGGAAATGTTCGCTGGAATACGGGTAAAAAAAGTGCCCTTCATAAAGTGGTCCAAACATCGCAACCAACTTTGTTAATTGCATTGTGGGCTTAAAAGGTCTGTACAGCTGGACTTTAAAAGTCCATCACATACAAACTGTATTCAACTTCATTCAAAAATCTTGGCCCCCCCCCCCAAAAAAAACCTGGAAATATATGCTATCAGTGACAATGGTTAATGGGTGTAACAGAAATTGGGTGCCCCCCCCCAAATTGCCCCTACGGCGAGAACCCTCGCTACGTCGCTGTTCAAATCCCAGTTCGGTTCATTTTCTTTGTACAACAAAAAACTAAAGAAATTTTTTGGGGGGTCATTCTATAAATTTGGCGTCAACTTTTTTTCTGTCTCCTGTTACATCTGACAACATGTACGATTTGGTAAATCTGGATGCACTACTTAACCCGAACTCCCTAGGCCGTATTGCTAGGGTGTAGCCTCAATCCTGCAAAATCCTTCAATTGGCCTCATGGAAAAATAGCATATAGCCTCAATCCTGCAAATTCCTCCATTATTTCTTGAATATGGTCTGTGGAGAGGTGACCACTGCCTGAATCCTGCAAAATCCTGCGGCAGTGACTGTCAATATGTTGAGGCTTGGCCAGTGACATCCTGGAGCAGTACGGAGGATTTCAAGCATAATCCAGGCCTATATTTATGCATGGCTGAGCAAAAACAACATAAGGTCCGGCCCAAGACCTTGACAAAGTGCATCCTACGAAATCAGTAACGCACTTTTACCATGTGACCTCAATCCTCCAAATTCCTCCACTTTGGCAAAGAGGATTTTGAAAGATTCAGGGTGGTTAGGGTTAATGCCTTTACCCCCCAAGAGTGATCATGTCAAGTAGACTACCTACCCAACAAATGAGGACAGTTTCAACTCATTTTTAATGATATCTGAACGGCAAAGTACAAAGTACAGATGTAACAGGGACAGAAAAAAGGTCACACTCTGGACCCTCGATGTATAGAATGACCCATAAGCAAAACATTGGCTTCTACCCATATTTATCACAGTGCCTTTACCTCCATGTTTCCTTTGTCAGGTTGTCAGCAAACTAACATCCCCCAAAGTAGAATCTCAAGTTAATTTTATTACAAGATACAAAGTTTATTATCTTTTGTATGGAATGCTCTCAGTAGGAAAAAAAGTGCTCAGTACCTGATCGGCTGGCTAAAGGCCTCACACAAAGAATACACTGGCATGAGAGTTAAGCGGAACTTGTGCGTTTGTTTTTCTCCTTCTTTTTTCATTCCTTTGTGTTATCTGCTCTACTGGCATAATGCAGGCCTTGGACAGGGCTGGTACCGTATTTCTGTACTAATCAAGGCCACGGAACAGAGTTTGCATGGTACTTCCATAGTCTACGGCTACTGTTATTGTCAGCATTTGCCAATGTAGTTGTAATGGTCATAGACCCAGAAAAATAGCTCTAGATGCGAGACTCGGACGCGACCCGAATTTCATCCCCTGCTTTCCCTGGTAACTGCCAGGATTGTCCATTGAGCTCCATGTACCGTCTACCAGTGATGTAGCATGCGGTGACCAGTGGCCATGCCAGTGCCTGCTGGGTGAACAAGGCCATTGCTGGGGTGCGCGCAGAGCAGTTAACATTCAAAGACATGATGGGGTGGGTTATATAACTCCATTGCATATTTCACCATTGCCGTTCCGATCGCCGTCGTAGCCGATCAGTTCTAGGAATGCTCCGACAGCACCAAAATAACCCTGGAAGAATGACGCACGGAAAAGATGTTGAATTTTCAAATAAACCACATATGGAAACTGACTAGGTGCTTTATAATAATTTTTTTCGAAGTTGATTAAAGATAATGGCTGGAGCGGGGTTTGAACCTACGACCTCCAGATCGCTGTTCCGGTTTGTCAATGTCAGGGCTGGATAGCTCAGTCGGTAGAGCACCGGAACGGCAATCCAGAGGTCGTAGGTTCAAACCCCGCTCAAGTCAAATTTTATATTTAACTTTAAAAAAAATATTGACAGAGGGAAAAAACACATCAGAAAGAAAAGTATTCAATCACAAAATTAAATAAAATTAAAAGCAATTCACACCGTTTGTAATGTCATTGAGCCTTGAACCTTCCAATTTTATTTTTCAAACTTTTCTTTACGAACACAAAATCACGATTGGGGAGCAATCCCAAAACTGATAACCATGACAACAGAGAATGTTCTTTGGAAACACCATGTAATTCTATTTTTGTAGTAAACTGCCGACAAAAAAGCTCATTATTTACACAAATTTTTTTTCAGTGCCTTTTCAAGACCGCCATTCACCGAACATACCTCATGCTGTAGGAACAGTGCCTTTCGGCTACCATTCGACCAGAAGTCCATGGCGTACGACAGGAGCTTCATCGAGATGGGATTGACTCTCAAGAAGTTACCCACGAAGACTATCCTCTCGATGCCCTGAAAGGTTTGCAGAGAAAAAAAATAAAGGATTCTTCATGGACATGTACGTACAATTACACGATTGGGCAACCGTCTGCTGGCTGAAAGAAAAATGTTATCAATCCTCATCCTCAATCTTATTTCCCAAATGCAAAGTTCCCTCACACAAAAACAATGTCTTATTGCATTATTCGAAAAATATTGAACAACATCTAAATCCATTTGCACATTTTCCAAAATGTTTAACGTAACCTGCTTCAAACAACAAAGTTTGCGTTGTGGTCCAATGGTTACGGTGCTCGACTCAAGTGCCAAAGTACCTGGCTTCGTACCAGGAAGGGGGACAAGGTGCTTGTGCCCTTGGGCAAGACACTTTACTACAATTGCCTCTCTCCACCCAGGAGTGTATATGGGTACCTGTGAGGGTAGAGACTAGATTGCGCTGATTTAAAAAAAAATGGTCTCAGGAGTAATAATTGTGATGTGCTTTGAGACCTTTGGTATAAAGCACTATATCAGCATCATGTTGTTATTATTATTATTATTAAGATGCCATTTCTCACCTCATTAAGTGCAGTCATGCCAGCAATGGAGCCAATATTGTTGGTGATTGTGACAAGCGTGGCCCGGGCCAGGTCTTTTTTACTGGCAGCCTCTCGTTTCTCTTTGATTCCCATGCAGCAGAAACTACAAACAGAAAAGATAAGCACCGTGAGTTAGGACAAATTATGGGTGTTTTGGTGAATGCCACAGGCCTGGGGTTGCACTCCGTGCGTTCCTGGGCAAGCCACACAATAGGGACCCTTAGAAATGGTGCGGTGCAGGATGTGTATGCGGCTCAGAAAGAGTGACCCATCAAAATCACCATTTTGCGTGATTCTCTCACCAGACTTACAGCACAGACCAAGTTTGGTTAGGTTACTAGAGTCGACTAGACTTAACCATAGTCGATCTAGATGTCACTAGGACGTAGCGTGGCTTGACTAGCTAGTCCGACTGTATCAACCTAGCCCCGGAGCACTGTTTCTCTAGTCAATTTGCAAGTTAAGTCACTGTAACAAGATGGCGGCAGGCCCGGTTTATCCAATAGGCACACTAGGCATTGTGCCTACAAAAAATTTGGGGGGCTACGAAAAATTTGAGGGCCTACAAAAATACCACAGTGTGCCAACAGGCTTTTACTGCTATCAGTTTGGCCTGTCTTGTTTAGTACATCAACATGAAATTAGTGCTGGTGCCTGGTGCGGACTGCGGAGTAGGGCCTACGAAACACTGGTGCCTAGGGCCTACGGCACACTTAATCAAGCCCTGGATGGCGGAAAGGTAAACTAGGGCAACTTTTGCAAACTTTTGTTATCACAGTTAACATTAACAATTAATGAGTAGTTCAACGATAAATTGTAGGTTTTGTTAACCCCATGCGCAGGGGAAGTGGTCATGGCCGCGGCCGCTAATCCTCATTGGAATGCAGTTGCCAGCTGTGGTATGCCGTGGCACACGGCTAGTGGGTAGTTCCACAGCTGCTGCTTTTGTGCAGTCCCGCTACCACACAAAGGCTGTGCAGTCATGCGGGCCACTTGCTCTATGTGTGGAGGAATGTCCCCATTATAACCCGTCCTTAAGGGGTTAAAAGGGAGCACTCAACTGTTAAAAACAGTCACTTGATTTATTTTGCTGGGCTGGCCTTGTTGAAATTGCCAGCCAGAGAGGGAGTTTTAATCTCAAAAGCAGCCTACCGAATTATTATCAAAAATCTTACTTACATGTAGATTAAAGATTGTACTGGTTTGAGTGCTCCCTGCCTTCATAAAGCAGGATTGACTGGCTGTGATTGTCATGAAACCTGATATAGCCATGCTTTGACTGAAGGAGACTGATAAGCCGGCTGTGCCTACCAGTCACCTGCTTTTGTCTGTTATTGGATTTTGACTGTCACAGTGCCTATTGAAATATGATCTGACTGTTGGTGACTAGCCTGTGTAAAAGGCATGGCAGGGGAACAGGACTAAATTTTTGACTGTCTGTGACTGATCAAACAAAAGGAGGGTCAAAAGTGATTATAAACGAGCTATATGTAGGTAATAGGATAACACTGGGACATAATACACAATAGCTGAATAAATATTATCATCATTGTTATGCAAACAATAAACCTAATACCAAATCCCATCAGGCCACTCATATCATACAGATCCTTATCAGCACTAAGCTCCTTACAACTATAGAACTGCAAACAAACCCTTGAATGCAAACAGCCTATATCTGGTTGACCTTTTTTACAGGGAAGCTATCTTGAGTGCTGCTTACTAAATATATATTTATTAGTGGTGCCATTCGTTTTTAAAACAAAAACTTCAGGAACAATTTTAGAAAAATGTTTCTACTTTTAGAACTTTATCTGAAGGCTTGAGATCTTGCGATGGATAGGATGGGTAAGAATAAAGGATCTGTAGTTGCAAAGGTAATATACAACAAATATTGTTACACTGACGTTTTAAGTTTTGTTTTCATAGATGCTGGAGAAACTAAGAAAAAATGCTGTTCTTGTAGTCTGGTTCCATGACCCTACTTCAGACGAAATGGAGCAATTTATACACGTCGGGGAATGGTCAAGTCAGGAAACCAGACTAGCTGGCTTGCACCCGTTTCTACAAAATGTGGACTAACTAAACATGGTAAATTAGGGGGCAGTATTTGAAAAAAAAGTCAGGTTTTTTCCAACGATGGTCAGCCGACCATCGTTGGAATTTGATACAAAAATTCCACTTTTCTTGGAAATGACAGCACACCAGGTGCATACTTGAGACTGTTATTCACTTACAGTCACGTAAGGTATTTCATAATAATTTGGTAGTTTTGTTTTTTAGTGTCTGCAAATGTTTTATATTAAATTAAAAATTTTTAGGATGGCAAAATGGACCTTGGAGGTGAAAATGGGCAAACGATGTTACCAACCTGCTTGCCACTACTGAGCCAGGCAGACCGAACCGATTGTAGTCTGTGCCGTAGATATCCCTGACGCTCTTGTCCACCTTGGTGCTGTCGCCCTGCGAAGCTAGCTCAATGGCCTCCTCAAACGTCTCGCAGCCCGTCAACAAGCAGCACAGGCCTAGAAACGTTCCCCCTCCCAAACTGGAAGGTTGAAAAAAAGAAAGGTCAAACTCCAAACCCTGTATGCATCTGGACATGAAACGGAGTTCTGGTCGTTTCATGCTTACTTGTGCTGCCATATTACCGCTTGACTTTTAAGAGAGTTCCCACAGAAACCTTAAATGCAATTCCACGACTTTTCCATGCATTTTCCAGGACAAAATTAGGGGCTTTCCATGAACAATTCCCATGCTGTTTTGGCATCTCAGAAGCCTATTTATAATATACTAGCCAGTCACACACTGAGGCAAGGGACGCCACTCCCTTTCAGCCTTCCAGTTTAACACAAACCACTGAGCACCACAAAAACCCCACAGTGATGCACTGAACATGCAACAAGTATAGAGCATACACGCATAAAGAGGAAGTATAGTAAGCTGGAATGCAAACTGGAAGACTGCCATGGCCAAATATTACGCATCATCATATTTGGGTTGTGCAGGATTTTATGATTTTTTTCTTGGAATATCAACTTTCCATGACTCCTCGTAAAATATTAAATTTCCATGATTTTCCATGATAACTTTAATTTCCAGGATTTAAAAAAATTTCAATAACTGCTGGAACCCTGATTGAATTTTTGAGTGCCAGTTAGCTTATTAGGTCTCTCTCAAATGATGTCACTTCCTACAGATTGCCACGAGCATCGACATTTTGGGCGTTAAATTTTCATGTCGCGCATCGGCTGCGCCGTATTTCAAAGCAAATTTCGAGCAACGTGTGCGTTTAGAACATTTTGCCCACTGCACTGCGTGCACACACACCTGATGGCGTGGAACACGCAGTTGTAATTTTCCTACGAAGATGGCGTCCTATGGGAGAGATCTAGTTCAATCAAACAGAGCAACGACTACTGCAACAAAAAGTTAACTTTCCTAAACATAGTGTTATCTAAACCAAGTTTTTTAATACACTCAAATTATGACAATCAATCAATTGCCATAAATGGCAGGCTACAAAATATTGCCGCGGAGAGTTCATTTTTCCCAGTGCATTGTGGGAGATGGATCGACAAATTCGCAGCACAGGACATTTGAAATTGTTAGTTTTTCCGGGCAGTAGTTTCGTAAGCGTATAATTCGAGGATTCTGTTTGCCCTTTTCTTTTCTTGTCATCAATATGGTGTTTTTCTGTAAGGCGGCAGAACGATATGCCCCAATTTATAACATATTAGCTCAAGTTGTCTACTGACACTCGTTCAAATTGTCCATCGTTTGTCGAACGTATACTTGAAACATGGACTCTCCATGGCAAACTCTTGGTGGCGCACTGCATTGTGAATCGCCCGAATTGCCATAAATAGCAGGCTACAAAATATTGGCAATTACACTTCGAAGCCAAAAATAAGGTGAAATATGTCGAAGCAATAATGGAAGAAGAAATAAATTACCTAGAGCCCGCAACACGTTTAAAATTGTCCTGCGAGTACACGGCCAGTATGCTGACTCCCGACCCGATGTTGACTGCCAGGTATGGGTAGGGGTCCCGAAAGTCATAAGGCACCTTCTCGCTGGCTTCGCTGTTGAAGGCGTCCGTGTTCTTATAGTAGTAACACTCGTTCGGGAGTATTCTGTCCATGAAGTGGATGCCTCGAAGCAGGCAGGCCAGCTCGTCGTGTTTTTGCAAGCTCATATTGACAATCTAAATGTGGGAAAACAGGATAAAAACAATGAAGCTCTTTTACATGCATTTCTATTTAATGGGTGTGCTTATTATTGAGCTTGGATCTTAATGAAATTGGGTTTTTGTCACCTCATCATACAGGCATGGCTGTAATTTCAGAAAGAGGCTGCGTTTTAGCCTTATTCCTAAGGCATTTTTACTCCACTTTGCAGGGAACTAATGACACATTCGTGGTTTCAACTTTCAGGGGGTATTAAGCCCCATTTAAAGTAATAGTAGTTGAATTTGTCTTAACCTTCATCAATCTAGCGAAATCCTTCAAATTTTGAAAAGGACAACTAATAACTTAGAGATAATGACCTCTTTAGAACCCGTTCTCCTAGGTAATGTTAAGTCCATAAAACTTCTTTCCTCTCAGAGTGAAAAGAGGGGCTCTCACCTCCTTAAAATCTTGCTCAAACTTATAGGCCCCTCCTCCGGTGGCGTGGATGGTGTCAGCCAGACTCGATAGCTTCTTCTCCTTGACCATGTCCAGGAACAGGCTCATGCTGGTGGTCGGGAAGCGGATGAAGTGGATGGAACCCTTGTGGCCCAGGACGGTGACGTCCCGGACCTCCAGGTGCACGTCCCGGATGCCCGTGGAGCCGTAGGCCGTGTTGTAGCGCAGGTAGTGGTGGATCTTGTACAAGGCCTCGGGCTCCAGTTCCGTGTCCTCGTCCTCCAGGTTGAAGTCTGCCGGCTCGAAGTAGACCAGCTTGGCGAGGGAGCCGCCGATGTCCATGCCAAACCAGGGCATCGCTGCAGTGATATTCGGTGAGTAAAGTACAAATTAGCAAATTAACCCTAACTCCACTGGCCTTTTTGCTAGGATGTAGCCTGAATCCTGCAAAATCCTGCAGCAGTGAGTGTCATTATGTTGAGGCTTGGCCAGTGACATCCTGGAGCAGTACAGAGGATTTCAAGCATAATCCAGGCCTATATTACGCATGGCTGAGCAAAAACAACACAAGGTCTGGCCCAAGTCCTTGACAAAGTGCATCCTACATGTAGGAAATCAGTAATGCACTTTTGCCATGTAACCTCAATCCTCCAAATTCCTCCACTTTGGCAAAGAAGATGTTGAAGGATTCAGGGCAGTTAGGGTTAAGGTATCGTACGTACATGAGGCTGACCTTTAAAACCCTCCTTCTCTGGCTGGCAAAGTCAGCTACACCATCACAGCAGTCAAAATCAATCAAAGGACTGTTTTTAACAGTTGAAAAATTCCCTTGTTAATAACCATGCTTTGACTGGAGGTGATTGATATGCCAGCTGTACCTACCAGTTATCTCTTTTGTCTGTTGATGGAATTTAACTAGTCGCAGTGTTTACATGTATGTGATCCGACTGGTTTTTTTTTTGCTAGCCTGTATATAAATGCATGGCAGGGGAATTGGAAGAAATTGTTGGCTGTCTGTGACGGATCAAACAATAGAAGGGTTTTAACACGTAACATACATGCAACTCTCACGTTTAAGCATATCTACGTATACAGTCAGTCATTTTATTTGGGTGCTGAATGAAAGCACCTGGTGAAGAGTGAAAATGGGTAAAAAAAAAAAGGTAAAAAAAGGTTTAAATCAAAGGTTTAAAGGGAACAACATTTGCTTTTGCTGCAATTTTCAAAAATAAATGGATTTGGAGGATTGTATGTAATATTGTTAAACTGACTTGTTTCACTTGTTGGGCTTGAAGATGCTGGAAAAACCAAGAAAATCAATCATGTTCTTGTAGTCTGGTTCCCCGACCCCACTTAGATTAAACACAGCAACGTATAGGCTTTGTGGAAATGTAAGGTTAGGGAATCAGTCTAGCAGGTTTGTACTCCTTCACAGGTGTGTAATCAATTGCAAAAAAAATGTGGAATAACTAAATTTGAAAAATTAGGAGCAGTTTTTGAAAAAAAGTTAGTTTTCTCCAACGCTGGTTGGCCGACCAGCGTTGGACAAATACAACTTTTCTTGAAAATGTCAGCACACCAGGAGCCACGATTTTACAGGATGCTTTAGACTGTCATTCCTTAACAATCCAGTAAGGTATTTCGTGATAATGTGATCATTTCGTTTTTTGATGTTTGCAAATGTTGTATCTTCCCTTTAAATTTAATCCTTCACAATATGAACACAGCAACGTACATGTACAAAACGCCTCATACATGTAAAATCCAAATACCACACTCACAAGAATGATGTAGGCCTATAACTGACACTTAATGCAAGAAGACAGAGTTTTTACCCAAATTCTGAGCACATCCGTCCACATCACACACGTGGTTTCGCTTAGTAACCGGAGGCATGTCGGCAGTTTTCGAAGTCGGGCCACGACCAGGCACAGAAAACTGGCGATAAAAGTCTTCTTGACAAGGGTAACTGAAATCTCGCCGAAACTGAGTTTCACACATGGGCATCACACTCATATAAAGTTGCGGTATCCAATATAAGTCATTTTCTAATATAAGGCAGGCCTTTGGAAAGAAGTCAGTTATACTTTACACGAATACATGAAGGTAGGTTCTTTGAAAGTTTGACTTCAAGTTTACTGGTCAAATACATGTAAGTACATGCAGTCAGTCAAGATTTCAAATGAAAAATGGCCATAATACTGCACACCATGTGTAGAAAGAATATTTCAACAACTCCAGTTTACATTGATATAAATAATGCAGAAATAACACTGTCTGTGCCTTGTTGACTTCAACCAAACCATCTGTTCAAATACACTTCTTGCAATCAATGAATTTCCATCCTGTCACATGGTGTCTCGCAAAAAGTGCATCTGGCTTCATCCAAAAGCACATTGTACATGGTATCACTCAAACTCCTCCGTTGTAGTTCCTGGAAAAGCCCGATGTGTCCGGGGGAAAAATTCAGCTGGGGAACCCGGATTTATTCCCAAAAGCACGGAGGAAATGGTGCAATTACTGATCACAGATCAGACATGCAATCGCCGAAACTTCAGTGGGTAGACACGTGCTGGTACCAGCACTGTGTTAAACATGTAGACACTGCACAAAAGCAAGTCAGTGTTGCGGCTTCAAACATCCACTCAGATACACTAAGCCAGCCGGACTTGAAAACCGCACAGGAGGATCTCCCCACAACCACCAAGCACTCTCAGCTCAGTACAACTGTACTTAATTCAGCAGTAACTAAGTTTGTGCTGGTATCTATTCTATATTTAGTGTCACCTGACATTTTTTTTTTTATCACCTGATTTGGCATGAGTGATTTGGACTGGCCACTCATGAGGCTCAGTGATAATCTTAAACATGCCTTAAATACATGCGCATAAGCCTACATGTACGTGTACAGGGCTAATAAAGTACAAGGTGCAAGGTTGATAACCCACACAATTCCTGCGGTAGAATCTGTTCTCATGAATGCATTTTCTTAGGGATGTGCTTCTGACAGCAGCTACATGATGCGATCAAGCTAAATGAGTCGTTTGTTGGGAATTTTTATTTGGAGATACAGGCCAAAATAGGGCCACTTCATCACATCACTTCATCACATCTCTTGGTGTTCCAACTTCCATTATTTTTTAACTAAAGATGGTACCGGCATGCGGTTTTCACAGCAGTAATTTGTGAGATTGCGCTCTTTTCATATCTGCAATAAAAATGTTTTGGCCAGGGTCGACAAACGACTCATTTAGCTTGATCGCATCACATATCTTGAACAATTTTATATGGAAAACTGACTTGTATACATGTACACATTGTATCAAATAATAATGTAACCGGCAAAATAGTTGTGAGGCATTGTTTATATTTATTTTATAGTCTCCCATGGGGCCCTGTAAACAGAAGACAATGTGAAGAAATTAGTTTACATGTGGGAGGAAACCCCAGAAAAATTTTCCGAGGAAAAATTCGTAGAATCAGGCATGTAATCATGATAATGTTCATGTGATGCTTGCATGTAGTACTTTATACCAAAATTCTCAAAGCACCTAACACTATAAAACAACTCACTCAACTGCTCAAACTTCAACGACTCCAATTTGGCTCTTTAGGGAAAACTTGATAAGATGTCATTCAATAACATGGCCACTGCTGAAATGTTATACTTCCTTACAAAAATTATTCCACAATTCTTAAGGACAAACATACCTGTACAGCACACTTGAATTGGGATTTTGTTATTGCTGATTTATTTGAAGGGAAAAAATGACCTCCAAAAACGAAACCCACTTCTGTACCTTCAAAAGAATGCAGCTTCCTAGTACCACTTGAAATAACAATAAACCCAAAACATCCCACGGCTCCATTTTGATTTTAATAAGTAGCTTTCCTGAAAGTTTTGAGCACCACTTGACAACTTTCACATCTCCAATTTGATTCTTTGGAAAACCTTGGTAAGATTTTCTCACAATGAAATGGCCACTTCTGAAAACATGATGAGTGCTTTTCAAAATGATTGAACCATTTTAAGTATTTCGCCGGAGCGCCACAAATTGAATGCTTTTTGCACAGTATACCCATCGCCTTGTCTCCAATGGCACTGGGTAATTCCTCAAAATTACAACCTTACCGCCAAAACTTCAAAACATCAAAATGCCACAAATGAAACATGTATTTGAAGTTACATGTAAGTAGCTGCATGTTGTTGAAATACAGTTTATTTCTAACAATGTTTAACAGTTCAGCTGTATTTTTAACTGAAAAACTAAATATGGACACACAGAAAATCCATTTGACTGAGTATGTCTAAGACCATGACGTTTTAGTGATGTGCTATGCCACAAACGTCGGATGAATAATTTCAATTTTAGATTATTGTTGTAACTCACCAATACGTTTTATCAGAATTAAAATCTTTAATGATTATAACTTTTATTAAACCCTGTACTTAAATGTGAATGGCAAAATGTTTTTAGTTCCTGATGTGCCGGCAAACAATAGTGATTTGTGACATGAACATATTTCTTCTTTTTTTCAAAACAAACCTATGGGCCTTATTTGTGAGTTGGCCATTTTTGTCGAGTTCCCTGAATGTATTTAATTAATTGTTCACTGTTAAATGGGCCGGATGGCACTGGACTATTTATGCAGGCATAATGCAGCCTTATTTTACTGTCATTTTTTTTTTAAATATGGCTTTAAACATAAGGGTATGTTTAATTTTACATTTTAAATTATTCATTGAAGCAGACTGGAATTTATTATACATAAACTGGCTTTCATTTCTCTTCGCAACTTCCAAAATTTAAGATTATGCCTAACTTTCAATTCAATATGGCCGACTCATGAATAAGGCCCATGGGCTCAACTTTAAATATACTTCGTTTGTCAAACATACTTGTACGGTGACTATTGTACATGTACCTCAAGTTTACAGATTACCACTGAATAGGACTCCCAGATTTACAAAAGACGGTAAATTTTTTAGAGTTACCGATCACGGATATTTACATGGGTCAAGGTCACTTTTGCTGCAATACAAAATCATACATGCGATTTATACCGGTTTATACATTGTGCATACAAACTTATATTAGTTGTGTTCCTTGCTTCTTCATAAGGATGCAGGGAATTGCCTACGCTGGCCAAATCATGATTGCATGCCCTCAAATTTTTGCTATTAGAGCATTAATTTGTGAACCATGAACTTGAGGGTTTGTAGAAAAGAAGAAAAAAAAGTGGAAGCCGTGAACAGGACTGCAAGATCGTATACATCAGCTTTTCTTATAAATCCCTAAAGAATGTATGTTTTTAGAATTGATTTTTATGTTTTGGGGAAAAAGCATACTATTTCCTAAAAACATAGTAGTTGAGCTATCAAAAACAACATTCAGATCAACATTTGGGAACTTTGACCCAATGTCACACTTTTTGCCCGAACTTCATGGAGTAACCCAGATGTACATTTATAAGACAAATAATGTGTCCTAGAAAATGGAGGAAACATTACAATCGAGTTTCTTAATTTTGGGGACCCAAGGACACGATCTAAATTTTAAAATTGGAAATCGGAAATCGTAAGCTAAAATGTTTTTGGATTTTAGAAATAAAAAGAAAACTAATTTTTCATGTGAATTGATACTGCGTGTACACATCTAAATAAGCTGTGAATCAAGAATGCTTTAATTAATATATGTACACCGTAGATTTTTTCTCCACATTGCAATGTCACATTAAATTAAAGTAAAACATGAGTACTTTAGGGTCACCAATGGTTTAACTTACTTGCACAGTGAAAAGCTCTTGTTCCCATGTCCGTGGCAAGTAACAGTTTGTCATTATTAACAACAGCAGCAGAAAGCCGAATAGGATTATAATCGTGTCGAAAAGTTAATAAGAAAAGCGTAAACAGCTGAGTTCAAACTTCAAAGTTTGTTAAAGAGACACACATGCAGTACGTAATTGTGGAGTGTGCATTCTGTAATATTAACCTGTACTCTGGAGCAGTTTGATTTGAATTGATAGTTTTGTGTACACTGCACAGTGAATCACACATGGCTGTTTACATAATGGCTTTGGGGTTTGTAAGAAAACAATTCTGGTCTCCCTCTTCGCCAAGCAATGAAAAAGTTGTTGTTGTTGGGGTCGGCATTAAAAACAAACAGGATTCCATACGATTTCCCACAGAAATCTCCAAAGTTCTGTGAGAAATATTTTCACTTTAACTAAGTTGCTGGGAAGTCAAGAGGTGGTATGAGGTACGTGCAGCACAGCCAATCAATATTGTCTGGAGGGGTGTGCACAAATATTAATAATAATTATAATAATTTGGGAGGCTAATCATCCTTACTGGTAGCTGATATGCTGAATTGCGAAGGACGCGGCTACAACGTGGTCAGGCCGCTGGCACGTAAAGGCCCCTAGGGCTGCCGGCCACATCGATGACCATGGAGCACAGCCTGAGATCGAAAGTGTTTGATTTTGCTGGAGGGAGGAAAACCGGAGGGCCTGGAGAAAAACCCTTGTGGCACAGGAGAGAACCAACGCACAACTCTACTCACATGCGATCCGCGGCCAGGATTCGAACCTTGGTCACCTTGGAGAGAGGCGAGCGCTTTACGCACAAGCCACCCAAACAAGCCACCCATGCCAACCAAACATTCACACTGAATAAACACTAAAAGCCACCATAGCCAGTCAGTCAATGGACACAAAGTTGGACAAGTGGCACAAGACGAACATATCCCAAACTGGTGAAAAAAACTCTCCTGGGTCACTGTCAAATACCCTGAGTTTTCACTGATTTTAAGTGTTTTTCTTAAATTCCCTGATTTTTTTCCTGACTGGAAAAAACGCAAACTCATTTTCAAGGCTTTTCTTGATTTCCAGAGTGAAAAAAAAACTTCCAAGGATGATAATGTGATTCACAATCACAGCAGTGCATCACAAAGTGTATCTGAAGAACGATTTCCCAACTTCACGGATGACGCCCCTGAATACTAACTATACACTTGCCTTGAGATGATGTGCCCATCATTGTTCAAGAGTGGGACCACACAAATTACACAATACATGTACATGTACACATACAGAAAACCTCATAAATGAAAAACTACAAATATTTACTACAGAAGGACCAATACTTGGATGTTATTGTAGCACAGGGTGTGTCTGTGGCAAAAATAACAGTCTTTTTTTTCAAAATGAAAAGCAATCATGTGGGGTTGTTTGCATTAAGTTTGATTCAACTCGAGCGTACCATGGAGGCAGCTGGCTTGAACGCAACTCAACAGAACATCAATTTTATACAAATTACATTTGTACAGGGCACTGAAAAACTAACGGTGCATGAATACAACATTTTGGGTCATGATACCGGTACATGTATATCATTTGTGTTGCACTTTTGAACATTTAAAACTCATGAGTTCCTCTTTCTCCAAAATGGACCACGAAAATATATGGACATGTTCTTGCAAATCTGCCTATGTTCTAATTGAAAAAGATGGAACCCTTTTATTTTCAAATGCACTTTTTCTCAAATTTCAATGTTCATTTTATTTTCAATGCCCCAAAGGGCTGTTGCTACCATGTCAAAAAAAAAGGCACTAGGTTTACAGTTAAAGATGGATGTATCATGTTTGTCACTTTTCAAATTTCACCCTCCAAAAAATTATTTTTTCGAATTATTTTTCTAGTGATACAACAGTTACTCACTTTTGAGTGAGACCTTGAACAATTAATTGGCCCATGTTAAAGATGCGTTCCCCTTGCTATTTTGGGGTTTTGTCCTGAAAAATAGATTCCATTTCCAAATGGCTATTTTTCTAGCTCTACAACAGTAATTCACTTTTGAAAGAGACATAAAACAAATAAATCTAACCCTTGTTAAGTTATGAAATAATTTCTTTACCAATTTCAGTTTTTGGTGGGGTTTTTTTGCATCCAGTCAAAAATCCAGTGTTTTTGGAGGGTAGACTGTAGTACTAGTAGACTGCTTCCCGCCTCTTATTTGAAACGATAATGTTGGGACTGGGAACCAGTCCACTCGCAGGGTGGATCTGTTAGGGCGCAACAGCAACCCCGAATAACAGCCTTTTTTAAAAGGGTTGGCAGACAGCTAAAATAGATTACAAAGGTAGCGTTGGTTTTCTTTTCTTAGTTGGATCAGTGTAGCCACAAACCTAATGTCGTGAATTTATCGCACCACTGGTTATCAATAGCTATGTACTCCAAGAGCAGACTATTTCATGATGACGTTTGGCAATACATGTAGTCCAACTAGTGGCATTCTCGCTATGCTCTCAGCATGCAGCGTATATGTATGATGCAAAAGTGTTGCAAAATGATATCCCTGTGCAGTGTACTAGTGGATTTAAAGCAGGGATGTTTTTTTACCCTGAAATGTGTACATCTATAGTGATATCACATTTTGCAAACTTTAAGATGAGCTACAAACCAAACAAAAAAGCATTATACCCCCAATTTTTTGATATTTTGTAGAAAACAAATGTTGGTATAGTTTCCATCCAAGTTCGTCTCAAGGTCATGTGATCCACAAGGTCATGTGATCCACAAGGTCAGATTCAAAGTCAAATTTAAGGTCAATAGACCATAATAATACTCCACCATGAAAAGTAATGGTAAGTGTTGATTCCTGATGATGTTACCTTGTCCAAAGCAACCAAGATCAACAAATTTGGCCTATATACTACAGGTTATTTAGATACATGGTCATTTGAAAATTGGCGGCCACGCCCATTTTGGCCAAAATCACCAAACATAGGCGGGTGGTAGCGCAAAAAACTTTTGGTCCAATGGTGCTTAAACTTAAGATTTCAGCTTATTCAGCCAGATTCACGCCACAAACTAAATATGAGCGAAGGAGTTTACTGCTCAATCCAACAGGATCCAACGGAAATGTAAAATAGTTGGATCATGTTGGATTGAGCACTGTTATGGAAAAGTGTTAGACTTTGGTCTACATAATTGGGTAGAAGAAAAAAGTTTTTAAAATTATTTTTTTAAATATCAGAATTTAACACACCTGGATTTCTGCAGGACAATTTTCTTGTTCTCTTTGCAGCGTGTTCTTTTATCTTCATTGTGACGTCCGACTCATTGATCTCCGTTTCCTTGGTGTCCATCTTGTCCATCAACAGGTTTGGGTTCGTCTGTGAACAAGTTATCTATCAGATGAAAAAATAAGAAACTAATTTACAGCCATTTGCTTTTCATGCATTCTGTTCATTTCAAATAAATAACAACGCTCAAAATCCAAAGAAAAATGTTCAGACCCTAACCTGTTGAAGTTTCAGCTCAATGGATACACACTTTCAAATAAACAGTTTAAAATATCAATTTCCAAGATAAATGTATCTTTTTTCATCTTTCATTTCTATTCAATTAAAAATGTATAAGAATGCAAAGTTTTTAAAGTACCGTGGACCGGTCCTGCATTTTTTCTGTTCTTGATTTGGCACTTCCTCTGCGCATGCGCATTTATACAAGTACGCGAATTACCTCATCAAACAAAATGAATGTGTGGCTCAATAGTTACGGCATTGTTTGGACTGAGTGCCTGATGACCTAGGTTAACCGGTTCAAGACAGGGCTGTACGTCATTTTCATTCCGATTCAGATTTATAAACGTTTAAATCAAAGGTAATTTTTCGGAGGTGCTTTTCTCATCAAGTGTCTTGCCGAAAAGTTCACAGTCCTATCTGATAAAAAAAATGTAGTCCTTTTTCTGTTGATTCATTGTTATATCTCGAATATCAAAAACTTATTTGTAATATAAAAAAGTGATTGAAAAGGTGTCCTCCGGTGAGCTGTTTTTACGCAAAACGAGACTGGATACAATTCCGTCACAAGAGGGCGTTTTATACCAGCTAAAGAATGGACCGTGCGAACAACGCGGTGAGCTGAGGCAGCCTACCCGTCAATAAATAACATGTTCCTTTCTTAATTTTTTAAACAATAAGTAACTATATTTCGAGGCAAGAAAAGTAAGCCTTAGTCAACTCCAAATTATCACTTACCGATCTCCACTGATATCTTAAAAGATATTACCGCACTACCAGCAACCTATACAATTTGGTTTTTGCCCATGGCCATGTGCTTACACGAAATGAATCATCGTACGATTTTGCTTTTAGTGAGAATGAATAGTCAAAGACCGGTGCGGTACAAACGTACGTCATGTACGTGATCCGTCATTCCATGAAAGTGGAACTCGACTGCCGCGCCAGCGTTTGCACGCAGCGCCCCCAACGGCAATGCTCTGTCTAGTGACTTTCGATTGACGTGAAAGTTAACAACGTTTTTATAAATACAAATGTACTATAGCTAACAAAGTTGTAAAAAAAAAAGTTTTACAGAGAAACAAAATAACAACATTTGCTTCACATGAGTTATTTTAAATCGTTATAAAGGTGTATTGCCATAAAGTTGGTTGGAGTTATTTTTTATAAACTTGCTTTTAGGCCAAGTTAAAAAAAACACCGGTTGATCGTCTGGGTTTCAGGTTTTTTTCTTCAAAAAGAGGAAGATGTGGGCCCCTTTATTTATTGAAAAAAATAGGCTAAAATAGCCAAATTAGCTTACACGAAATTTACGATAAAGATCTTTACTACTTAAATTTAATTTAGGAAAATGTATGTATATATAAGTACATGAAAAATAATACCAGGTTGTTTTATAGCTCATGTTTTACGTAAATATCAAACCTATACATATTATGCATTCACATAATACTCGAAGTGCTTCCACAAAAGATATCCATGTCTGTTACAGTCGAACGTCCTTGTTTAAAAACACTGGAACAGTCTAAGTGAATCTATGGGGAAAAAATCACCATCGTTATATTTGCAGTGTCAAAAAAATAACAAATAAAAATTCTTGATGCATACGTTATAAGTTTAATGTTTAATTTATTTCGTATAATTGTTATGCTGTTGTAGTCCTTTGTAATGTCTGTCCCATTGTCTGTCCCTATAGGTTAGGGTACAAAAGCATTTTTGCTGCACCAAAACCTAAATGTTGTCTCTTTTTTGTAATAATTTGATAATAAATTAACCCATAAAACATTGTATTTCAACTCATTGTAAACACTGTACATTTCCTTTTCCAAAGACAGCATTGAAATAAATGTACTATTTTACATTTCTGGGTTGTTGTCTACTAGTTGATGACAGCAAAACTTTTTTAAGTTAGTGCTTATTGAACATTGGTAAAGCTATTAGAAGCATCCGAACCGTTCTGACATATCTTTTTAAAAATGTTATGCCTGAAATTCAAAACGTAAAACAAAATTGATGCAGTCTCAAGAAAGGAAGCGGGTGGGGACGATCAACTTGTATTTTCTTTTTACTTGGCCTTAATGAATGTTATCGGGTTTTTTGTATACTTCATGAAAAAATGTTTTTGTCCTAGTTCAGCTTTTGCGCTTATACTACAATAATATAAGAATGAGGGTTTGTGATCTCATCACACAAACGTTTTTTTTTCCATATCATAAATTTCATTTGGCGTATCGAAGTAATTTGAGTTGCAAGTCAGTTCTGAACAAAAATTCTCCAAACCACACATTAGCAAAAGAAAAATGTTCGTAAATGGCAAAAAAAAAAACTTTTTAAGAGAAAAGAAAACGAAGTAAAAGAAAGGATGTTTTTAAAATCATACCCAGTGGGATTCGAGGCCATGACATACGGACGCTCTTTATAGTAGCGAATGTGTGGTATGGACAAAAAATCGCCCCCTGAACAAGTGTCATTTTAGACAATGCGAGACTTGAAGTGAAGACAAATTTTGAAATCGATGCTCTACTCATATCTCCTTTCCTTTTATAGAGATTATATATAATGCGGCTTTTGAAAGTTATTTCTTTGTTTTTGGTATATTTTGTGATATGGATGCTATTTTTGTTTTATTTTTAAATAATGAATTAAGTTTTTTCCCTTTTTCGAAGTGTTCTGGAAAAAAGGAAAAATAGTGGATTGTTCAGTAGGGCGCCACCAGCAGGCCGATACATCGAAAAGGGGGCGTGTTTTTTTTTCAGCATAAATAAACAAAAGACACCGACAAGGACTTGAAGCTAGTCTATGTTTGGAACAGCCATCAGCCGTCGGGTACAAAATACCCGACGTACGTGCATTTAAAAAGGAACACAAACTGTGTGTGCACAATGCAGCGGGTTTTCAACGCAGTGATGGCTACCGAATCTGAGTTTGGACAGATAGGCAGGGCGTTGCAAGTCGTCCTGCAGCGAACAGAGGCGGCCTGGCAGTCTAGAAACGAGGTGAGACGAAGTAGTTTGAAGTTTGCGAGATGATTTTGGAAGCAGTTGATGAGTTGTCGCGAATCTGCTCCCCGAATTTGAGGTGGAAAATTTTGGGTCGAAGTTCATGCATGATGGAAAAGTACTGAGACGTTGTGCGTGCCGCATTCCACATGTATACTTTATGCGTTCATTGTGTACGATATTCAAGGCTAGGCTGCTAGGCAATGCGGAAGTTAACTTAGTGTTTGCGCTCGAGTCATCAGCTGTTTTGTTAGACGTGTAGTTGATAGGGTTCCAAAAAGTGGGCTTGCACTACTTGCAGGCCTGGAATTTCGCCTTTTTTTTTGACGAAATTTACATATTGTAGGGCTAAGAGTAAGACAGAACAGAGAAATTAGGAGAAATTTTAATTCAGTATTGCCACTATTTTTTCACCAATAAATTAAACTGCCAATCATTCAACTAAGTGCACCTTTTTGGAACTTGGGCAAATGTATCGTCAGACCTCCTAATAATATGGTCCTATTTCAAGAAAATATGGTCCTATTTCAAGAAATTGGGAGAAATTTTAATTCAGTATTGCCACTATTTTTCCACCAATAAATTAAACTGCCAATCATGCCAATCATTCAAGTGCACCTTTTTGGAACTTGGGCAAATGTATCGTCAGACCTCCTAATAATATGGTCCTATTTCAAGAAAATATGGTCCTATTTCAAGAAATTGGGAGAAATTTTAATTCAGTATTGCCACTATTTTTCCACCAATAAATTAAACTGCCAATCATTCAAGTGCACCTTTTTGGAACTTGGGCAAATGTATCGTCAGACCTCCTAATAATATGGTCCTATTTCGATGCACTTGCATTCAATTTGCGTTGGACAGTGCGTGAGCGTTGCAAGCCTTACTTGGCCGATTATGGTGACTCAAAGATATTCATAATTTTGGACTTGGTAACATTTTTGTTCTGAGAACATGTTTTGTTTAAAATATAAATACTGATTTACCCAAGTTTCAAGAACACATTTGCACATTTTGATTTTTTGTAGCAAATGATACTTAATGTTTGTCTTCATTATAATGCACAAAAGGAAAAAATAGTGCTTCCCTATTTAAAGAGAAAACCCTATACCACTTGGATGATTTTAAACAAATTAAAAACTTTGTTAATATGATTTTCCTTCATCCCAACTCAAAAAAGTGAAAAACATAATTTTTTTGGAAGGAATAGTGCATCCTGACGCCACTTTTTTCATCATTATCTCAATGAAGGTCTGTCATTGCAAAAACGTTGAAAAAGACATGAATCTGGGACTGAAAAACATTTGCAATTTGGTTAAGAAATACTTTCAAAAATACAATCATCGCAGAGAGTGCGCAAGTATTCCTGTGTCATCAATATTCATGTTTGGAATGGTTCTTTCTTTGTTCCCCGACTTTCGCGGCAGAATGTGTCCAGAGAATCACCCAACCTGAGGCTAGTGGCTGTTACCAAGACTAAACCAAAAGAGATGGTCCTAGAAGCCTACAAACACGGACAGAAAAACTTTGGAGAGAATTATGTAGGTGTACAACTCGGACAGTTGTGTCATTACAGAGTCCTTTTTAAACTTTGAAAATACTTCTTTAAAAGTTTAAGAAGTATGTCAGTGATGTATTAAACTTAAACTTTTCAAAATTAACCCTATCCCACCTTGATCCTCCAAAATCTTTCTGGTGATTATGGAGAATTTTGGAAGATTGAGGATGAATGGTGTTTGAGAAACATGATGATTTTGGAGGATTGAGGATAAATGGTGTTCAAGCACATGTGGATTTTGGAGGATTGAGGACGAGTGGTGTTCAAGCACATAAGGATTTTGGAGGATTGAGGATGAATGGTGTTTGAAGAGGGGAGGATTTTGGAGGATTGAGGCTGAATGCATTTTGAGAGGCAGGACTGTCTGATGATTTTGAAGGATTGAGGCGTTGGGTAACCTTCATTTGAACTTAAGTGCAAAATGTTGAAAATGGAGGATGGTTCCTAGCAAAAAGGGCCTGGGGGTTGGGGTTAAAGTTTCTTTTTATATTTTGAGTACTTAAAACCTTGTTTATACAAAATCTGTTCTTATACCACTGATATGTAAATTTATAATATTCTTGCTGTGCATATATGTTCTTGTTCGATTGACAGTGTGCTTTTCATTCACATATTAAAAACCTAGGTACAAGAATTAGTGGAGAAATCTAATGACGAGGAGCTATTGAAGGCCTGCAATGAGATAAGGTGGCACTTCATCGGTCATCTGCAGACCAACAAAGTGAAAAAGGTCCTCGGTGAGTCCAGCATGTGATTTCTGATAAAATGCAATAACCCATCCAATCCAGTGTAATTTTTTTTTTAACCAGTTTGCGTCGGAGGACGTGATAACATGCACTGGCTGTTTTTATACACAGGCACGGATTAAAACGTCAAGATTGCCTCGACTCGCCTCCGGGTGACGTCTAAACACGCTAATCCCTCGTGCCTTTTGTACACAAACCAAGTGGTCCGTGTGTGGATCTTGTATTGGCCGTTGTGCATGGCCTATTGTGCACACCCTGGTGTATTGAAACATGTGAGGTTTCGGCAAGAAATATCGTACAAATAATGTTGAAATTACTCTTGCGAATCAGTATTTGTGGCGTTTGGCTGTATATCAGAAGTTGGCTAAAAAAAATTGCCTTTTGTGAAAACCAAAATTTTTGGCAAAAATAATCCCGGCGCGAAGCAGTTAAATTCTGCATTGGCTACAACAAGAGTTTATTTGCAGCCGGTAGAAATATAATTTTTTTTTTACGTATTGAATGAATTTCTTCCTTTTGCAGAGTCGCCAAACCTGTACATGGTGGAAACTGTGGACTCGCTGAAGCTAGCCAACGAGCTGAACAAGACTTGGCAGAAGCTGGCCAAAGGTCGCAGGCTCAAGGTCATGGTGCAGATCAACACGAGCGGAGAAGAACGTGAGTGTAATCACAAAACTCAACCCTAACAATCCCCATCCAGTCAAACTCCAACACCAGGGTTTGTTGGAATCTGTTGGAGTGAGTACTGCACTAGTAAACTGATTATGCTTTACATGGGCTTAGGCATACCACCAAAATTTGAATTGAATTAAAATAAATAGTAAGTAATAAGTACAACTTGAAATGTTGATCAACACAATACAAATACCTTGATACATGAGCAATGAAATAATTTAAAAGCAAGCTTAAAGTTGAATATAATTATGCTTACAGTTGAATATAATTATGCATACAGGTCTTCCGCTGTTTGTGTTTGCTGTGTCTGTCCTATTGGAATGGCTGAGATGACCAAAGCTTGTCTAATCTTACGAAGTGCACATTTTTCTTATCCTGCAGAAAAGCACGGCGTTTCACCGTCAGAATGCTGCGACCTCTACGACCACATCAGGCAGAATTGTAGCGCCCTGGATGTTGTGGGTATCATGACGATTGGTGCCTTCGATCACGACCTGAGCAAGGGACCCAATCCCGATTTCCAGGTGAGACAAACGATCAAACCAACCCAAGTTTTCTCACCAACGAAAATTAATAGGTGTGCGCGGACCTATGTACTTATAACTCAGTGGTTCTTGAGTCTGGAGTGTTGGATGGTAGCTCATTGCAACCGATGAAAACTGGTGTGCAAATGAATACATATTTTCATCGGATGACGTTATCCCGCCCACACCTGTTGCCAAATTAAAAGAACATCTGCAAGTAAGCTGAAGAGTGGGAAAATAATAATCTCAGTGTTTTCAAAAGTAGCTGTCCGAACTAGAGAATTAATATAGACGAGTACTCTGAACTTGGCTAATGACGTCATCCTCATTCAGTTGATGTAATCAGGGCATGTTCTGTTATTCAGGCAAAGCGTTGTCATTTGGCTATTAGTGACTATCTTTTCCCAAATACCAAGACGTTGTTTCAGGAACCGTCCTGAATCTGCAAAAATCCAACACAGTGCAGTAAATTAACCCTATAACCACCTAGGCACTTTTGGCTAGGATCCATCCTCGGTCCTTCAAAAACCTCCAATTGCCACCATGTAAACGTTGGACACAGCCTCAATCCTCCAAAATCATGCGTTGTTTCTTGGATTTGTTCAGTGGAGGGGTGACCACTGCCTCAATCCTTCAAAATCCACCAACAATCACTGTTAATATGTTGAGGCAGTGCCGATGATATCCAGAAGCAATGCAGATGGTATTTAGTATAATGTAGGCCTCAATTATGTATGGCTGAGCATAATGCACGCTACATCCTACAGACCTTGACACAATGCATGCCTCAATCCATTCAGCCTCAATCCTCCAAAATCCTTCAAAACCGCCTGGTTGATTTTGGAGGATTGAGGAGGGTTATGATTAGGGTTAATACAACAGGCAGAGGTGAAAAATATATCCTAAAAACAAACGATTAACTATTTACACCTTTTCCCACTTCCTCTAGACCCTCATCCAGTGCAGGGAAGTAATCTGCAGTAAGTTTGGCCTGGCCAAGGAGGCCATTGAGCTCAGCATGGGAATGTCCAATGACTTTGAACATGCGGTAAGTTTCTTAGCTTGTAGAAAAGTCCATAAAAGTCTACGGAAATATAGACCGCTAATGTTACGTAAAGTGGTAAAACCGATTCTTGAGAAAATGGCATTTATAATTTTGCAGAACTGCAAAATTTTGTGTTACGAATGCACAGTCATCTCGTAAAATGAGATGAAATAGGTTTTAAAGATGTTTGCCAGGACAACAAAAAATTGAAAAAGGTAGCACAGTACTTACAGATTAAGGTTCAGCTGAAAACAAAAATACCAACCTCCCCTTCAAATTTTTGTTCCACTGTACTGCAAAATTTCCGACTTTAATGTGATTTCATGACGACAGGTCACATATGTCTGTGAAGCACATTTCGTTTGCTATGTTGTAACAAGAATTAAAATATCCCCTCCCCCCCCCCCCTAACAAAAAACAGATTGAAGTCGGGAGCACCAACATCCGGGTCGGCAGCACGATATTCGGAGCTCGAAACTACAAACCCAAAGTGGAGGTGGCCCAACAAGATCCCGTGGAGAAGGCATCGAAAGAGCAGGCGCCCGCTGAGCGGCACGGGGAAAGCAGTCACCAAGATCACATCAGCGGTATGGCCAATCTTGCCCTATAACGGTTCAATGATATGTACTGGATGTGAAAATGGAAGTTACCTGACAGATGTTGGTGTAGTTTTTTGACTGCCGTTACGTTGTACAGGTGATAGGTGGCACCTCCCCTTTTGTATCGAAGGGCCCAGTTATAACATGGGAAATGGTGGTCGACATGATTTGCGGTCAGTTATAAAGGATGGTGCCTTCCACGACAGTGGAACCTTATAAGCGGACACTAACCCCAACTCTCCAGCACGATTTACTAGTACCCATCCTGGCAAACACCATATTGGAAACCGCACACACATATTTCTGACTTTGATTCTGGAGGTGTGCCAAACCAGTGTTAAAGACTGTCAGTTTAGGGGTACTGTACCCATCCTGACAGATTCCAACAAAACATGCCGCTGGGCTTTGATGGGTTGAGTTCGGTTATGGTTAATGAGCATACCTGCTGTTGAGACGAGACACAAACCTCCCAAATCTTGAAATCTGTGGTCCGTCTTGAAGTAATGTAGGATGCAATCATGCTAACTTGGTTCTGAATGTGCACAAAGCTATGTATAGTGTTTTTCGCGTAAGCGTCAGGCATCGTCGGCAATGCGTTATATTATCTCTTCGAGTGGTCTCCCCCAACTCTCCCTTTCTTAAGGTTGAGGGGGTACTTGTGCCGGAGCCCATTTACCAAAGAAGTTTGAACTCTTAGGGGATCCCAAGTTGTGTACGGAGCCCATATACCAAAGAGGTTTGAATTTTTTGGGGATCCGAAGTTGTAAAGGAAAATTGGTAAAAAGTTAATCTAAATAGTGTACTCCTATTCAGTTCTCCCAAGCAACTACGCAATATCACTGTGCTGTAGCAAAATGGATTTACTTTGATAAAAAAACCCAACTTTTCAAAGTCACGTTCAAGTTCACCAAACCATCACAGTCTTCAATTGTATAAAGTTTTCTGTTCTGCATTTTCTGTTAGAGAACTCATAAAATACCGACATTTAAAGACTTGTATTGAATTAATTAATAAGCTTGTGGTAAAACTTTTAAAAATTTATATTATATTGAAAAGTTTGTACTGTCACCAAAAGTGAAGGTAATTTATCAATTAAATTGGACAAGTTTCAAACGAAAATGCCCAGGGAGTTTTAAGTTACAGTAAAACTGTAGTCCAGAATAAAAAAAAAAGGCTTGCATTAAGTAATATACCAAAGGTTTCCTGACAAGTCTATTTTTTTTTTTGTGATTAAAAAGTGTTTGGGAATTTCTTGTTTATTATGAAATATGGTATCCATACAATTGAAGCTATTGTAAATCGGAAGCAGGCTATTAAAAAACTAAACTGTTGAAATTTCAGCTCAGTAGGTATACCTTTTGAGAAAGCTGTAAAAATTCTTCCTTTTTTTCGACGCAAAGCATAGGTTTCGTTTGAAAGTGCGATGATTCAATGATTTCACAGGATTGCTTACGATCAAGTGGGCTATTTGAAGTAGTTTCATTTTTTGAATGTTTGCAAATGGCGTCCAATACCTTGCAATTTTGATTCAAATTATTTACCCTGACCCCTTGGGTATATTATACTGGAAAGTATCCTGAATCCGCCAAAATCCATCAATTTTGCCATGAAAAAAATATTTTGGTGGTTCAGTGTTTTTGTGCGCATGTGTAAATATGTTTTTGGGTATCCATTTGACGCCACGTTTCTGGTCACGGTCGCGAAAACACGCCCCTGATTAACTGTGAATTCTAACCTCAGTATGGAACAGATTATTATGCGTTGTTGCTTTTAAACAGTACAAAATGGACAGTTTTCATGACTGCTGATACCTCAATACCATGTACCAAAGTCTTGACAACAAACCAAAAAGTAGAATAATTGTGAATTCTAACCTCTGTATGGAACAGATTGTTATGGTCAATCTGTTTTTAACAGTAACAAATATGGACAGTTTTCATGACTGCTAATTCGTAAATTCAAGGAACTTTAAGATTATGTACAACATTTGCTTTTGCTGCGATTTTCGGAAATTGATGAGTTTGAGGGTTAGGATTTTACAGCCAATAATGTTACACTGACCTGTTTTAAAGTTTTGTGTTCGTAGATGTTGGAAAACCTAGAAAAAAAATGCTGTTCTTAAAGTCTGGTTCCCCTGACCCTGCTTCAGACGAAACAGTGCAATTTATAGACGTCCGGGAATTGTAAGGTCATGGAACCAGTCTAGCTGGCTTGCACCCGTTCATGGATGTGTAACCGATTGCAAACAAAATGTGGACTAAATACTAAAGTAAGTAAATTGGGGGCAGTTTTTGGAAAAAGTCAGTTTTTTCCTGATGGTCGACGGACCATCGTTGGAAATTGATACAAAAATTCCACTCGGCACACCAGGTGCCATGATTTCACCGGATGCTTGAGACTATCATTAACTGACAGTCGAGCAAGGTATTTCATAATAATTTGGTAGTTTTTTGGGAGTTTTTTTTTATGTTTGGAAATGTTGTATATTATCTCAAGGTCTTGATAGCAAACCAAATAGTAAACTAGAGGACAAAGCAAAAAGTAAATTAATTGAGAATTTCAACCTCGGTATGGGACAGAGTATTACAATCAGTCCGTTTTAAACAGTAAAAACATGGACGTTTTCATTACTTAGGTCTGTCTGCTTGTAATATTTGTACATATGTTTGCAAGTGTAAAAATATTTCTAAAAAAATAAAATATGTATATTAATAACAAGAGTGGAAAATTACAATGGAATGAAGTTACGACAAGAGTGTGATAAATTGTATTCCTTTATTGTGTTGTATATGAGTAAAACATGAACAGGCAGTATTGAGCCAGTAAGTTTGCAGGGTGCTCGCTGGAAAAAAAGGCCAAGTAAAAAAAAAAAAGTTCTCTTTTTTTTCTTTTCTAATGGCGGATTTTCCAAGATAGCAGATGGATTCTTCCATTTTCTCAACTCTTTTGTGCCCAAAGGAGTCGTCCCCCTTTCTATCAGATTCTGAACTTGCCTACGTACATAGCAACCTTTTTTCTGAAAACAAATAAAAAGACACAAGATACTGCAAATATCTGATTAAAAAAAACAAAAGAGGCGGGCGGGGACAAAAGAGGCGGGTGGGGAAAAGGAAGTGGGCAGGGAAGACAAACTGGTTTATTCTTTTTACTTGGCCTAACAGAAAGCATGTTGCAACCTGACGCCACTTTTTTCTTCATATATAATCTCAATAAAGGTCAGTCATTGCCCACATATTGAAAAGATATGAATCTGGGACTGAGAAATTTGTCAATTTTGTTAGGAAATACTTCGAAATTTTACCCGACTCTCCATAGACTTTGTACACAACTGCTGAAGTGGTGTCTGGATGCTACAGTCTTTACGGCCTAACCATGTAACTTTCTGGCCAGGGCAAAATTGTTTCTTACAGGAATTTGTAAACATTTATTGTGTATACAGCAGGAACTGTTTTCCAAAATGCATTTTATTTATTGTCATTTCCTCCCATCCCTTTTACAGGTACAATACTGTACACTAAAAATATTTAGCACCCCCCCCCCAAACAAAATGGAAATATCAAAATAGAATACATTGACAAGTTATTGAAAATGTATCATAAACAGGCAAAACAAAAATTGAGAACTGCTTACTGGATTTGAATCAACAAATCTCGTGTAAACGAAAACGTGAAGTCTCAAATGCTTTAAATTAAATTGTTACCGATTGTTATACATAAATTTGCATCAGAAATTGTATAACATCATACATGATCAAAAATCATAACAAAAGAATTGAGTATTTTTAAAATCAGATACGAAACTGTACATGTACGGTTAACTGCGAAAGATGAGAGTAAGAGAGCTCTTTTGAGTTGTAAGAAAATGGTTCTGCTAGACATTGTCTTCCGAAGACAATCTTAGCCAAGTTATTGAAGCATTGCGTGTTAACAACTGGTTTCCCCACTTTCATACCATTCAAAAAGAGATCTTTTTTCCGTTGGTGTTTCTCAAAAACCTCATTTCAATTTTATCTATACAGATAATTATTTATACCGGAAAATCATTTCACGGCAGAAACAAATGATTTTTGAACATACTTCGCTTGAATGGGTCGGGTCCCTATGCTATGGACAAGTTTTCTTACAAAGAGCGCGACTACACAAAATGATACCAGTATCATTAAATGATGGTGGGTAGAGTGGAGTGGAACGAGATGGAATCAAAAAATGGGATGCTAAGTACTAGACAAGTTGATTACAAGTACAATCACAAGTTGCATCAAAAGTGAGGTCACACGTAATAGAATTAACCCTTACTCCCTACTGTCTTTTACTAAGTACTGGACCAAGTCCGCCAAAATCCATCAATCACACTGCTTCCAATGCATGCTTTGCTTTAGGCCTCCAGGCCCAAGTCCACCATACTCCATCAAAAACAAACCAGGCCTGCAGGACCAAGTCCCCCAAAATGGGGGGATGGGTTTGATGGAGTTGGAGAGGTTAGGATTAATGACAAAGAAAGACCTTCCTTAACCCTAACCCCTTCAGTGATTTACTTGGAACCTTCCTCACTCTTGCAAAACCCAACACCGTATGGTAAACTCAACACCCAAACTGTTGGACTCTGATCATGGTGGTATGCCTGACCCCATGTAAAGCATAATCAGTTTACTAGTGCAGTCCTCACTCCAACAGATTGCAACAAAACATGCCGTTAGATTCTGAAGGGTTGGGGATGGTTAGGGTTAAAGTTCAACTGAACAGCATGAGACTGGATTTACTTGTGACCGACTTGTGAGAAGTTGACCACAACCCGGCTATATGCTACCATGCGTCAAAATTGGATCCATGCAGTTTGTTGCACACCAGCCTTCACTGCAATTTTCACCACCAGGTAAAGTTTAATGTATTCTACAGACGGGCCTGCTTACAGCCTCAACTAGAAAGCACTCAGAGAGCACAAACCTCGCATAAATGGTGAAAAATCCTTAAAAAAACATCCTGGATCCAGACCCAGATTCGGATCACTTCCAAAATCTAATCAATTTGTACTTGTACCGAGGACCACCCCAAAAAATGTTTTCATGCAAATCCGTCCATAACTTTTTGAGTTATCTTGATAACAGACAAACCAACTAACCGAATCCGATGAAAACAAAACCTCCTTGGCGGAGGTAATAAGTGTCAGCCCCCCAGAGATGTATACAATTCCACATTCCCTTTTAGTGCATCAGTACTGATTCTGATACGGGATAGAAAAAGTAACAACGGCTGGCGTATTAAAAAATTGATCGGATAAAAGACACTACATCATATTGCCACAATACAATATAAGGGCAGGCTACATCAAATAAAGAGTACCCAAACCAGGTACTTAGGTACCAACGTTCCAGTGCCTCGTGGGTCCCCTTCGCAAGTACTCATTCTCGCATTCAGAAGACAACCTTCTGTGACTCAAATTCACACAACTCAGAATTCAAACCTGACGCGCTGACTTAAACTGTACAACTTCCACTGCAGTTCATCAATGAACTCGGTTCTAAAAACACTCATAAGCAGGGATCGATGATGCCACAAAATAGACACAATTACACCCGCAATGTTATTCTAAGACTGCGCAAACACCGCTTTTTTCCCCCCAAAAGTCAAGTATTAAAAAAGTCTGCTGTATTTATATGTTTCTCCCCTTTGCTTGAACGATGCTATAAATTAGTTATTTCCCACGATGGATTACTGACTATTCTAGTTCTCTTTCTTCTGTTCTGTTGTCTCTTCACTGGTGCTGCTGCTGTCGCTGCTGCTGCTGCTGTCGCTGCTACTGCTACTGCTGTCGCTGCTGCCATCGCCGCCGCTACCTCCACTGCTTTGGTCTCTTTCTGATGCCATCTGGAAAATTGAAGAGAGGAAACATTGCGTAAGTCTCTCTGCTCATGTTCCTCCAAGGGTTTGTAGTTTTCACAAGGGATTGGCTAAAAGACAGCAGAGATAAGAGCCAACATACAGAAAAGGTAAAACGTAAAGGTATCCCATAGCCATTACTGGCCGTAGGGGCAGTGGGATGTTAGAGGTCCACTGTGTCTTGGGCGCGGCATATGAGTGGCGGTGCCCAGTCCTCTCCTCTCGCCATCTTGCCTTCCCTGAACGAATCAGGTACCCATTTTACTGCTGGGTCGTCAGAGAGAGTTTTCCAGTTTTTGGTCCGAATGGGATTCGAACTGCCAACCTTCCACTCTCAAGCTCCACGCTCTAACCACTCGGCTACGAGGCCCCTCCAGACAGAAAAGGTCTTCGTGAACGAAACGATGTCTTGTAAAATATTTTTGGTAAAGGTACCTATAGACCCTGCTTTCTTTGTTCGTGCATGGCTCATTATAAAGGACTAGGTATGTCAGGTTTTTTTTAAAAACTCATATGGGACAAGGTGACGTCCAAAGTGGTTACGGTGTTTGACACACGTACGATGGTACGTGGGTTCGAACCCTGCCAGGAACACGGGGTTTGTGCCCTTGGGCAAGACACTTAACTAGACACAAGACACCGACCTTCTTGTAAGCGATCTCAAAGAGCTTGAGGGACGACTGTTGCAAGGTGGATGCGGCTTGCTTGATGTTCTCCGCTGTCTCCGTGTCCTTCTTGGTAAGAATTTCCCTCACTTTGGCAATCTCCTCTTTCAGTTTATCGCACTGTGGAGAAAAAATGACTTGGTTTGTAAGTTTAACCCACAACTCCCAGTAATGCCCAAAACAGCTTTTAGGCGGTTATACAGGGTGAGTTAATAAAAGTTTTGCCTGTAGCACTTTCAAACTTTGAAATCAAAAGCTGGTATCAGATAAACTTGTTGCATTTTGTACGGTATAAATCCTAAATTATTAATATACAAAAGTTTAAAATTTAAAATAAATTGGTCCTCACAAAATTCCGTGACTTTTGTCATTTTGTTTTTTAAATTTGCACGACTTTGCCAGACCTGGAGATTGAGAATAAAATTCAGTGACTTTTCCAGGTTTTTCCCAGGCCATGGGAGCCCTGTTTTGAGACTTTTTTTTTACCTCGTCTGCTGGCAGCTGATCTTTGAATTCTTCCATCTTGCTCTCGGTGTCATGTACAATGTTCTCGGCTTGGTTGATGGCCTCAACACTCTCCTGAGTAGGGAGAAAAAAAAATGACAGAATGATAGCTCAGGGTTTCCAGCACTTGATGAAAACAAAATTCCCTGAGATTTCCATGAGAAACAGTTTTACTTTAACAAGGCTGGGGGGGGGGGGGCCGGGAAAGTCGAGAGGTGGTTGCAGCAAAGCAACTAAGATACTAATAAGGTAAAAAAAAAGTCTCCTGTTTCTGGTATGTACGCATCGCCGTAGCCATGCGCGTCAGCAACATTAAACAAAAAAAATTTCAATGTAAGATGATGTCTCAAAACCGCCAAACTTACTGGTTTGACTGGAATCCTGCTGCTGCACAATTTTAATGTGTTTTTAGAGGGGGTTACGATCGAGTATACGCTTTATGTGGCCTCTCTGGGCTCCCATATATTTTGCACTAAATTTAGTCGGGCACCATTTCCAGATGGTGTTGTAATTTTGTGATTGTGTGTCTGGAAGCCAGACTGACGGAGCGATGGTCGTGTATCTGGAACCTGTAAATGCTTTTTAATTAGCTCAATATATTTCTCAAGCCTTATGGCCTTACTGAGGTCACCTCAAACTGCACTCTAAAGGATATTTTGAGAGTTTTATGGGGATCAAAGCGTCATCTGCAACATCAGCCAACATTTGAAGAGTAAAAAAAGTTGGGTTAAAAAAAAAAAACCCCGTCGCCGCATCACTTTTGGGGCAAGCTCCATACCAGAAACCGGAGACTTTTTTTTTGGCCTAATACAGACAACTTGTTGACAAGCGAGGGCATCCCTTCTCCCCTTATAGCCATCCTTTCCTCACCATATGCAACACAGTGGTAGCCGGTGCATAAAATAATTCAAGCTATTTCCATTTTCTGTCAAATTTCCCGAAGTTTTCCCTGATTTTTGTGTTTTCCCAAACTCTCTTGAGTTTTCCCTGACTGGAAAAATCAGGGCAACTGTCTACTTGCCTTCTTCTTGCGATCCTCTTCAGCATACTTCTCGGCGTTCTGAACCATGTTCTCGATTTCGTCTTTGCTGAGGCCGCCAGATGATTGGATAACAACTACAGGTAAAAAGAAAACATGTCTGGATTATACTGCCCAATTTGGCAAATGCTGAAAGAAACATCCGCTCCACATGACCAGGGTTAACCTCTCCAGAAACAGTGGCCAACACAATGCCTCTTCAACGGCGAAAATTATTCAGAGCACCAATTTGGAAGGACCACTGGATACTCTCTTACATTGTGCATGTAAGTAAACAGATATATTATGTAAAGTACTCTTTATATTATGTATGACAAGGCTTCACCTTGCCCGCTACATGATTTGTGATTGAGTTGTGACTGACTTGTGATTGACTTGCGAATGACTTGTGATTGACTTGTGATTGACTTGTGATTGATTTGTGATTGACTTGCGATTGACTTGCGACTGACTTGTGCTTGACTTGCGACTGACTTGTGATTTGTCTTGTGATTGACTTGTTATTGACTTGTGATTGACTTGCGACTGACTTGTGATTTGTCTTGTGATTGACTTGTTATTGACTTGTGCTTGACTTGCGACTGACTTGTGATTTGTCTTGTGATTGACTTGTTATTGACTTGTGATTGACTTGCGGCTGACTTGTGCTTGACTTGAGACTGACTAGTGATTGACTTATGGCTGACTTGTGATTGATTTCTGATTGACTTGTGATTGACTTGTGATTGACTTGTGACCGACTTGTGACCGACTTGTGACTGACTTGTGATTGACTTGCGATTGACTTATGATTGTCTTGTGATTGGACTTGTGACTGACTTGTGATTGACTCAGGACTGGACTACAACTAGATGTATGAAAGCATATATCAGGTCGTGCCAAGACACTTTGTCCTTAACACTCATGCTGTGCTAACAGCAGTAACCCTCTTACTCTGTTGCTCTTTTCCCGTTCCCTTGTCCCTGGCGGAAACGTTGACAATGCCGTTGGCGTCGATGTCAAAGGTCACCTCAACCTGGGGGACACCCCGAGGAGCTGGGGGAATTCCAACCTGCAGATGAACAAAAAGATACAACGGAGCATGAATTGACAGCAGTTGAGTCTATTTGAAGACACAACCAAAAAAAATGACTCCATGAATGAATCTCCACTACAGAAAAACTGTGAGAAAGTGTGAAAATAGCTATAAAAAAAAAGCAAGGTAGGCAGACTCTTGCATACATTGCTTCTGTGTAGTACACCTGACACTCTCACAAACATGAACTGTTAAATCACATTCAGAATAAGATAAGTCGTGCATAATTTGAACCACTAGTGCAGTGCCCGTCTAAAATGTGCATGTTGGGGAAACGCAAATTGCTTTGCCACTGGTATAGGTTGCTCACTTGCAGAGTTTTTGAGAACTGCTCGTGCAAACAACGCACACTTACGTCAAAGTTTGTGCCAAGTTTGAAGTCCGACCACCTACAATGGTCGCTTAGTCGACTGCAAAAATAACGTGCCCGTGTACATACGAAAACATGGTATGCAGTGCTATTCACCCATACTGGACAATGGTATCGCCCTACAATGCACGTGTGCGCGTGCCCGTCCTTTTTGCATTGTTTGCGTCATATTGAGCACGCGCGCTTTAGCTTAAACATGACGTAAACAATTGAAAAGAACGGCAGTGCGTGGTGTTATGTTCTAAGCTGCCACGTTTGCCTCCGAAAATACTGCTTTTTTGCAGCTTTTTCGAGAACCACTCATCCAAACCACTTCAAACTTGCCACTGCACATTCTGTTGTCCCGAGCAATACACCCGCCGATTTTCAACTTCATACGGTGCCCGGTTCTGGAGATAATCGACGGACAGACAGACAGACAGAGATTCCTTGAATTATTGTAAGATATGCCGTGAACTAACGCATTCAGGCAGTGAGCTTTCAATAACGGTCATGAAGTGCACATACAGTTGACGTCACACTCTCATTCTATTAACCTCTGAATCAACATCCAAGAGACCGCGGCAGTGTTTCGACAACTTGCAGCAAAGCTAAGATCGCTACGACACGTCAACTGGTATGCTTGAGATATCGATATGAAGAACAAGTCATGTCTATTTATTTATATGACCAAAAAAAATGAATGCCTATTCACATCAGAATAAATTACTACAATAATAGAAACATGAGGAAAGGTTATGATCACTTACAAGTTGAAACTGTCCCAGGACCTTGTTGTCAACTGCCATTTCACGCTCTCCCTGGCACACTTTGATCTCGACCTGCGTCTGACCATCGGCAGCTGTGGAGAACACCTAGAAGCACCAGGCAGGGTCAAATGTGAAAGGTCAAAAAGGTGAGGGATCAAAGGAATGAAAACAGATTTTATGACGGTAATAAACATATTGCAAGCAAATACTTGGTGGTGCACCGTATTGAGATTTCCCCAAATATGCTGGTTTTGAATTTGTTTGGCCTCTCTTATGGGAGTTGGGGGAGACCACTGGGAGAGAGATTCGAACGCATGGCTGATGACGCCTGACGCTAACGTGAAGACGTCAGGCTTTGTGCACATTCAGAATAAAACAACTTGTGGTTACTTCCAACTATGGGCTCCGTGCGCCAACAAAAAGAGGGCGCGTTTTCACTTCTTTTGAGAGCTCCGTGGATGGGACACACAGCTTGCGCATACTGTACTGTACTGGTTCACGCGCGAAGTATGCACGACTTCCTCAATGTGCAAAAGTTATAGCCACCGCGTCTTCGCGTGAGCGTCAGGCGTCGTCGGCGCGAGAATAAGTTCAAATTCAACTTGCGATGGTTCGAAATACGCAGTGGATGGATCGGGAACCAGTCTAGGCCACCCCCAACTCTCCTTTTCTGGCTGTTGATGGGGTACTTGTGCACGGAGACCATAGGCGCAGGAACCAGTACACGTGGTGTATCCTGTCCACGGGCCTCTCGAAGGTGGTTAAAATAGGGCCCTCTCTTGTTCGCAAACGGAGCCACAAAGTCAATCAGTTCGTCCGTTTCATTTCTTCTGTGATTTTGCTGTCATGCTCAGAAACAGTCTTTCCACATTCTCCAACATGTGAAGATGATGCGGTTGACGAAAAATTAAAGCATCATTGCATGAGCAAAACTTAAACACATCCAAGTAATTTTCATTCCGTCAAAAGATATAGGAAATATTTTGACAAAAGGGCAGCATAGTTAAAATTGAGGCAAAATTAAAACACTGTGTGCAAATTTCGAATGAGAAATATCAGCCGTGAGACTTCTCAAAACTTCTTGAAATTGCATTGCTTGGGTAATGCGTAAGGCTGGTCAACACGTGAAAATTAGGTTTGCAAAACTGTTGAGGATTATCATGAAAATTGTCCCCTGGAATTGGCATGGTAGGCCAGAGAATCCCGAAGTATGTCATTCTCGTCATTATACCTGGCTCTTTTTCGTTGGGATGGTGGTATTCCGGTTGATGAGTTTGGTGAAGACTCCCCCCAGCGTCTCAATGCCCAGGGACAGCGGAGTGACGTCCAGCAGGAGAACGTCCGTCACGTCGCCGGCGAGAACCCCTCCCTGGATGGCCGCTCCCATGGCAACCGCCTCGTCCGGATTGACCGATTTGCTGGGCGTGCGGCCGAAGAGCTCCTTGACGGTGTCTTGAACCTGTTTCAAAAGAACAAAGGAAGACAAAGTAAGAGCTCTGTTGGCCAACCATCGTGGGAAAAAAAATGACTTTTTTCAAATATTGCCCCCAATTTACCAAATTAATTTTTTGTTTGCAATCAGTTACATTGTCTGAAGTAGGGTCAGGGAACCAGACTACAAGAACGGCATTTTTGTCTTGATTTGTCCAGCATCTATGAACACAAAACTGTAAACAGGTCAGTGTAACAATATTTGCTATAAAATACTAATCCCCAAATCCATCCATTTCTGGAAATCACAACAAAAGCAAATTTTGTTTATTCCCTTTAAGTTGGACTTTTGCCTGTTGATAACGATGATTTAATTTACAAAGCTTGTACCAAACACAAACAACAAAGCACAACGGACTAATTAACTGCAGGACAATACAATTCAATAATGAAGTTGGAAAGTGCCTCTTTTAAACCTCTTTGTGCTGCATTGTAATCTGAATGATCAGCCCAATCAACATTTTGTGGTTGACTGAAATTGCCTTACTAACAAAGCTTACCCTGGGCATGCGAGTCATCCCTCCGACCAGCAGGACCTCCTTGATCTCCGAGCTGGACACCTCGGCGTCTTGGATGGCCTTCTTGCAGGGCCCGATGGTCCTCTTGATCAGGCTGTCTACGATGGACTCGAACTTGGACCGTGTCAACTTCATGTTCATGTGCTTGGGGCCCGAGGCATCCATGGTCAGGTAGGGAAGGTTGATATCCGTCTGGGGGTTTGGGAGGGGGGCAGATTAGAGAAAATAAATATTTATGTAGACAAACTCACCATGTCATTGGTCTCCCACAATGAGCATTTATATGGTGATGTTTTAATGGGATAACAAAATGACTAGATACCGATTTAATGACAGAAACTTTGCTCAATATGTGATGCCATCAAGCTAAATGAGTCGTTTGTCAGGAATGTTTTATTTCTAGGCCAAAACAGGGCCACTTTATCACATCACTTCTCTTGGTGTTCCAACTTCCATTATTTTGGAACTAAAGATGGTATCAGCATGCAGTTTTCACAGCAGTAATGCTGAGATTGTGCTCTTTTCAAATCTGTAATAAAAAAAATTTGACCAGGGTTGACAAACGACTCATGTAGCTTGATCGCATCACTTATAATGACACAACCAGTGTCAAATATTCTGTGAAATTATTTTGCCTGAAATGGCATAGTTCAGAAGGAATTAATCACAGGCAGTTTCAAAATAGAGTACCTGTGGGCACATTTTTTTTTTACTCGGATTAGCAACGATACCAAAAAATTGTGGATATGTTTTGTCTGTTTTCTCAAATTGTACAGTAGCCACCACGCTAAAACTTCAACATATTGGCTGTTATGAGCCATCTGCAAGATTTTGAGCAATTTTTTTTGTTTCAAACGAAAAAAAAAACCATGCGCGGGAAGCAAAGATCCTGTGTACCGTTAAAAAAAAAATACAATGCCTTCTCTTGATTCAGTTTACCTGCAGAGCTGAGGAGAGTTCAATCTTGGCCTTTTCAGCTGCCTCTCGGAGTCGCTGGAGAGCCATGTTGTCCTTTGTCAGATCAATGCCTTGCTGTGGGGTTCCAGGGGCAGGTTGGAGAAAAAAAACAATTTGTAAATGTGAAAACTCTTAAAACTCCTGAATGTTTTATTTTATCTGCACGTATATAAAGTCATATGCAAACTTAACCTGCTATTCTGTACAGTGAAATCTCCAATATGTTACAGCATTTAACATATCGTACGAGGTAATGCAATTGTTAAAAAAATGTTCTTGAAGATGCAGCACTAGAAAGGACAAGAACTATTTTGCGTTTCCAATGTGTGAAGCAAAAAAAAAAATGAACACCACGTCAAAGCTGTCCTGGCTTAAATAGAGGTACTGGAAAGTCAATGTCGCCATTGTAGTAGGCAAAGATCGTAAAGGGCCGTGTGCAGTAGGTGAAAGGCAAGCCGTCCAAGCTTTAATGGATGGCAAAAACTTTGAGAAAAACGCAGAGCGCCAACACCCACTTGCTGGGTCGGCACGATTATGTACGCACCACAGGTAGTGACTGTTAAACCATTTGATAAAATAATCTGTGGTATTATACATGAAAATAAGCCCTACTGTCTAGTTTGCAACACATGATGGGGTTGTTGAGGCCCAAAAAAATAGTTCTGCTTCTACTTACACTACCAACCCGATTTTGACAGACCCAACCTTAATTTTTTTGGGGGAAAAAACCCAAAACCATCAATTACTAGCTTTCACTCTTGACTATATGGAGACACCCACATATGATGAACACAAACACAAATTGGAAAAAAAAAAAAAATTCCCTACCTACCCACCCTATTTTCAAATGGCAAGTACTCAGAAACAGAACTATTTTTTTGGGCCTAACCGAACGTTGCCTACTGCAATGGTGGCCAATCATTGGGAACCTGGTTGGTCACGTGGTACTTTGACGTCATAAGATCAGAATCTTTTTAAAAATAAAGGTGACATCACAAGACATGCCTTCATGCTCAGATAAAAAAGTCTTTCCTCATTTTGTACTGAAGTACAGACAATATGGCTCAGGGAAAGTTTTTTTTACATCATAGCATTGACAATTCCTCACCAACGTTTCGAGGGGGTCAGGGACGACCCAAGATGGAACACACTAACTTGCGGACTAGATCAATAGATATAAGAATGCACTGACCTCTCTCTTGAATTCTGCGACCAGGTATTTCAAGAGTTCGTTGTCGAAGTCTTCGCCTCCCAGGAACGTGTCGCCGTTGGTGGATTTGACTTCGAACACCCCCTTCTGAATCTCCAGGACCGAGATGTCGAAGGTCCCGCCGCCGAGATCGTAAACGGCAATGCTGGAAGTGAACGTCAGGATGCACGTCAAGAAAGACATTACTGATAAAAAGTGATCACGCACGTAAACAGCTACCCCATGTTTCCAGAATGTTTATTTTTGAAAACCATGGATTTCTTTTTTTTCTTTCACCGGAGAGTAAACTGCCTTATAGAGATGGAATTTAAACAATGCTTGCTGTACATGAAACTGATATATTGATTCTTCGTCTTCAGTTGAGGCTATTTTGAGGCCCATATATTTACTTGCTACACACATAGTTAAGGAAGTGGCAATGCCTACCTCTCAATCCCCAAGATCTCAAGACAACAGTGTTCCAAGCACTGTTAAGAATAAAAACTCCCTCGAGTTTTCCCTGATATTTCCCTGGGAAAAAATATTTCCAAACTTCTGAGAATCTTTGTCCATTTCACCCTAACCGTCCCAAATCCACCAAAATCCTCTTTGCAAAATGGAGGATTTTGCAGGATTGAGGTTATAATGCCAATATGTGTGATTGAGTTTTGGGAATGCACTGTGTCAAGGTCTTAGGCTGGACCTTGTATTGTTTATGCTCAGCCGCGCATAAATTTAGGCTACTCTGACGTCATACGATCAGAATTTACAAAGTATAAAGGTGACGTCACAAGACATGCTCAGATAAAAAGTCTTTCCTCATTTTGTACTGAAGTACAGACAATATGGCTCAGGGAAAGTTTTTTTACATCATAGCATCGACAACTCCTCACCATACTTGTAAAATTTTCAAAATAATTAAACAAACTGTAAGCTGCACCTTTGAATGTGTTATACGCAAACATTTTGAGGACTGAGGCTGTATGCAATTTTTACATGGAGGCAGTTGGAGGATTTTGCAGGATGGAGGTTGCATCCTAGCAAAAATGCCAAGGGATTTTGCTGGAAAGTCAAATTCCCTGAGTTTTCCCCCGACTGGAAAAATGGAAACTCATTTTCAAGGTCTTCCCTGATTCCCAGAGTGGTGGGAACCTTGGACAATTATCACCCCTTGTAGTTCAATATTCTGCTAGCCCTTTCATCCTGTCTTACATTTTGTCGTCTGTCTTGTCCATCCCATAGGCCAGTGCAGCAGCGGTGGGCTCGTTGATTACTCTGAGAACGTTGAGACCTGCAATCTGTCCAGCATCTTTTGTGGCCTAGTAACAAACACATTTTATCAAAAATTAGAATATGTGTCACAAAAATACTTACATCCTACTTTAATCTTACTTCTACATGATACCCCATAACACAAATATTGTAAACCCTCCTGCTGTCTAAACAGTCACAGACAGTCAAAATTTATTTCCACTTCCCCTGCTATACTTTTAACAAAGGCTAGTCACCAGCAGTCAGATCATATGTCAAGCAAGCACCGTGACCCCTGTTCATCACGCAATGCGACCAGTTTTTGCAGCAGCTCGAGATCGGCGCATTCTGGTCTCTACCTTCACAGGCACCCATTTATACATCTGGGTGGAGAGAGGCGATTGTAGTAAAGTGTCTTGCCCAAGAACACAAGCCCCATGTTCCCCGTCAGGATTCAAACCCACGTACCACGGTAATGAATCGAACACCGTAATCACTGGACCACAGCGCTCAACTATGTCAGATTAAAAGGGTTTTACAACACCAAATTTGACCTCAGCTGTGGTATTTTGTGGTGCCAAAGCATGTAGTACCATACAACCTCAACAGCACAACAGGGTAAGGGTCAAATAAGATTTTTATCTTTTTTCTGCAAGTACCTGTCTCTGCGAATCATTGAAGTAAGCCGGCACCGTCACGACGGCATTTTTAGCTGGCGTGCCGAGATAATTCTCGGCCGTCTCCTTCATCTTGATCAGCACAAAAGCGCCAATCTGACTGGGCGAGTACAATTTGCCGTGGGCCTTGACCCACGCGTCGCCGTTACTGGCCTTGACAATGTCAAACGATACCGTCTTACTGTAGAGAAAAGAGAAATCAAGTGATGAGAATTTGTGGAGTATCTTATGAGGATCTTGCTGAATCCAACAATATCCGACATCTGAAATGTGAAGCGTGCTGAATTCACACAGGATTTGACATTATCTAAAGATTCTTTGTTTACCCCTAACACTGCCAGATGCAACACAGTGCATCAGGTGGAACAGTTTGCTACACTTTGATGCATTCAGCTACCAACAGCAGTGCATAAACGGCCACTTTTGAGACAATGAGAGCTCGTCCCATTGCACAATGCCACAGTTGTATCCTGCTGCAGTTGGTGACCACAGACTCTGAGGCAGTTTGGCCTTGAGACTTTTGGCCTGATGGATCTTGCTGCACTGGGCAGGCTTGTCATTTTGACAAGTGTTGCATGTTGCTGCGTTCGGCAGGGTTTCTGGCCAAAATACCCTGGAGTGTTAGGGTTACTGTACTCCAAAAGTAGTAAATTTAAATCCACCAGAAAAATTGTTGATGTTGTATTGTTTTGGATTCAGCAGGGTTAGGGTTAACCCATCCTACCTCAAAAACAAAATCCAAGTTTTGCCGTCGTCATTAGACCCCATCATCTGTAACTTTACATATGGCTCATTGTTTAAATTTTAAGAAACAAGAATGTATCATTCAGTTACTACCAGAATGAACTTTGACAGATTTGGGAACAAATCTAATATTCTGAAATTTGCTTTTAAAGTTACGATGAACAAATAACCATGCAAAAATTGAATCAATGTAAACGGTCATAAAATAAAGTTGTATTGAAACCTCAAAAATTAACAAAATTGAGAAATTTTTGCTGTATCATGTCATGTTGAGGAGACCGGGCTCAATTTCACTGCTAAGCATAAACATTTGCTTAGCACAAAAAAATGTCTGGCTTAGTAAAAGCAGGTTACCAGCCAAAACTCCATGTGATTTTCATGCTAAGCAAACAACAGCTGAATACTAATCACGACCAATATACATCACATGGACTTTTGGCTGGTAACCTGCATTTATAAGCCAGACTTTTTTGTGCTAAGCACACTTGTGTGCTTAGCAGCGCCGTGAAATTGGCCCCAGGCCGTCTGTTTTCAGTGTAGAATTGTGACCGAGCGACAGTCTTCACATTTCAATTGCTGTTCAATATTGTAAGCACACTAATAGTGGCATGCGACCTATTCTCCCTCATTCTACTTACATATCTTTCTGTGTTTCCGCATCGTCAAATCTCCTGCCGATCAGTCTCTTTGTGGCATAAAATGTGTTCTTGGAATTTGTGACTGCCTGGCGCTTGGCGGGCATCCCCACTAGCCGCTCGCCCTCTGGTGTGAACGCGACGACTGACGGTGTCGTTCTTGCACCCTCGGCGTTTTCCAGAACCTTGGCCGCTTTGCCCTCCATGACAGCCACGCAGGAGTTTGTCGTTCCGAGATCTATGCCGATGACGTTGCCTTTGACGGTGTCGGAGGCGTAGAACCGCCTCGGCTGTGTGCTGTCTGTGTTTACAATGCTCCATGCTCCCTGGAAAAGAGCATTGCCAAAAAGCAGTAAAGATCATTAAAAATTCAAATTCATCGGGAATTTCCTTTTTTTTTTTTTTTAGGGACCCATTTTCTTGAAACTGAGTCGAGAGTGCCGAAGGGTAACTCAGACTCAGGGCAACCAATGAAAACTTTTTGGCAAGTGAGCATGATGATCTGAGTGGATGTTTTCATTGGCTGACATGGCACTGCCCGCACCAAATGAACAAATCAAAGGAAGGTAGTATTAGGACTACAATCACAAAATGCACCTATACCTCATTTTTCAATGATGTTGCAAACGGGGAATTATTGGCAAACAGGGATTTATTGTAAATTTACAATACATTTTGATGGCTTCTTTTTCGGACCTAATATTTGTTTTCCATGCTCAGTGGCAATAATTCTCATGCTTCTTCACTTTGGGTCACACTGTTTTCTTTGTTTAATATATGGGATGCATATATAGGCCTAAGGCTTATTCCTCCATCATGTGTGTCCATGGGCTAAGTAGGCCTAAATGACAAAAGTGGCGTCAGGATGCAACGTTCTTTCCAACGACAATCATGAGAGGTTAAGATATAAAGAGTTCCATTCGCATGCTTGTCTAATGCTTTTTTTTTTAAGGCCTAAAATTTAGTAAAAGAAAGCTGATTTTCCTTTCAACATGTTCAACTGCTTTCGAGTCAACTCGTACCTTGGGCAACTCGTACCTTGGACAACTCGTACCTTGGACAACTCGTACCTTGGACATCTCGTACCTTGGACAACTCGTACCATGGACGACTCGTACCTTCAATTAAGACGACTCGTACCATCAGATAAAAAGTAGAGTACGTGCGTGACTTAGTATGCACAGTGTGTGGTTCCTTGACTCCGAAACGATGCGATTCTGTTCAAGTCAAAGTTAATTTTTATCCAACAGAACCACATTCAAGATCTAACGGCTTTGCCAGGCAGCGTAATTTCCGCGTTGGGCCTGCTGCAGGGCAATGAAATTGACTGCCGGGCCGGCCTCCGGGGGCGCGAGCAGCGGTCGGTCGTGCGCGGTACCGATGACGGTGACTCGAAAGCGGCCGGCCTGCGCGGCGCGCGCGGCACTGCCATTCTGTTTTTAATGGAATTGCATGTACTTGTACATTCCTTGTGCATATTCAATGTTTGATTCGGTAGCTAAGATAACTTGTGAAATAAATTTTAATATACTTTGTTTTTTCTTTTTAGGTTCTGGATTTGGTAAGGACCAGGTGATATCGAAAGTGATTATTCAGTTTGAGCGTGAACTGATTACTGGCATAGGCTATCGCCGCCAAGAGGTTTTCGTGATCATTTTCAGAAAATCTGGTGGTAACATGAATTGGCAGATATACTTATTACTTATGCTGCCACAACGTTTTAGTGATTATTTTCAAAATAATTATGTGGACGAAATTATTTTGTCTTTTATTTGAAGAAAAATCTTCATGTTGGCTTCAATAGAACGACAGTGTTCAAAAATGGAATAGTTCAACGTGGCACGACTTTCTGGAATAGTCTTAGTATCCCTCTTAAAACTTCACTTAACTCTATCTACATTAACCAAAAAATTAAAAACACAACTTCTTACATTTTATTCGTAGTCTGTTGATACTTTGTAAACATGCAACAATAGCTTAATGATACTCCTGTTTGTTTGTTTGTTTGCCTGTCATTGTCCTTAGTTCGTACTTAATTGTCCGTCAGTCTGTAAGTGTCCAACGGGTCAGGGAACAAAAGCGATCGCTTCACCCTATCCCCGTGTTGTTATGTGGATTATGTATATATTTTCATTATGTTAATAACGGTGTTGTGTAAAATTACTTCGTATTATATTTTGTATGCTTAAATGTTAACATAACGATTTAATATTTCTAGTGACATAACAACGTTGAAATAAATGTTCAGCAATCAAATCAAATCAGTCTCTAAATGTAACGGCAGACTGCATAAAAAATGTCACCGTGCACAGACGTCCATATCAACTGGTCAGCGCGGCGCAAGAACCGTGTCACTTTGCACGGATGGCTACCGTAGGTTGACCGCAAACGTACCGCGTGGGCCTGTGCATGCCACGCACACAGTGCGTGTAACCTGCCGCGTCAAGCCGCGCTAAATAAATTCCTCTTTTGGGGGGAAAGAGAGCCCATACCAAAAAGAGATTCGCCTTTATTTTAATAAGCAGTCCACTTTTAATGAGTTACGGTCCACTTTATTCAGCCTCGGATCATTATCCTGACTGACGGTACGACTTGACTTACGCGTGATGGTACGAGTCGTCTTAACTGAAGGTATGACTTGCCGAAGGTACGAGTTGTCCAAGGTACGACTCGGTATAATGACGTCGAGTTGAAGGTACGAGTTGTCCAAGGTACGAGTTGCCCAAGGTACGAGATGACCTGTTACCGTTCAACTTACTAATTTTTTTAGTTACTGTTCTAAATTAAAAAAACAAAAACAATTGGGCCTACGATCAGTATTATTGAGAGAACGTTTCCTAAAAGTTGACTTTGGGGGAGCTACAAAACTTTTTTAAGAATAACAAAACAAACGGAGGTGTCCTCAACTACAAAAACCCGGTCCCTAAAAAAGCACATTGTCCAAGTTGTCCGAAAACTGGGCACGTCTTCTCCTAGACCCGTGAACGTGGCTTGTAAACTACGCCACGTTGTTGTGTCATTTTGAACCTGGCGAAATTGTCCCTCTGACTCCCTGCGTAACACACACTGGATGTTATTTTGCCCATGTAATAAGTACTCACATATGAAGCTGTCTTGAAATCCGTTTGCACGTCAAAACTTGCATTTGACGAAGTTTGAGGAAAATTCTGGCCCCGATTTTCCGGTTTATGAAGTCCTGCTAGCTGCCATTTTCTCCCAAGTGACGCATGCGCATTGCTTTTTATTGTACCGTCCTTCGTATAATTCTGCGGCTGTTTACTGTCACAGCTAAAAGAGACATCGTTTTAGACAAGTTTCAAGTCCTTTCCTCTCTCACCGCACCGCACGCTGGCGCACGTGCGCCCACTTGCGTGAGCGCACACGTACACGTCATGAGCCGAACAGCCAATCGGGTGCGGGGTTGTTTTTTCGGGATTGCGACATGAAACAGCCGCAATCTGTCCAAGCGACTCGTCCGGGGTCGTTTGTTATCACTTGTCGTGTAAAAATGAAATTTCTGTACACGTTCGTATGGGTCTTTACTGATGGGCAAATTTCGTCGAAATTACACAGCCTAAACAATCGGACGGGCAAATTTAGATTTCTAGGTGAGTACTCGACACCCATACGGAATTATGTAGCCGGATCGATTTTCGCTAGGTTCAAAATGACACAACAACGTGGCGTTGTATACAACGCCACGTGCACGGGTCTAGTCTTCTCCGTTACTTACCGTTCTCGAAAAATTGGAAAAATGTCTTTGATGAGTAAACGAACGGAAGCAAGGGCCGCTGCGTAAGCAGCCCGATGTTATTCTGCTGACTGATGACAACATTTTGATACTTATTGTAGATTTACGGAGGCTCAAATTGTGGTGAAATTGGTTACAAAATGTACAGGTCGACCACACGTGCGTGCAAATGTTAAATGCGTGAGCCGTGAGCGCATGATGTAAGTTGTACAATGAATTGCTCATGCGTTATAACCTGTGACCTCACTTTTTCCCGAAATTTCCTCAGAAGACGACGACTATTTTATGTATGATGATGTAATGTGCTCAATTGGCACCGGTGTACCGGTAGATGGCGCTGTTTTAAATAGCCACTCTGGAAGCAGCATGTCTGGTTGCGTGCGGTTGCGACTGGTATTTTGACGGCATTTTCCACATTTAGAAACTCAGTTGCTCTCACAAAATTGTGCTACATCAACACCATCAAGAGCTCAACCTATACCTCCCTGTTGCAAGTGCTATGGGTGTTGATGGAGGAGCATGGAAGAATGTGTTTTTACGGAGACAGTCTAGTGGGCGGGGGAGGGGGGCGGGGGAAAGATTGATTTTTTTTTAGGGAGGATGGAGGCATGCTGTCACAGTGAATTTATCCTCCGAAACCTGCCCAGACCTGTGCAAACTTTTGTCGCTCGTCAATGCCTTGTCCATTTTCAAGCATGTCAAGCCAGCATGTCGATGGATATGCTTGGCCTTGGGGGGGGGGGGGGGGGGTTACACTACTTCTAGAATTGGCACCTCCCCTGTGCGAGACTTGATATTGCCCAATGAATGTGGCTCAAATACTGGATTTCCTGTGAGCCACACTTCACTGCAAACTTGCTAAAAAGTTATGTTTCCTGAATTTGAAATCTAGAATATTTTTCACTTGGTTTTAGTAAGAACTAGAAAAAAGTTGAATTCTGTGCCTGCAGATGACTAACGCGTTAGTTATCCTGAAATTTTCAGGCAAAATGTGCGGAGCAGTTTAATATAATATCAAAAAATTAGTGCAATATTTTTCTGGAGGTCATGGGTCATGATCTTTGATTTTTTTTTCCTGGTTAAATACCACGCAGCTCAGGGAGCTTCCATGGTGAATATCAACTGAAAAACAGTCTGGATTTCAAATAAAGGAAAAACAACTTTTCAGGAAAATTAGCATGCATAATTTATGTGTGGCTCTCAATAGAGAGGAAGCCCAGTATTTGAGTTGTTTATGGGGCTAATTTGACATATTATGATCTATCTATCTGAAACAAGATTTAGCAGTTGCAATTCATGATGTTGGGATATAACACTAACAGTTAACATTGGTAACAACCTTTTCTAAAACTTGATTTTACATACAGAGCACATAATAACTCTCAAAGCTTGCATAGCAACCAAGACCCAGTAACTGGGGCGTCTCAAGAATCCTTTTTTGAAATTTTGGCTTGGATTGGTCTTACTGGCTACTATATCGATCCAAGCCAAAGTTTATAAAAAGGAGTTCCAGCGCCCCAGTTACTGGATCTAGGATCAACCTGCAATTTCCATCAGTATTAAAAGTGCATTTTTTGTTATTCCGTTTCAAGTTCTCCGCATTCACACGAGGAGCCGTGTCTTTGGCACAGAGAGGGCATGTCCAACAAAGGCTGCCTGCGGTTCTCGCAGCGAAGAATCAACAAGTTGCAAATTTGACCAGAGTTTGCAGACCGAAGGCCCGCTTTCTGAGCACATGTAAGAGGGGTTTTGTAATTGATGTCAATTTTTTCCGGCATTTTCTTTCGGCACTTTTTTTTTGCATTGGAGGAATAAAATGGTCACTCTGAATATTCCTTCAAGGTTCTTGCAAAAAACTAGGCCCTACAATCCAAAACCATGGTTGGGATATATTGTAGGGAGCCTTGTTTTGTAACCAATTCGAGTGATTTTGAAAAGATTTTAACTTCCTCCACACAAAAGTTAGAGAGAGGCTTAGCTGATGGTTTCTGACTTAAAACTTAAAGTTCTATACCCCATGCCCGTAAAAAAAATGGATTGTTTTTCTCCTAACAAATGTTTTATTTTAACGGGAAAAAAATACTTAATTCTGAATTTGGACGTCTGTTGCAACCCTCTGAAAAAAGCTGGATTGTTTCAGTACGATCTTTAATCCGAGTAATTTTGATAATGATTCGGTAGGTTACTTTTGGGACATATGCAAACGATCATATATGCCTTTTAAGCCTGTCCTTTCAAGGGCCTTCAAAATCAAATGTGGCATTTTGGGAGTTTTTTGCTTCAGGAAGATTCTGAGAGAGAAAAAAGAAAACTGCACAGAGATTCAGGTTTAATGTACAATTCTTTGCCTTGTCCGCAGCATGCAGATTGAATGTCAGTGTACAGCATGCTGCACCAAGCTTCACTGGAACAGCAGTCGTGAATGGAGACTTCAAGACCATCAGACTTGAAGATTACCGGGGAAAATACCTGGTACTCTTCTTCTACCCTCTGGACTTGTAAGCACATTTCTTACCACCTTCTCAGATGTATACTCTTCATCATTCTACGGGGGATAGGCAGGACAGATTTAAGCTCACAAATATTGCAGGGTCATTTTTTCGGACAATTTTTAATGTTGCCTCATTGACTTTAAGACCGGGACACACATAGGTTCTGATCGTAGGACTTCAAAGTATCACGTGGCCATCCGGTCTCCTCATGATCGACCACTAGTGCAGTAGGCAGAGTTTGGTAAGCAACGATGTTGTACATTGTGAACTAGACGGTAAGGCTTATTTTCAAATAAAAGAACCGCGATTTCTCTATCAAATGGTGTTATGGTCACTACCTGTGGCGGGTAGGGTTGTTATAATCGTGCCGGACCAGCTTACAGTTTGTTTAATTATTCTGAAACTTTTACAAGTATGGCGAGGAATTGTCAATGCGATGATGTGAAAAAAACTTTCCCTGAGCCATATTGTCTGTACTTCAGTACAAAATGAGGAAAGACTTTTTATCTGAGCATGAAGGCATATCTTGTGAGGTCAGCTTTGTGCTTAATAGGCTCTGATCGTATGACGTCAAAAGTACCAATTGACCATCCGGTTTCCCCGCGATCGGCCATCCTTGACGTGACGTAGGCAACCATTTGGTTAGCAGCCATGTCGTGGGGCGTACTTTCACCTAAAATAACCGCTACTTCTTTATGAAATGGTATAGTCGTCTCTAGCTGTGCTGAGTACACCCTACCCTGGGTGTTGGCTCCGCATTTTTTCTCACAGCTTTGATGGCTTGCCTACTACCCAGTGCGCGCGGTGCTGTATGATCTTTGCCTACTACAATGCGATGCTGACTTCCCGGTATCCGGATGTAGGCCAGGCCACGCAAAACATCCTGTGCACAGAGTGTTGACATGTAGTTAAGGGATAAAATATGGACTTTCTTAACAATGATATGCCAACTTTAACTCCAACTTTCTAGGGTCAATAACTAGTCTCTATAGTTTCTGAAAATCAATTTCTCTTTGCCATCGTACTCATTGCTCCATTTCTTTTGGTCTTGTCACCAGCACGTTTGTTTGTCCCACTGAGATCATTGCCTACAGCGAGCGAGCCAGCGAGTTTAGCGCACTCAACACCGTGGTGGTGGGCGTGTCCGTGGACTCCCACTTCAGCCATCTTGCCTGGATCAACACACCGAGAAAGGTGAGCTGCCATTGGTCGACACGTCACTGGTACCCTGGCTATTGAGTATGTAGTCGAGGCATTTTCTGAGTCCCCAAGTAAGTCAATATGTACAGTGGTATAGTGGGAGTTGAGCGTTGAGGTTTTCCCCCGGAACTCTTTGAATGAGTAGAAATATCAGTGATAAAGATGCGTTCTCCGCAATACAAAATTTTTGCAATTTTTCTAGCAATGCAAAAGTTATTCACTTTTGAATGGGGCATCGACCGAAAAATATCGACCCATGTTTAGTTTTTCAATTTTTTCAGGCCGGCGTTATAGCATGAAATGAAAGAAGAATAATTCTATTCCCCCTGGATGGGATGACAGTCTATCGCAGGTTACTCCCCAGCTAATGCCGGTACCCATTTATACTCCTGGGTGGAGAGAGGCAAGTGGTGGTAAAGTGGCTTGCCCAAGGACACATCATATGGCCAGCAGCTGGATTCGATCCCATGACCCTCTGATCACGAGTCACAAACCCTAACCACTAGGCCAGTCTCCCTACAGAGGCTCTGCAGAAATATACAAAGTGGATTTTTTTATCCCTAAATCTTAATTAACCCTGCTCATCAAACTGAGGAATTGGAATGTCACACCCCCAGCCCAAGTAACACCTGGGCCCAATTTCACGGCTCCGCTTGCCGTTAGCGAAAAAAAACCCTGCTTACTGAAGCAGAAAATTCGGTAAGCATAAGGCGAGGAATTTTGGCTTATGCGCAAGCGTACATCCTGTAACTGAGGATTCTGTGCTTACGTGGTTAGCACAGAATGGTAATCATAAGCGCCCAATTCCGGGCTAAGCAGAGCCATGAAATTGGGTCCTTTACTCTAACCCTTTTATTACATTCTATAATTTTAGGAAGGTGGGCTTGGCCCAATGAACATCCCTCTCCTGAGTGACTTCAAGAAAGAAATCTCAAAGGACTACGGAGTGCTGCTGCACGACGAAGGAGTCGCATTGAGGTACAAAGATTTCACCTTGTGATATATGTTAGGCACTCTGGCAAAATGCGACGGAACTGGGTACAGGCCAAAGTAGAGAAAAACGCAAAAAAACCAAAAGGTGGTGATTTTGGGGGATTTTCAGATTTATTGATATTTGTATTCTTTGATATGTCTACTACACATGGTTTAAAGAAACAGTAGAAAAATCCTGGAATAAAAGTGTTATTAAGGATAAACATTAGGCATCTTTCAGATTCACTACTACAAAACAGTTGAAACTGGCCTTTTCTAAGTATTTTACTTTTTTTACTTGTCGATAAATGCGAACTTTAAACAGCCATAACTTGTCAACAAAATGCCTATTTAAAGTGCTCCCAAGAAACCCAGACAAAGTTGAGAATAGTTTTTTTTTTTAAGGTTGAGTTGGCATTTTCAAATTCCTGAGAACATCAGGAATTTCAAAATGCCTAAACAATAAAAGTTGTCAACTTTGTAACGATTTTATTGGAACAGGTCTAATTTGATAGCATTTGTCTAATACACGGCATTTGTCTTTTACCATTTCTTCAAATTTATTTTGTATTTTGATGTTTGGGAAACTGATATAAAAACCCCGCTTGAATTGATCAATTTCTTTCCAATCCTGATTACAGTTTAGATTGACCACGATATTGGAAAATATACAAAAAAAGAATGACGCTTAGAATATTATTAATATTAGCTTCACCCTAATTTCCTAATTCCACAGGACATTTTGTCTGGAACCTTCCTAAAACCTCTAAAATTCACCAATATGCAGGAAGCCAATGTTACTTCTTTGCACTACAACTGTCAAACAAGACTCAATCTCCACGAGAACAGAAGTGAACGGGTGCTACCCTCGCAAATTCTTCAAAAATCCCCCAAAACAACCAGGTCAATTTTGAGGGACCTCTTGAGGATTGGGCCAATATGTACTTTTCAATGATCACCGACTAATTTTTGTTCTTGGAATATCTTTCTGCAGAGGTCTGTTCATCATAGACCCAGAGGGCATCGTGCGCCACACCAGTGTCAATGACCTCCCCGTCGGACGGTCAGTGGACGAGACCCTGCGACTGGTCAAGGCCTTCCAGTTTGTGGCCGAACACGGAGAGGTCTGCCCGGCAGGCTGGACGCCAGAATCACCCACGGTAAGCAGACTGGTGGTCATTTGGTTTCACACTTGTGAGCAAAACATTTTACCCATTAATTAAACCCTAACCCCCTTTCATAAACCATTGTCAATCTTGGACGATTTACAGTCTTTGGTAGCAAACCAGGTATCATAATGTAGCTAACAAAATTCCCCAAAGGTCTGTATAAATGACGTCGTGATCAGACGATCAGATTCAAAATTATCACCCCTCCAATGAGTGTGGACGTTCTTTTTGTGGTGTTTATAACACAAGGGAGAATTTTCAGGATTCCATTTTAAGGATTCCATTTAATTAAGGCTGTGGCATTCCTGCTTTATTTGGCAAGAAATAATGGCAAATCTTTAGACATCGTGGAAACATAAAGGACTAACGATTCTTCTGAAAATTAATGTGTGGGTATTGCAGACTGCCGTGGTCCAAGGATTACAGTGTTTGACTCGTGTGCTGTGGTAGGTGGGTTCGAACCCCGACGGGGAAACACGGTGCTTGTGTTCATGGGCAAGACACTTTACTACAGTTGCCTTCGCACTGATCTCGAGCTGCTGCAGGAAAACAAAATCTCATGGCCTGATGAACAGGGGTAATAATTGTGAAGCACTCTGAGACCTTCGGATAAACGCTTTATTGGAAGAGATCACTTTTGAGGCTCAGATTTTTGGCCAATTAAATGTTTCTTTCTCTTTTTGCAGATCAAGCCTGACCCTAAAGGATCCAAGACATATTTTGAGAAGGTCAACGAGTAGCTGTGTCATCAATCACAGTCTTGAAGACTTTGGAAGTCCAGGAACTAGCGAATTTATTTGAACATCAGGTGTACCGTACATATTTTGTTTTTAACTTTTGCAAATGTTAGTCCTATATTTCTGAGAAAAAACCAAAGAATTATGAGTTGTTTATAAAGAAACAAAAAGTTTGAGGTTTTACTTTGCAGGGTAGTTTCATTAGTGTGTGATGTACGTTGATATTTTTTTATGTGTGTGAATGTAATGATGGTTGATCAGGGTTCTATTTATAAACGAGGCTTCAGTTGTGCTTGAGTTTTACTATGCATGAATAATAACGAAAGGCTAATAAAACTGCAGGGTAAAGTATTCAGGAAATCCAACTGTAAAATTTGGGGCATTGTGAATTGATTTTGTCTTGGCACAGTTTGGAGGATTAAGCTGATAATGTTTTTCAATATATCCAAAAAATTCAAGAAGAAAAAAAAATAACTTGCAAAGTAAGTACTGCTCAAATCAAGTACTTGCTGCATCTTTAAAGCAGATGTTAATGACAAGTCACTAACATCAGATTTCAGTGATTTCTTTCTTAACCAGTTCACGCCGGGATTATTTTGACAAGAACGGAACAAGGCGTGGGATTACTTTTCACTCGACCTCAAGCCAGGCGGGTTGAAGCCATCACCCTTGGCCAGCACTCTCATGTTTCCGGCCTGGCTCCCTGCGAGTGGGTCGCTGACAGATATTTTTGGCCTTGCTCCCTGCGTGTTTATCTGTCATCTGTTCTGAATACCGCAAAACTTTTGCGTGTATACACAGCCTCCGGCGCGAACTGGTTAATAAGAATAAGCAGTAACAAATGTCAATGTGTGCATTCGCAAAAGCTATAGAAACAATGAAAAAAGCAAAGTCGCTCAACTGATTCCAAGTGGTACATTTTATTTTCATTTGACTGCGTTTTTTGGGTAGTTTGTGGTGCAATAAAAATTCAAAAGAAGTACTACTCCGTATCTTGAAAACAGTAGAACAAAGACAAAGTGTGCCTTATTAAGACTAAAAAAAATTGTTACGAAGAGACAAAAGTTCTAGCAGCTGTGTAGGTTTGACTTACGATCTGACATAGTCTGGTGCTCTTTAATCAGTGGAGAAATAAGTGTTGGACTGAATGGACACTGGTGTAAAAGTTTACAATACTGGATAGTAATATAGTACTTTTAACGAGATTAAAGCGCTTGACATTAGTGCCCATAATCACTGGGCCAATGAAACATTCTAAATACTAGCTCAGCTCCCTGGGGAGTATACAGCTCGATGCTGCCATTTTGGTGCAAAGCAGCTTAAAACCAACCACAATAACCACCATTTTTTACTTGCGAGTGGGAAGAAGCAATGAGTGACGAAGTGCCTTGCCCAAAGGCACACGCATTATATCCCCTGGCTGGACTCGAACCCATAACCTGCAGCATTACCCGCAGACCATGAGTTCAGTGCTCCCGAACCCGAGGCCACATTCTACAAAGTTTCCCATATATACATGGTCATTTGTGGATTTCTTTAAAGCATTTGCAAAATGGAAATGCTCTATGACCTCGTATAGGATTTCTGAAGCACAAAATGTACCAGAATTGACCCGAGTTGCCCATGTCAGGGGCTTAAAAATATCCAGAAACGAAATCCAAAGAATTTTAGGACAGCTTTCAAAGGTCATTTTTTGGGGTAACTACTTGAAAAATTGTCACACCACAGACCATTCAACTCACAAAACCGCATTGTCGTGGGTTCAAAGTCCAAAATTGAAGAGATCTGATTATGATTCCGAAGTGGGCCCCCCCCCCACCCCCAAGGTGTAAGGAGACCCTAGCAACCCCCAATTATATAGACAGGACTGCTTTATCAGAACATGCATTCTTTATCTAGTTCAGTAAGCTGCAGTAATATTAGCTGCTAGTGGTTGATCTTTTCCTGGTTCGAGATGTCATTAGTTTGATAAACATGTGCAATCAGTTTTCATATAGTTATCTGGTGATAGTGTTTTTGCAACACAAAACTGTATTCACAATAAGCTGCAGTAATATTAGCTGCTAGTGGTTGATCTTTTCCTGGTTCGAGATGTCATTAGTTTGATAAACATGTGCAATCAGTTTTCATATAGTTATCTGGTGATAAGTGTTTTTGCAACACAAAACTGTATTCACAATACTACTACCATGCCAGTTCTCAGGCAGACATGCATTTTAATCTTGTGGTCTTTTCCTGGCCAAGCAGGCTTAATTCCGTTGGAGATTTTAGGTGGCAGTGTACATTGTGTCCATATTATTGCCTTCTTTAATGAGTGGCAATGATTGTGAATCGAATGACTGCACTGTCGTTTTTCAATAATAAATCCTAACAAATGTGTGCTGTTATGATCAACAAAATTGTGTGTGCAGTTTCTGTGAAGAAATCTTTATGAAGTGTGTTATTGTGTTCGGGTAATGATTGTCAACAATGCAAATAGGTCACAAATAAAGTAAATCTGTTAACTTTGGTTGCCTTTTACAAGATTGAAATTTCCATAAATTTCAATGAAAACTGATATTATCTAGAAATGTTAGGTTTAGCACCACATTTCTGCCGAGAGAACAAGTTTCTGCTGATACAAACCTTGTCCATTTCACTGAGACTGTAATAATAATTGTGCTTATATAGCGCTTTCCATCGTATCAACAATCTCAAAGCGCTTTTACAATTATTACCCCGTTCGTCAGGCCATGGGACCACGCAGCAGCCGATATCAGCGCTCAATCGGTCCTCGACCCTCACAGGTACTTATTTATACACCTGGGTGGAGAGAGGCAATTGTAGTTGAGTGTCTTGCCCAAGGGCACAAACACCATGTTCCTGGCAGGGTTTGAACCCACGCACCTTCATACACGAGTCAAACACCGTAACCACTGGACCATGGCGTTCTACTGTAAGCATGAGGCACATTTAATAGTACACTAACTGCAGAACCAGGTTTCTCCATAACTTTGCACAACTTTTCTAATTACCATTAAGCAGTTACGCTTTATATATGGGCTACTTTACAAGTCATAAAACATTTATGAAAAAAGACACAAAACAGGCGTTTCTCATATATTCAGAAAAGGTGTTAATGCATACAATGCATAGTTTCCTCTGACATGTCTAAGTTAGTCTCGGGCAAAGGAACATCACACATGTCACAAAACATTTAACGTGTTGTTAAACAACAGTGTAAACAATACATGATTCATTGCTTTTTTTTATCCATTTTGTGTTGAAGTATGATTTTAAAAAAGACTATTCTTAAGCATTATAACTAAACTGAAAGAACTGATCTAAAATCAGCAGAAGAAATTAAAAAGCCCACCATTCACCAAATTGTCCAGAACATAATTCGTATCTAATCCTAAACTGAACACTTTTGAAAATATTCGTACAAAATATAGTATATCCCATCACAACTTATAATGTTCAGCAATTTTGGAATTTCACATAATTGACTTATATGATCGCATATTAAAGAAAAGTTGACATTGGCCTAAACAAAAGTAAGTGTGAGCAGTTTCATTCCCAGAATTTTTTTGTCTCAGAAGTTTGTTGTATACTGTACAACACTCGAAACATAATACCCTGAGATGTGTGAAAAATTGTAACCTAAACCTGTTCATTCCAACAGGATCCATCTATTTTTACTTTTCTGTTGGATCTTGATGGATTAAGCAGTAAACATCTTGTACATATTCCTGTTGAAATCTGTTAGATTCAGCAGGCAAGCGACAACACCCATAGTCAGATTCTGTTGGGTTCTGGTAAATAAAGCCAAGTTGGACTCTGTTGGATCCAGCAGCTAACAGAAAAGTAAGGCACTTTTGGATTCTGTTGGATTCTGTTGGATTCTGTTGGATTCTGTTGGATTCTGTTGGATTCTGTTGGATTCTGTTGGATTCTGTTTGATTGAGCTTGCCAGTCATTTTATATGTTAGGTACCCAACAACTTGGCATGTTGGGTTGTGTGGGACTGTGTTGGATTGAGCAGGAAACTCATATGGGTAACCGTCGGACTCTGTTGAATTTAGCAGGGATTTAGCAGAGAACTATTTGGGGGTGAGGGTTTCAAAATTGGAGGAATCGGGACTGTCAGTGTTAATGTCGTGTAAAAAACCTGAAGTTCATATTTGGACATAATACTTTCATCCTATTTCCACACTGTACAAGTCATGAATAGTTCAGGAGTTTGATGTATAGCCTAAATTTATATAAATACGCCGCCGATCTAAGCAAACCAACCCATTTTAATGGACATTGAACTGTATAAGAAATTGTGTATACAAAACAAAATGAGGGTACTCTTTATTCAACGGAATATAAACAAACGATATTTGTAATTGATGCAATAGTGTTGGAGGGCACAGCAAGTTGTGGCTAATAATGTTCACAATCCCAAGTTTCGTTTATTGAAATAATAAAAATTACTGCTACGTATATGATTGATACAATTTTTGGGAAATTAAACTAAAATCTGCGTATGATAGAGCTTTGTTGATCACAGTAGAAAAAAAAAATTGAAGTTTTCGAGATTCCTATATCTCAGCTGTGATGTGTTCCTTCTATTGTCTTCATTTACGAGGCAATTGGGGTGAAGGGGTGATGGCGATGTTTGATCCTGTGAAACACAAAAGGGGGTGAATAAAAATTCCCTCAAAATTAATTTTGCAGAAGTATGTAACTGGTCATTACCGGCTCTGATTATGGACTTTACAAAAGTACGCCCAAAGTGGTAAAACTACACATTTTATTTCAGGGCCAACGTCACACTATAAATCCTTACATCTGACATCTATGATTTTATTATTCTAGACATGCAGTGGTCCTCCAAGAAAGATTATGAATAGCAAATTATCAAACAAATATTGTTTGAGGTCATTCTTATACTCACATGGCAAACTACAAGGTTTAGAGGTAACGAGGCCGGGGGGGGGGGGGGTCACAACTTGGACACTAAATTTTACACAGGGCATCTCCAAAATACCCAAACCTTTAAAGCGCCCTATTTTTCACAGCTTTTATAAAAATCGCAAATATCTACCCATATTTTGTTACAGAGCATCATCCATTAGCTTTTCAACAACGAAAAACTCTTACCAATCAGGTAAATATTTATTGAGTTATGGGCAATTGTAAACAAGTGCCGCCTTTTCAGTTTGTCCACGGCGACTGATATTTTGACTGCTGCAATAAGAACACAGGCTGAAACTTGCATCCTTGAAAAAATGTTACCAAGCAGAGGGCAGAGACACAGCAGCACAGTAAACATCCAGGAAGTTAACCAAACAGTCTTTTTCTGGCCAGCGGGGCTACTTAAGGAATAGTTTGACTAGCCCACTACTGTTTTAACTAGCATTTGGCTAGCGGGCTACTGCTAAAGTCGAACCCTGGTTCAAGTAAAATCCTGTTATCACTGAAATGAAATTTGTAGGATTCATGACGAGTTCGACTTTATCCAGTAAAAGAAATTGATTTGACATCAAATTAATGATCGCCTTTGTATTTTAATTTCAAATATTTGGGTAAAACTCCATTTACATGTTAGAAGCCTAATGTCTTACCATTCTAGCGCACAGCCTCTATAGTCCTTGTTGAGGGCCATCAGATCTTTCATATCAGTGGCACTCAGCTCAAAATCTAGAGCCTGAGGAGAGACAATAAGGGCACATTTTATCAAAGTCAACAAAATATGAAGACTTGTTTCCAAAATGTTATAAATGCCACTTTGTTACCTTTTAAAATTCCGCCTTCTCCTGGTCGCCCAAAGTCAATTTTGATGGCTGTTATAGACAGCTGTTATAAAAGGTGCACTTTTGTATATGTGCAAGTTGTGGTTCACACTCAACTTGCACGTATACAAAAGTCCATTATTTTTCCGGTATCGTTTGTCATAAATTGCATAATTTTGTACACATTGTCACTGTTTTGGGCCAAATAAAGAGTATGGCTGGATTGCTAAGGAATTTTTGTGCTAATTAGTTCTTTGAGCGAGATGTGCGCAGTACTTTTTGAGTTAGACAACAAAGTATTAGGGGGAACTTTCTTTTTTTGGTTGAGTGTAGTTTAACACAATTTAAGAATACAATAAAGCAAAAAAAACGTAGTCTAGGAACAGCTGTTGTACTGTGTATGTTCTGTAAGTTTTCATATCTGTGCAATACTTTTTTTGTGCTCCATCCTCAACTAAGTTCTTGGAAGTACAGTTGCAGTTCTCCTGCGCCCAAGCCCTTCATTGTGTAAATTACATATGACATCGTGTAACACTGTTATGAAAATTATTCAATGAAACTTCATTTTTTTCGGAGTTGTAGGACAAACAAAGTAGAAAAAAAGTAGGAAAAAGGAGGAATTTCAAGAAAAAAAGTAGGACAAGTAAGAGCAAGGTAAAAAAAAAAATCGGAAAAAATAGGAAAAGTAGGAATACTTGGAAGCCTATATTGTGCTCCAGAGATCGCAGATTCAAATCGCGTTCCCGTCACGTTCACTTAAACATCCTAGACTAGTAAATGAACTACTTAGAAGAAATTAGTCACTTGTAACAGAAGGATGGGTTAAAAATGAAGAGCCTGATCACCTCAAAGTTATCCTTGATCCTGGACGGTGTGACACTCTTGGGGATGCAGATGATGCCTCGCTGGAGAGCGAAGCGGATCAAGACCTGAGCTGGGCTCTTCCCCTTGGCCTCGGCGATTCGCATCACCTCTGGGTCAGCCATCAGATTAGGGTCGGTGTCTTTCACCCTGCAGGAAACACACAAGTGTTCAACATAACACCCCTTAGCAGATCATAACTCTGATTTGTTGAAATTTGGTTGGGGAGGGGGGGGGGGTGTTTCATGATCAGTTTGAAGGGACACCTCCTGAGATTATGACGAGTCCTCAAACACAACTCATCGACTCAATAAGTAGGGTGTATACTGCAGCAAGCTAAAAGAATGTTTGTCCACCGTGAACCCCAAACTGTCAGAAGTTAGAAATTGCTAAGCTGGAGTGCTAAGGATATAACGTCTGACATTTCATTCATTGCAAGTCTAAAATTTTCAACCATTTTGCGTACTTCTGCCATTCTGTCCCCTCCTTACATTTTTTTTCCCCTCAAAAATCCATCACAGATAAAAAGACTATACATGCTTCAGTTTTTCACTTAGATAGTCAGAGAACAGCCGGTACATTGTCGTCCTCATGACCTCTGACCCAGACATACTTTAACTGATTTAAATACGACATGCACAATGGCACCGTGTTCCACATGTACATGTACTTGAGAACTTAACAAAACTAGAAGGCATGTCAAGTACACAAAGCTACTACTACTACCTCAGAAGTTGTGTGGGCATTGTCTATCTTTTTATACATGTACGAGGTGCGGGGTGTGGTATATGAGGAACTCACGAACCCAAATGCAAGTCTTACCATGGACGATCCGGTGAGCCGAGGGGGCTGTATGCCGTGACAGAGATGTTGTTATCCTGGCAGTATCGAACAAGCTCTTCCTGGGTCAACCAAGGATGAAGCTCAATCTGCAAAGAACACATACCATTGAACGAAAGGGAAAACATGTCTCATCGGATCTCACACTATTGCATAACTACACACATAGTGCTAATAATACCAAGTTAAAAAGATAGCACCGTATCCCACATCTCAGCAGTCAACACTTGTTTTGTTATATCGTGCCAATACGTCAAAAAAGTTCAAGGCTTGTAGCTTACTATGCAAGAAATAAATTCATTCAGTGTTATCTTTGATAACTGCGAGCTTTTCTGTTGGACATGAGACTGAGCGGTTGCAATTCCCAGTCAAGAGAATAGGCGCGCCGACAGGCCCTACACGCGCAGGCAACGCAGAGGTAATTTTTTTTTCTTTCTATGTTTTATTGATTTGCAAATGCAATATACATTGGAAAATAAAAACAGGAATCACAAAAAATGAAGGTTATTGAAGAACAATATACTAAAATAAGGAGAAATACTTAAAAATAACACTTATTTTGAGAGAGAAACCAAGAAGAGGAGTTAATTAAAGTGGCAAGCAAGTGTTATAATTACACAACTAGAAATGTGTTTGTGGACAAACACAAGCTGTTTCGGATATTTGAAATACTCTGAGCACAGGATGAACAATCAGTGACGTCACTATAAATGTCATCTACATAAACAGCACATTATAATATGTACATGTCAAGTGTAACCAAATCGAACATTTTAGTTATGTAGATATAGACCTATAAAAGAATAAAATGCCCCTTTAAGGGACTTCACATGACATTTGATGATGATGTCACTTCAATTTCCATCTATAACACACCCATGTGAATTTGCATATCAAGTTTTAACCCCATCAGACTTGTGCTTCCGAAGTTCAGTTTGAAGAAAAACGTGTACAAAACCAATAGGGAAACAATGCATCTTTAATGTGATGTAACCTGACACCTCATGACTCCACGATGATGAATTTCTTCTAAGTCCATCTATGGGTAGTGGTCTAAGTGTGTACCAAGTATTAAGTCGATCACATTTATGAAAGAGCCAAAGTGGAGCGTTTTAAAATGTGTACAAAACCTATGAGAAAAATGTGCATCTTTAATGTGAAGTAACGTAACACCTGATGACGTCACGATCACGAATTTCTTCAAGGACCATCTGTGGGTGGTGGTCTAAATGTGTACCAAGTGTAACGTCGATCGGATTTACGAAAGTGCCGAAATGGAGCGTTTTAAAACGTGTACAAACCCTATGGGGAAAAATGCATCTTTAATGTGACGTAACCTGACTCTTGATGACGTCACAATCACAAATTTCATCTAGGACCATCTGTGGGTGGTGGTCTAAGTATGAATTAAGTTTAGAGTCGATCGAATTTACGAAGATGCCAAACTGGAGTGTTTTAAAACGTGTACAAAACATATGGGCAAAAATACATCTTTAATGTGACGTAACCTGACACCTGATGACGTCACGATCACGAATTTCGTCTAGGACCATCTGTGGGTGGTGGTCTAAGTATGAATTAAGTTTAAAGTCGATCGGATTTACGAAGATGCCAAACTGGAGTGTTTTAAAACGTGTACAAAACATATGGGCAAAAATACATCTTTAATGTGACGTAATCTGGCACCTGATGACGTCACGATCACAAATTTCTTCTAGGACCATCTGTGGGTGGAGGTCTAAGTATGTACCAAGTCTGAAATCAATCGGATTTGAAAAAGTGGCAAAGTGGATTGGTGGAAGAAACGTGTGTTAAACCTATGGAGAAAAAGTCTGAAAAAGGAGAAGAAAAACTAGAAATGTGTTTGTGGACAAACACAAGCTGTTTCGGATATTTGAAATACTGATGAACACTTGATGAAGTCACTTCGAATGTCATCTGCCAAGTGAAAAGTCAATCAGACATATAGTGCCAAAGTATGATTTGAAGAAAAACGTGTACAAAACCTATGGGGAAAAATACATCTTTAATGTGAAGTAACCTTACACTTGATGATGTCACGATCACGAATTTCTTCTAGGGCCATCTGTGGGTGGTAGTCTAAGTGTGTACCAAGTCTAACGTCGATCGGATTTACAAAAGTGCCAAAGTAGAATGTTTTAAAACGTGTACAAACCCTATGGGGAAAAATGCATCTTTAATGTGACGTAACCCAACACCTGATGACGTCACGATCACAAATTTCTTCTAGGACCATCTGTGGGTGATGGTCTAAGTGTGTGCCAAGTCTAAAGTACATCGAATTTACTAAAGTGCCAAAGTGGAGTGTTTTAAAACGTGTACAAACCCTATGGGGAAAATGCATGTTTAATGAGACGTAACCCGACACCTGATAACGTCACGGTCACGAATTTCTTCTAGGACCATCTGTGGGTGGTGGTCTAAGTATGTATCAAGTCTGAGGTCGATCGGATTTACGAAGAGGCCAAAGTGGAGTGTTTTAAAACGTGTACAAAACATATGGGGAAAAATACATCTTTAATGTGACGTAACCTGACACCTGATGACGTCACGGTCACGAATTTCTTCTAGGACCATCTGTGGGTGGTGGTCCAAGTATGTACCAAGTCTGAAATCAATCGGATTTGAAAAAGTGGCAAAGTGGACTGGTGGAAGAAACGTGTGTTAAACCTATGGAGAAAAAGTCTGAAAAAGGAGAAAAAAAAAAAAAACTAGAAATGTGTTTGTGGACAAACACAAGCTGTTTCGGATATTTGAAATACTCTGTGCACGTGATGAACACTTGATGAAGTCACTTCGAATGTCATCTGCCAAGTGAAAAGTCAATCAGACATATAGTATAAGTATGATTTCAAGAAAAACGTGTACAAACCCTAAGGGGAAAAATGCATCTTTAATGTGAAGTAACCTTACACCTGATGATGTCATGATCACGATTTTTTTCTAGGACCATCTGTAGGTGGTAGTCTAAGTGTGTACCAAGTCTAACGTCGATCGGATTTACGAAAGTGCCAAAGTAGAATGTTTTAAAACGTGTACAAACCCAATGGGGAAAAATGCATCTTTAATGTGACGTAACCCAACACCTGATGACGTCATGATCACAAATTTCTTCTAGGACCATCTGTGGGTGGTAGTCTAGGTGTGTATCAAGTCTGAGGTCGATCGGATTTATGAAGAGGCCAATGTGGAGTGTTTTAAAACGTGTACAAAACATATGGGGAAAAATGCATCTTTAATGTGACGTAACCCAACACCTGATGACGTCACGATCACAAATTTCTTCTAGGACCATCTGTGGGTGGTAGTCTAAGTGTGTACCAGGTCTGACGTCGATCGGATTTACAAAAGTGCCAAAGTGGAGTGTTTTATAACGTGTACAAACCCTATGGGGAAAAATGCATCTTTAATGTGACGTAACCCAATACCAGATGACGTCACGATCTCAAATTTCTTTTAGAACCATCTGTGGGTGGTGGTCTAATTAGGTATCAAGTCTGAGGTCGATCGGATTTACGAAGAGGCCAATGTTGAGTGTTTTAAAACGTGTACAAAACATATGGGGAAAAATGCATCTTTAATGTGACGTAACCCGACACCTGATGACGTCACGGTCACAAATTTCTTCTAGGACCATCTGTGGGTGGTGGTCTAAGTATGTATCAAGTCTGAAATCAATCGGATTTGAAAAAGTGGCAAAGTGGACTGGTGGAAGAAACGTGTGTTAAACCTATGGAGAAAAAGTCTGAAAAAGGAGAAGAAAAAAAACTAGAGGTATGCGTTTGTGGACAAACGCAAGCTGTTTCGGCTGTGAGGTGTGTTGATGACATGACGACATCACCTCAAATTTCATAGATATTTGATACGTACATTAGTTACATGCATTTGGAATCTCTAGTTATACAAATACCGTACAATATAGGCCCTGACAATTATCCCTTTAATGGCGGCACATAACGTGATAATGTTTGAAGCAAATCCAAGTTCGAAGCCAATGGAACTAGCACTTTCAGAGATAAATGTTCTGAAATATAATAAATACTATAACTTGAATGTTTGGTCACATGGTATGCGATGACGTCATGAAGACGTCATCATGGTGTGATCATGACGTATAATGTGGTTTTGTACTCATAACACACCCTGGAATACTTGCGTACCAGCTTTGAACCCAATCGCACTGGTACGTCCTAGAGATAGAGAATCTTGAATACTATAGCCGTCAGGTGATATTGTACAATGGTACGTACGTCATGGTGACGGAAATTGTTTTTGAGCCATCAGTGTGTGGTATTGTAAAATCTGATGTCGATCAGCTTTAGCAAATTGCCAAAATATAATTATTAGCTGAAGAAAACATGTAATCCTGTTTGTATCTAGCCCCCTAAAAGCCATGGCTAACCTCCAACACGGAGTGGCCTAGTCATGAAATTTGGCCTGCGTGTCATTTTGCTTGTGTCGATCTGTGATTTTGGCCTTACATGTATTGTCCTGGCTATGGCCATGAGTGCCGGACCAATACAGTTGCACGTCACGTACATTTTTGGACGTTTCATCACAGGAAACACTAGAGGGCAGCAAACAACTTTAACAGTAACATGATTTGTGTTGGGAGTCAAAATACCAATAGTACTGAGCAGACGAGAAGGGAATTAAATTTAATGACGTCTTGGAAAGAATTCCATATACGGACTCCAGTTATTTTCCTAGATATGACTTGAAAAGCACCAAAAGTTGTAAATCTGACGAAGAAACGGAAATTTAGGAGGGGAAAAAATCAAGATTTTCTTTAAAAATACTTTGACGTTTCCTGTCACAGCCCATAGAGGTGGAGGCTTAAATGGAATTCTTTCCAGTGTTCCTAACGTGGCGCACTTGAACAAATCCAAAAATCCCACATTAACATTGAAGAAATTCTTTAAAGTTGTTAACTTCTAATAAATCATGATTATCCCAACTCACAATCCCAACTCACATACCCAACTACAAGTTTGTCACATTACGTAAGCCGCATGAATCTGTGGCATCATGACTGTACCGCGTAGAGTGCGCGGGGACCTGGCCAGCTGTAAGGCGGCAAGGCATGCACACGCACGCTGTCAAAATGTCAAGTTGGATAACGGTTGAGTTGTCCGACCCCATGGGTACAAAGCCTATGGAGAAAACAACGTGCACAATGTCTATGGAGAAAAGAACGTGTACAAACCCTATGGAGAAAAGAACGTGTATAAACCCTATGGAGAAAAAAACGTGTACAAAACCTATGGAGAAAAGAACGTGTACAAACCCTATGGAGAAAAGAACGTGTACAAACCCTATGGGGCAAAATGCATCTTTGATGTGACGTAACTTGACTCTTGATGACGTCACGATCACGAATTTCGTCTAGGACCATCTGTGGGTGGTGGTCTAAGTATGAATTAAGTTTAAAGTCGATCGGATTTACGAAGATGCCAAACTGGAGTGTTTTAAAACGTGTACAAAACATATGGGCAAAAATACATCTTTAATGTGACGTAACCTGACACCTGATGACGTCACGATCACAAATTTCTTCTAGGACCATCTGTGGGTGGTGGTCTAAGTATGTACCAAGTCTGAAATCAATCGGATTTAAAAAAGTGGCAAAGTGGATTGGTGGAAGAAACGTGTGTTAAAGCTATGGAGAAAAAGTCTGAAAAAGGAGAAGAAAAAAAAGAAAAAAAAAAATCTTAACGAAAACAAGAGCTGTTTCGGTGTGTCACCGAAACAGCTAAAAAAAAAGAAAAAAAAAAATCTTAACGAAAACAAGAGCTGTTTCGGTGTGTCACCGAAACAGCTAAAAAGAAAAAAAAAGAAAAAAAAAATCTTAACGAAAACAAGAGCTGTTTCGGTGTGTCACCGAAACAGCTAAAAAGAAAAAACTAGAAATGTGTTTGTGTACAAACACAAGCTGTTTCGGATATTTGAAATACTGATGAACACTTGATGAAGTCACTTCGAATGTCATCTGCCAAGTGAAAAGTTAATCAGACATATAGTGCCAAAGTATGATTTGAAGAAAAACGTGTACAAAACCTATGGGGAAAAATACATCTTTAATGTGAAGTAACCTTACACTTGATGATGTCACGATCACGAATTTCTTCTAGGACCATCTGTGGGTGGTAGTCTAAGTGTGTACCAAGTCTAACGTCGATCGGATTTACGAAAGTGCCAAAGTAGAATGTTTTAAAACGTGTACAAACCCTATGGGGAAAAATGCATCTTTAATGAGACGTAACCCGACACCTGATAACGTCACGGTCACGAAATTTCTTCTAGGACCATCTGTGGGTGGTGGTCTGAGTATGTATCAAGTCTGAGGTCGATCGGATTTACGAAGAGGCCAAAGTGGAGTGTTTTAAAACGTGTACAAAACATATGGGGAAAAATACATCTTTAATGTGACGTAACCTGACACCTGATGACGTCACGGTCACGAATTTCTTCTAGGACCATCTGTGGGTGGTGGTTCAAGTATGTACCAAGTCTGAAATCAATCGGATTTAAAAAAGTGGCAAAGTGGACTGGTGGAAGAAACGTGTGTTAAACCTATGGAGAAAAAGTCTGAAAAAGGAGAAAAAAAAAAACTAGAAATGTGTTTGTGGACAAACACAAGCTGTTTCGGATATTTGAAATACTCTGTGCACGTGATGAACACTTGATGAAGTCACTTCGAATGTCATCTGCCAAGTGAAAAGTCAATCAGACATATAGTATAAGTATGATTTCAAGAAAAACGTGTACAAACCCTAAGGGGAAAAATGCATCTTTAATGTGAAGTAACCTTACACCTGATGATGTCATGATCACGATTTTTTTCTAGGACCATCTGTAGGTGGTAGTCTAAGTGTGTACCAAGTCTAACGTCGATCGGATTTACGAAAGTGCCAAAGTAGAATGTTTTAAAACGTGTACAAACCCAATGGGGAAAAATGCATCTTTAATGTGACGTAACCCAACACCTGATGACGTCATGATCACAAATTTCTTCTAGGACCATCTGTGGGTGGTAGTCTAGGTGTGTATCAAGTCTGAGGTCGATCGGATTTATGAAGAGGCCAATGTGGAGTGTTTTAAAACGTGTACAAAACATATGGGGAAAAATGCATCTTTAATGTGACGTAACCCAACACCTGATGACGTCACGATCACAAATTTCTTCTAGGACCATCTGTGGGTGGTAGTCTAAGTGTGTACCAGGTCTGACGTCGATCGGATTTACAAAAGTGCCAAAGTGGAGTGTTTTATAACGTGTACAAACCCTATGGGGAAAAATGCATCTTTAATGTGACGTAACCCAATACCAGATGACGTCACGATCTCAAATTTCTTTTAGAACCATCTGTGGGTGGTGGTCTAATTAGGTATCAAGTCTGAGGTCGATCGGATTTACGAAGAGGCCAATGTTGAGTGTTTTAAAACGTGTACAAAACATATGGGGAAAAATGCATCTTTAATGTGACGTAACCCGACACCTGATGACGTCACGGTCACAAATTTCTTCTAGGACCATCTGTGGGTGGTGGTCTAAGTATGTATCAAGTCTGAAATCAATCGGATTTGAAAAAGTGGCAAAGTGGACTGGTGGAAGAAACGTGTGTTAAACCTATGGAGAAAAAGTCTGAAAAAGGAGAAGAAAAAAAACTAGAGGTATGCGTTTGTGGACAAACGCAAGCTGTTTCGGCTGTGAGGTGTGTTGATGACATGACGACATCACCTCAAATTTCATAGATATTTGATACGTACATTAGTTACATGCATTTGGAATCTCTAGTTATACAAATACCGCACAATATAGGCCCTGACAATTATCCCTTTAATGGCGGCACATAACGTGATAATGTTTGAAGCAAATCCAAGTTCAAGCCAATGGAACTAGCACTTTCAGAGATAAATGTTCTGAAATATAATAAATACTATAACTTGAATGTTTGGTCACATGGTATGCGATGACGTCATGAAGACGTCATCATGGTGTGATCATGACGTATAATGTGGTTTTGTACTCATAACACACCCTGGAATACTTGCGTACCAGCTTTGAACCCAATCGCACTGGTACGTCCTAGAGATAGAGAATCTTGAATACTATAGCCGTCAGGTGATATTGTACAATGGTACGTACGTCATGGTGACGGAAATTGTTTTTGAGCCATCAGTGTGTGGTATTGTAAAATCTGATGTCGATCAGCTTTAGCAAATTGCCAAAATATAATTATTAGCTGAAGAAAACATGTAATCCTGTTTGTATCTAGCCCCCTAAAAGCCATGGCTAACCTCCAACACGGAGTGGCCTAGTCATGAAATTTGGCCTGCGTGTCATTTTGCTTGTGTCGATCTGTGATTTTGGCCTTACATGTATTGTCCTGGCTATGGCCATGAGTGCCGGACCAATACAGTTGCACGTCACGTACATTTTTGGACGTTTCATCACAGGAAACACTAGAGGGCAGCAAACAACTTTAACAGTAACATGATTTGTGTTGGGAGTCAAAATACCAATAGTACTGAGCAGACGAGAAGGGAATTAAATTTAATGACGTCTTGGAAAGAATTCCATATACGGACTCCAGTTATTTTCCTAGATATGACTTGAAAAGCACCAAAAGTTGTAAATCTGACGAAGAAACGGAAATTTAGGAGGGGAAAAATCAAGATTTTCTTTAAAAATACTTTGACGTTTCCTGTCACAGCCCATAGAGGTGGAGGCTTAAATGGAATTCTTTCCAGTGTTCCTAACGTGGCGCACTTGAACAAATCCAAAAATCCCACATTAACATTGAAGAAATTCTTTAAAGTTGTTAACTTCTAATAAATCATGATTATCCCAACTCACAATCCCAACTCACATACCCAACTACAAGTTTGTCACATTACGTAAGCCGCATGAATCTGTGGCATCATGACTGTACCGCGTAGAGTGCGCGGGGACCTGGCCAGCTGTAAGGCGGCAAGGCATGCACACGCACGCTGTCAAAATGTCAAGTTGGATAACGGTTGAGTTGTCCGACCCCATGGGTACAAAGCCTATGGAGAAAACAACGTGCACAATGTCTATGGAGAAAAGAACGTGTACAAACCCTATGGAGAAAAGAACGTGTATAAACCCTATGGAGAAAAAAACGTGTACAAAACCTATGGAGAAAAGAACGTGTACAAACCCTATGGAGAAAAGAACGTGTACAAACCCTATGGGGCAAAATGCATCTTTGATGTGACGTAACTTGACTCTTGATGACGTCACGATCACGAATTTCGTCTAGGACCATCTGTGGGTGGTGGTCTAAGTATGAATTAAGTTTAAAGTCGATCGGATTTACGAAGATGCCAAACTGGAGTGTTTTAAAACGTGTACAAAACATATGGGCAAAAATACATCTTTAATGTGACGTAACCTGACACCTGATGACGTCACGATCACAAATTTCTTCTAGGACCATCTGTGGGTGGTGGTCTAAGTATGTACCAAGTCTGAAATCAATCGGATTTAAAAAAGTGGCAAAGTGGATTGGTGGAAGAAACGTGTGTTAAAGCTATGGAGAAAAAGTCTGAAAAAGGAGAAGAAAAAAAAACTAGAAATGTGTTTGTGGACAAACACAAGCTGTTTCGGATATTTGAAATACTCTGTGCACGTGATGAACACTTGATGAAGTCACTTCGAATGTCATCTGCCAAGTGAAAAGGCAATCAGACATACATTTATAGTGCCAAAGTATGATTTGAAGAAACACGTGTACAAAACCTATGGGAAAATGCATCTTTAATGTGAAGTAACCTTACACCTAATGATGTCACGATCACGAATTTCTTCTAGGACCATCTGTGGGTGGTAGTCTAAGGGTGTACCAAGTCTAACGTCAATCGGATTTACGAAAGTGCCAAAGTAGAATGTTTAAAACGTGTACAAACCCTATGGTGAAATATGCATCTTTAATGTGATGTAACCCAACATCTGATGACGTCACGATCACAAATTTCTTCTAGGACCATCTGTGGGTGATGGTCTAAGTGTGTGCCAAGTCTAAAGTCCATCGGATTTACGAATGTGCCAAAGTGGAGTGTTTTAAAACGTGTACAAAACATATGGGGAAAACTGCATCTTTAATGCGACGTAACCCGACACCTGATGACGTCACGGTCACAAATTTCTTCTAGAACCATTTGTGGGTGGTGGTCTAAGTATGTATCAAGTCTGAGGTCGATCGGATTTACAAAAGTGCCAAACTTGAGTGTTTTATAACGTGTACAAACCATATGGGGAAAAATGCATCTTTAATGTGACGTAACCCGACACCTGATGAAGTTACGGTCACGAATTTCTTCTAGGACCATCTGTGGGTGGTGGTCTAAGTATGTATCAAGTCTGAAATCAATCGGATTTGAAAAAGTGGCAAAGTGGACTGGTGGAAGAAACGTGTGTTAAACCTATGGAGAAAAAGTCTGAAAAAGGAGAAAAAAAAAAAATAAAAGATGCAAAGTTAGGGCGCCCTCACATGACGACCACAGAAGTGATACTGTCGCCACCGATATTTTCACATTAACACTTCCCAATATGAGGGCATTCAAAGTTTCAACGCAACGGGACGCATGCTTACAAAGATAAAGGGCTGCAAATGATGCTATGTTAGGGCGCCCTCACATGACGACCGATGACGTCACCTTGACTTAACCTATATTCTGGTGTATAACAGTTTCAAGTTTGTGTGAATGCAAAGCTTCAACCAAATCGGATGCATACTCGTGGGGATATGGAAATTATGCAAAGTTAGGGCGCCCTCACATGACAGCTAATGACGTCGCGATGACGTCACCTATATTGCCGCACGAAACACACCCCAATGTGAGCGCATGCAAAGTTTCAACACAATCGGACCCATACTTGCAAAGTTACAGGGCTGCAACAAATGCAAAGTTAGGGCGCCCTCACATGACACCTGATGACGTCACCATGACGACAACCTTACAGGACCATCTGTGGGTGGTGGTCTAAGTATGTATCAGGTCTGAGGTCGATCGGATTTACGAAGAGGCCAAAGTGGAGTGTTTTAAAACGTGTACAAAACATATGGGGAAAAATGCATCTTTAATGTGACGTAACCCGACACCTGATGACGTCACGGTCACGAATTTCTTCTAGGACCATCTGTGGGTGGTAGTCTAAATATGTATCAAGTCTGAAATCAATCGGATTTGAAAAAGTGGCAAAGTGGACTGGTGGAAGAAACGTGTGTTAAACCTATGGAGAGAAAGTCTGAAAAAGGAGAAAAAAAAAAAGAAAAAAAAGAAAAAAAAAGAAAAAAAAAAATCTTAACGAAAACAAGAGCTGTTTCGGTGTGTCACCGAAACAGCTAAAAAAAAAGAAAAAAAAAAATCTTAACGAAAACAAGAGCTGTTTCGGTGTGTCACCGAAACAGCTAACTAGAAATGTGTTTGTGGACAAACACAAGCTGTTTCGGATATTTTAAATACTCTGTGCACGTGATGAACACTTGATGAAGTCACTTCGAATGTCATCTGCCAAGTGAAAAGTCAATCAGACATACAGGTGTATAGTGCCAAAGTATTATTTGAAGAAAAACTTGTACAAAACCTATGGGGAAAAATGCATCTTTAATGTAAAGTAACCTTACACCTGATGATGTCACGATCACGAATTTCTTCTAGGACCATCTGTTGGTGTTGGTCTAAGTATGTACCAAGTCTGAGGTTGATCGGATTTACAAAGAGTCGAAAGTGGAGTGTTTTAAAACGTGTACAAAACATATGGAGAAAAATGAATCTTTAATGTGACGTAACCCGACACCTGATGACGTCACGGTCACGAATTTCTTCTAGGACCATCTGTGGGTGATGGTCTATGTGTGTACCAAGTGTAACGTCAATCAGATTTACGAAAGTGCCGAAATGGAGCGTTTTAAAACGTGTACAAACCCTATGGGGCAAAATGCATCTTTATTGTGACGTAACCTGACTCTTGATTACGTCACGATCACGAATTTCGTCTAGGACCATCTGTGGGTGGTGGTCTAAGTATAAATTCAGTTTAAAGTCGATTGGATTTACGAAGATGCCAAACTAGAGTGTTTTAAAACGTGTACAAAACATATGGGCGAAAATACATCTTTAATGTGACGTAACCTGACACCTGATGACGTCACGATCACAAATTTCTTCTAGGACCATCTGTGGGTGGTGGTCTAAGTATGTACCAAGTCTGAAATCAATCGGATTTTAAAAAGTGGCAAAGTGGATTGGTGGAAGAAACGTGTGTTAAACCTATGGAGAAAAAGTCTGAAAAAGGAGAAGAAAAAAAAAACTAGAAATGTGTTTGTGGACAAACACAAGCTGTTTCGGATATTTGAAATACTCTGTGCACGTGATGAACACTTGATGAAGTCACTTCGAATGTCATCTGCCAAGTGAAAAGTCAATCAGACATATAGTATAAGTATGATTTCAAGAAAAACGTGTACAAACCCTAAGGGGAAAAATGCATCTTTAATGTGAAGTAACCTTACACCTGATGATGTCATGATCACGATTTTTTTCTAGGACCATCTGTAGGTGGTAGTCTAAGTGTGTACCAAGTCTAACGTCGATCGGATTTACGAAAGTGCCAAAGTAGAATGTTTTAAAACGTGTACAAACCCAATGGGGAAAAATGCATCTTTAATGTGACGTAACCCAACACCTGATGACGTCATGATCACAAATTTCTTCTAGGACCATCTGTGGGTGGTAGTCTAGGTGTGTATCAAGTCTGAGGTCGATCGGATTTATGAAGAGGCCAATGTGGAGTGTTTTAAAACGTGTACAAAACATATGGGGAAAAATGCATCTTTAATGTGACGTAACCCAACACCTGATGACGTCACGATCACAAATTTCTTCTAGGACCATCTGTGGGTGGTAGTCTAAGTGTGTACCAGGTCTGACGTCGATCGGATTTACAAAAGTGCCAAAGTGGAGTGTTTTATAACGTGTACAAACCCTATGGGGAAAATGCATCTTTAATGTGACGTAACCCAATACCAGATGACGTCACGATCTCAAATTTCTTTTAGAACCATCTGTGGGTGGTGGTCTAATTAGGTATCAAGTCTGAGGTCGATCGGATTTACGAAGAGGCCAATGTTGAGTGTTTTAAAACGTGTACAAAACATATGGGGAAAAATGCATCTTTAATGTGACGTAACCCGACACCTGATGACGTCACGGTCACAAATTTCTTCTAGGACCATCTGTGGGTGGTGGTCTAAGTATGTATCAAGTCTGAAATCAATCGGATTTGAAAAAGTGGCAAAGTGGACTGGTGGAAGAAACGTGTGTTAAACCTATGGAGAAAAAGTCTGAAAAAGGAGAAGAAAAAAGAAAAAAAAAAATCTTAACGAAAACAAGAGCTGTTTCGGTGTGTCACCGAAACAGCTAAAAAAAAGAAAAAGAAAAAAAAAAATCTTAACGAAAACAAGAGCTGTTTCGGTGTGTCACCGAAACAGCTAAAAAGAAAAAAGAAAAAAAAAATCTTAACGAAAACAAGAGCTGTTTCGGTGTGTCACCGAAACAGCTAAAAAAAAAAAAAAAAGAAAAAAAAGAAAAAAGAACTAGAAATGTGTTTGTGGACAAACACAAGCTGTTTCGGATATTTGAAATACTCTGAGCACGGGATGAACAATCAGTGACGTCACTATAAATGTCATCTACATAAACAGCACATTATAATATGTACATGTCAAGTTACAACCAAATCGAACATTTTAGTTATGTAGATATAGACCTATAAAAGAATAAAATGCCCCTTTAAGGGACTTCACATGACATTTGATGATGATGTCACTTCAATTTCCATCTATAACACACCCATGTGAATTTGCATATCAAGTTTTAACCCCATCAGACTTGTGCTTCCGAAGTTCAGTTTGAAGAAAAACGTGTACAAAACCAATAGGGAAACAATGCATCTTTAATGTGATGTAACCTGACACCTCATGACTCCACGATGATGAATTTCATCTAGGTCCATCTATGGGTAGTGGTCTAAGTGTGTACCAAGTATCAAGTCGATCACATTTATGAAAGTGCCAAAGTGGAGCGTTTTAAAATGTGTTCAAAACCTATGAGAAAAATGTGCATCTTTAATGTGAAGTAACGTAACACCTGATGACGTCACGATCACGAATTTCTTCAAGGACCATCTGTGGGTGGTGGTCTAAGTGTGTACCAAGTATAACGTCGATCGGATTTACGAAAGTGCCGAAATGGAGCGTTTTAAAACGTGTACAAACCCTATGGGGCAAAATGCATCTTTAATGTGACGTAACCTGACTCTTGATGACGTCACAATCACGAATTTCATCTAGGACCATCTGTGGGTGGTGGTCTAAGTATGAATTAAGTTTAGAGTCGATCGGATTTACGAAGATGCCAAACTGGAGTGTTTTAAAACGTGTACAAAACATATGGGCAAAAATACATCTTTAATGTGACGTAACCTGACACCTGATGACGTCATGATCACAAATTTCTTCTAGGACCATCTGTGGGTGGAGGTCTAAGTATGTACCAAGTCTGAAATCAATCGGATTTAAAAAAGTGGCAAAGTGGATTGGTGGAAGAAACGTGTGTTAAACCTATGGAGAAAAAGTCTGAAAAAGGAGAAGAAAAAAAAGAAACTAGACGGACGTTGTGTTTGTAGGTAAACAAACACCGAGCTGTTTCGGTGTTTTTTTTCTGTCTTTGAATGAAAAAGATTGACGTGGCCATCGGTGGCTATCGAACCCAGAACCTTTGTGTGGGGATTCCAAGTTTTTGCCGTGTGTGCCAAGTGTGTGAAGTCGATTTATGTCAGACGTCCTAAATCCACGTGGTTCAATGTGTGCGCAGTCCTCTTTTCTTTGCGTTTGGGAACGGGTGCGCGTGCAAAGCGTACATGTACCTGTGCGCAGATGATGATAGCGGGTCGAGGATAGATTTAGGAAAGTGTGAAAGTGTACCTGTATTTAGCAACTTATTTCTGGTGTCTATATTTGAAGTAGGAAAGACGAAATGTGTTCAACTATGTTGGGAGTGAAAATACCAATAGTACTGAGCAGACGAAAAGGGAATTAAATTTAATGACGTCTTGGAAAGAATTCCATATACGGACTCCAGTTATTTTCCTAGATATGACTTGAAAAGTACCAAAAGTTGTAAATCTGACGAAGAAACGGAAATTTAGGAGGGGAAAAAATCAAGATTTTCTTTAAAAATACTTTGACGTTTCCTGTCATGGCCCATAGAGGTGGAGGCTTATATGGAATTCTTTCCAGTGTTCCTAACGTGGCGCACTTGAACAAATCCCCAAAAATCCCACATTAACATTTAAGAAATTCTTTAAAGTTGTTAACTTCTGATAAATCATGATTATTCCAACTCACATACCCAACTACAAGTTTGTCACATTTACGTAAGCCGCATAAATCTGTGGCATCATGACTGTACCGCGTAGAGTGCGCGGGGACCTGGCCAGCTGTAGGGCGGCAAGGCATGCACGCGCACGCTGTTAAAATGTCAAGTTGGATAACGGTCGAGTTGTCTGACCCTGGCCCCATGGGTACAAAGCCTATGGAGAAAACAACGTGCACAATGCCTATGGAGAAAAGAACGTGTACAAACCCTATGGAGAAAAGAACGTGTACAAACCCTATGGAGAAAAGAACGTGTACAAACCCTATGGAGAAAAGAACGTGTACAAAACCTATGGAGAAAAGAACGTGTACAAACCCTATGGAGAAAAGAACGTGTACAAACCCTATGGACAAAAATTGCAACTTTAATGTTACGTAACTTGACACTTGATGACGTCATGATTACGAATTTCTTTTAGGACCATCTATGGATGATGTTCTAAGTGTGTGCCAAGTCTGAGGTTGATGCAATTTAAGAAAGTGCCAAAGTGCCCTTGCAGAAGAAAAAACGTGTACAAAACCTATGGAGAAGAGTCTGAAAGAGAAAAAGAAAAAAAAACTAGACGGACGTTGTGTTTGTAGGTAAACAAACACCGAGCTGTTTCGGTGTTTTTTTTCTGTCTTTGAATGAAAAAGATTGACGTGGCCATCGGTGGCTATCGAACCCAGAACCTTTGTGTGGGGATTCCAAGTTTTTGCCGTGTGTGCCAAGTGTGTGAAGTCGATTTATGTCAGACGTCCTAAATCCACGTGGTTCAATGTGTGCGCAGTCCTCTTTTCTTTGCGTTTGGGAACGGGTGCGCGTGCAAAGCGTACATGTACCTGTGCGCAGATGATGATAGCGGGTCGAGGATAGATTTAGGAAAGTGTGAAAGTGTACCTGTATTTAGCAACTTATTTCTGGTGTCTATATTTGAAGTAGGAAAGACGAAATGTGTTCAACTATGTTGGGAGTGAAAATACCAATAGTACTGAGCAGACGAAAAGGGAATTAAATTTAATGACGTCTTGGAAAGAATTCCATATACGGACTCCAGTTATTTTCCTAGATATGACTTGAAAAGTACCAAAAGTTGTAAATCTGACGAAGAAACGGAAATTTAGGAGGGGAAAAAATCAAGATTTTCTTTAAAAATACTTTGACGTTTCCTGTCATGGCCCATAGAGGTGGAGGCTTATATGGAATTCTTTCCAGTGTTCCTAACGTGGCGCACTTGAACAAATCCCCAAAATCCCACATTAACATTTAAGAAATTCTTTAAAGTTGTTAACTTCTGATAAATCATGATTATTCCAACTCACATACCCAACTACAAGTTTGTCACATTTACGTAAGCCGCATAAATCTGTGGCATCATGACTGTACCGCGTAGAGTGCGCGGGGACCTGGCCAGCTGTAGGGCGGCAAGGCATGCACGCGCACGCTGTTAAAATGTCAAGTTGGATAACGGTCGAGTTGTCTGACCCTGGCCCCATGGGTACAAAGCCTATGGAGAAAACAACGTGCACAATGCCTATGGAGAAAAGAACGTGTACAAACCCTATGGAGAAAAGAACGTGTACAAACCCTATGGAGAAAAGAACGTGTACAAACCCTATGGAGAAAAGAACGTGTACAAAACCTATGGAGAAAAGAACGTGTACAAACCCTATGGAGAAAAGAACGTGTACAAACCCTATGGACAAAAATTGCAACTTTAATGTTACGTAACTTGACACTTGATGACGTCATGATTACGAATTTCTTTTAGGACCATCTATGGATGATGTTCTAAGTGTGTGCCAAGTCTGAGGTTGATGCAATTTAAGAAAGTGCCAAAGTGCCCTTGCAGAAGAAAAAACGTGTACAAAACCTATGGAGAAGAGTCTGAAAGAGAAAAAGAAAAAAAAAAAAAAAGAAAAAAAAAAACTTTAACGAAAACAAGAGCTGTTTCGGTTGTAACCGAAACAGCTAAAAAAAAGAAAAAAAAAAACTTTAACGAAAACAAGAGCTGTTTCGGTTGTAACCGAAACAGCTAAAAACTAGAAATGTGTTTGTGGACAAACACAAGCTGTTTCGGATATTTGAAATACTCTGTGCACGTGATGAACACTTAATGAAGTCACTTCGAATGTCATCTGTCAAGTGTAAAGTCAATCAGCATACAGGTGTATAGTGCCAAAGTATTATTTGAAGAAAAACCTGTACAAAACCTATGGGGAAAAATGCATCTTTAATGTGAAGTAACCTTACACCTGATGATGTCACGTTCACAAATTTCTTCCAGGACCATCTGTGGGTGGTAGTCTAAGTGTGTACCAAGTCTAACGTCGATCAGATGTATGAAAGTGCCAAAGTAGAGTGTTTTAAAAAGTGTACAAAACCTATGGGGAAAAATCATCTTTAATGTGACATAACCCAACACCTGATGACGTCATGATCACAAATTTCTTCTAGGACCATCTGTGGGTGGTGGTCTAACTATTTTCCAAGTCTGAAATCGATCGGATTTAAAAAAGTGGCAAAGTGGATTGGTAGAAGAAACATGTGTTAAACCTATGGAGAAAAAGTCTGAAAAAGGAGAAGAAAAAACTAGAGGTCTATGTCTGTTTGCAACAGAGCATAGGGCTTTTCCGCATTATTTTTTTTTAATTGGGGTCATGTTTTTGGTTTGGTGCAAAACTGTGTGCATTTATGTTTTGTCTAACAAACCTCATTCAAAGGGAAATTTGATTTTGGCATATTGCATTTGTGAGATACGGCAAAAGTCTTATATATAAAAAATATATATATAATCACAAGATGACGTCATTATGACGTCAGTTCAATATTTATTTGTAACACATCCCGGCCTACCCCCAAACCAAGTTTCAACCCAATCTGATGTACTGTTCGTGAGATATAGGGGCTTAAAATGTACAAGTTAACGATGATGTCACAAGTGTAATGATGACGTCATCGTAACAATACTTGGCAGTGCTCAATTTTTTATTGTGGTTTTAGTCTGTACCAAGTTTGAAAACAATCGGATTAATAAAAGTGTTAAATTTTGTAAGCAGAATAAAATAAGCAATATTAAAAAAATCTTTAAAAATCGACCGATGACGTCATCGTGACGTCATTCAAGATTTTGTGTACTAGTGTCATTATCTACCCACCCACCAAGTTTCATGATGATCGGACGTTGCCTTATATGTGTTTCAAAATCGCATTTTTGCTGACGTCATCATGACGTCACGCATTTTTCCAATTTTTGTGCATATATCTATTGCCCAGCGAACCTAATACAAAAAGAATTTCGAGTTTATCATATTGCGTTAGTGAGATATGGCAAAAGTCTTCAAAAATTCAAAATTAAATATAAAATCACATGATGACGTCATGATGACGTCATCTCAAATTTTATCTATAACACTTCCCGGTCTAACCACATGCTGAGTTTCAAGCCATTCGGACATACCGTTCTGTAGATATAGGGCTTTGAAATATGCAACGTTGCGATGACGTCACATGACCAATGAAAAAGTCATCATTGCGTCTATCTTCGCGAACGACCTTTGCTATATGTTCTATGACTATGTTAAGTTTTGTTGTCATATGACTTTGTTTTATGCCAAAAGTGTTTGCTAGAAAAAACGTGCACAAAGTCTATGGCATTTTGGTTGGAAGTCCCAAGAGGAAAAAAAAAAAAAAAAAAAAAAGAAAAAAGAAAAAAAATTCGTAGAGAAACAAAGGCTTTTCCGCAACTTTGCGGAAAAGCCAAAAAAGATATATAGTGCCAAACTATATAGAAAAACGTGTACAAAACCTATGGGGCAATATGCATCTTTAATGTGAAGTAACCTTACGCCTGATGATGTCACAATCACCAATTTCTTCTAGGACCATCTGTGGGTGGTAGTCTAAGTGTTTACCAAGTCGAACGTCGATCATATTTACAAAAGTGCCAAAGTAGAATGTTTTAAAACGTGTACAAATCCTATGGGGAAAAATGCATCTTTAAAGTGACGTAACCCAACACCTGATGACGTCACGATCGCGAATTTCTTCTAGGACCATCTGTGGGTGGTGGTGCAACTATGTATCAAGTCTGAGGTCGATCGGATTTACGAAGAGGCCAAAGTGGAGTGTTTTAAAACGTGTACAAAACATATGGGGAAAAATGCATCTTTAATGTGACGTAACCCAACACCTGATGACGTCATGGTCACGAATTTCTTCTAGGACCATCTGTGGGTGGTGGTATAAGTATGTATAAAGTCTGAGGTCGATCGGATTTACGAAGAGGCCAAAGTGGAGTGTTTTAAAACGTGTACAAAACATATGGGGAAAATGCATCTTTAATGTGACGTAACCCGACACCCGATGACGTCACGGTCACGAATTTCTTCTAGGACCATCTGTGGGTGGCGGTCTAAGTATGTACCAAGTCTGAAATCGATCGGATTTAAAAAAGTGGCAAAGTGGACTGGTGGAAGAAACGTGTGTTAAACCTATGGAGAAAAAGTCTGAAAAAGGAGAAGAAAAAAAAACTAGAAATGTGTTTGTGGACAAACACAAGCTGTTTCGGATATTTGAAATACTCTGTGCACGTGATGAACACTTGATGAAGTCACTTCGAATGTCATCTGGCAAGTGAAAAGTCAATCAGACATATAGTGCCAAAGTATGATTTGAAGAAAAACGTGTACAAACCCTATGGGGGAAAAATGCATCTTTAATGTGAAGTAACCTTACACCTGATGATGTCACGATCACAAATTTCTGCTAGGACCATCTGTAGGTGGTAGTCTAAGTGTGTACCAAGTCTAACGTCGATCGGATTTACGAAAGTGCCAAAGTAGAATGTTTTAAAACGTGTACAAACCCTATGGGGAAAATTGCATCTTTAATGTGACGTAACCCAACACCTGATGACGTCACGATCACAAATTTCTTCTAGGACCATCTGTGGGTGGTAGTCTAAGTGTGTACTAATTCTGATGTCGATCGGATTTACAAAAGTGCCAAAGTGGAGTGTTTTATAACGTGTACGAACCCTAGGGGAAAAATGCATCTTTAATGTGACGTAACCCAGCACCAGATGACGTCAGGATCACAAATTTCTTCTAGAACCATCTGTGGGTGGTGGTCTAAGTATGTATTAAGTCTGAGGTCGATCAGATTTACGAAGAGGCCAAAGTGGAGTGTTTAAAAACGTGTACAAAACATATGGGGGAAAATGCATCTTTAATGTGACGTAACCCGACACCTGATGACGTCACGGTCACGAATTTCTTCGAGGACCATCTGTGGGTGGTGGTCTAAGTGTGTACCAAGTGTAACGTCGATCGGATTTACGAAAGTGCCAAAATGGAGCGTTTTAAAACGTGTACAAAACATATAAGGAAAAATGCATCTTTAATGTGACGTAACCCGACACCTGATGACGTCACGGTCACGAATTTCTTCAAGGACCATCTGTGGGTGGTAGTCTAAGTGTGTACTAATTCTGACGTCGATCGGATTTACAAAAGTGCCAAAATGGAGCGTTTTAAAACGTGTACAAACCCTATGGGGCAAAATGCATCTTTGATGTGACGTAACTTGACTCTTGATGACGTCACGATCACGAATTTCGTCTAGGACCATCTGTGGGTGGTGGTCTAAGTATGAATTAAGTTTAAAGTCAATCGGATATACGAAGATGCCAAACTGGAGTGTTTTAAAACGTGTACAAAACATATGGGCAAAAATACATCTTTAATGTGACGTAACCTGACACCTGATGACGTCACGATCACAAATTTCTTCTAGGACCATCTGTGGGTGGTGGTCTAAGTATGTACCAAGTCTGAAATCAATCGGATTTAAAAAAGTGGCAAAGTCGATTGGTGGAAGAAACGTGTGTTAAACCTATGGAGAAAAAGTCTGAAAAAGGAGAAGAAAAAAAAAAAAGAAAAAAAAAAATCTTAACGAAAACAAGAGCTGTTTCGGTGTGTCACCGAAACAGCTAAAAAAAAGAAAACTAGAAATGTGTTTGTGGACAAACACAAGCTGTTTCGGATATTTGAAATACTCTGTGCACGTGATGAACACTTGATGAAGGAAGTCACTTCGAATGTCATCTGCCAAGTGAAAAGTCAATCAGACATATAGTATAAGTATGATTTCAAGAAAAACGTGTACAAACCCTAAGGGGAAAAATGCATCTTTAATGTGAAGTAACCTTACACCTGATGATGTCATGATCACGATTTTTTTCTAGGACCATCTGTAGGTGGTAGTCTAAGTGTGTACCAAGTCTAACGTCGATCGGATTTACGAAAGTGCCAAAGTAGAATGTTTTAAAACGTGTACAAACCCAATGGGGAAAAATGCATCTTTAATGTGACGTAACCCAACACCTGATGACGTCATGATCACAAATTTCTTCTAGGACCATCTGTGGGTGGTAGTCTAGGTGTGTATCAAGTCTGAGGTCGATCGGATTTATGAAGAGGCCAATGTGGAGTGTTTTAAAACGTGTACAAAACATATGGGGAAAAATGCATCTTTAATGTGACGTAACCCAACACCTGATGACGTCACGATCACAAATTTCTTCTAGGACCATCTGTGGGTGGTAGTCTAAGTGTGTACCAGGTCTGACGTCGATCGGATTTACAAAAGTGCCAAAGTGGAGTGTTTTATAACGTGTACAAACCCTATGGGGAAAAATGCATCTTTAATGTGACGTAACCCAATACCAGATGACGTCACGATCTCAAATTTCTTTTAGAACCATCTGTGGGTGGTGGTCTAATTAGGTATCAAGTCTGAGGTCGATCGGATTTACGAAGAGGCCAATGTTGAGTGTTTTAAAACGTGTACAAAACATATGGGGAAAAATGCATCTTTAATGTGACGTAACCCGACACCTGATGACGTCACGGTCACAAATTTCTTCTAGGACCATCTGTGGGTGGTGGTCTAAGTATGTATCAAGTCTGAAATCAATCGGATTTGAAAAAGTGGCAAAGTGGACTGGTGGAAGAAACGTGTGTTAAACCTATGGAGAAAAAGTCTGAAAAAGGAGAAGAAAAAAAAAAAAAAAGAAAAAAAAAAATCTTAACGAAAACAAGAGCTGTTTCGGTGTGTCACCGAAACAGCTAAAAAAAAATCTTAACGAAAACAAGAGCTGTTTCGGTGTGTCACCGAAACAGCTAAAAAAAGAAAAAAAAAAAAAAAAAGAAAAAAGAAAAAAAAAAATCTTAACGAAAACAAGAGCTGTTTCGGTGTGTACACCGAAACAGCTAAAAAAAAAAATCTTAACAAAAACAAGAGCTGTTTCGGTGTGTACACCGAAACAGCTAATTAATATTGATACACCGCAGTGTATATGAGGTAATTTATACGCAACACAGTGTATATGAGGTAATTTACATGGAACGCAGTGTATATGAAGTGAACGATTTGGGTTACTTTTTTTACAGATTGGACAAGTGGCTGTTCTGGACCAATGAAATCGCAGAATCCAAGACACGATGTAGCAAATTCTATGCTCACCTGGTGGTTGGCTATCGGGACCTTGTTGATAGCCTGAATCTCCTTGATCATCTTCAGGTTGAAGTTGGACACGCCGATGGCCTTGCACATGCCTTTTTCCACAAGCTGCTCCATCGCCTTGAAACGGAAGGACACAAACCAGATTGTAGTCGGACATCGGATATTTACCAACCATAAACCCATGTTTATAAATAAAATAGACCTCTGTGGTAATGAAGTCACGTTTTGTTTACAAGTGCGCTTTCCTACGGGAGCCAGGTGAGACGAGAGTCACCAAGCTCCTTCAGAAAGGGCACATCTAAAAAAAAAAAGAAAAAAAGTGTGGCATCATTATAAGGGCGTCCAACACCGTATGGGGAACTGCACACACATATTTCTGACTTTGATTCTGGAGGTGTGCCAACGCAATGTAAAAGACCGTCAGTTAAGGGGTACTGTACCCATCCTGACAGATTCTGACAAAACATGCTGTTGGGGTTTGATGGGTTGAGTTCTGTTAGGGTTAATACATTTTTTGTTTGTTAGTGGGGGTTCCAGATACGGTCGGCAGAAACATTAATGTTTTCCCTGTGTCGGGAGCCCAATATAGTGTCGGTCGGAAACAAAAACCAACGAATAAGGAAGGGTTGCCCTAATTCAGGTCAGTTGATTTGTGTCGGTTAGGGTACATGGTAAACTTACGAGCCAGGTGTCAGTGTACTCAATGTCATCCACCTGCGTCTCACCGTTTTCATCCTCGGGAAAGAGTACATCCCCCCTCTGGAAAGAAAAATAAGCATGATTAAGTTCACTCTCAATGTTCAGCACAGGCTAAGAAACACAATTCCCCCCGCCTTTTGATTTGTAGCGTGCATTGTGTGTCCATTCGCTAACAGGTTTCAGAAGCGTGCCTACGAGAAGACATTTTTGTGGCGAAGATTCAGTCCTTCTGTTTTGAGGCGTGCGATCACACCCCCACGCCATCACACGCCTAAAAGCTTCCCGAGAAGTGCGAAAAAATCGCACGCCTGAATCACTCAGTACAGCACACCTCGGCATACATTTACGGCAAAATTATACTTCATAATTTGTGAAATATAAAGTACACGCATGTCGGTGAAGAGAAAACGGCTTCATTGTAAACCAAGATGAATACCGATATTATGAAATAATACCAGATTGTTCAGTCCCAGCTTGGACCACAGAATCACACTCCTAGAAAAATCACACGTTTTCAGGTAATTGCAAACATTCCTGCGTGCCTTTCAATTATCCTATTTTATATGCCTGTGCTAATAGTCCATACCTTGTAAGCCATCGGCCAGTGAATTAGATAAAGGTCCAAGTAGGTCACTCCGAGTTGATCCAGAGTCATTTGGCAGGCCTTTGCCACATCGTCGGGGTGGTGCATCGTATTCCACAGCTGCAGACAAAAAAATCTATTAATTAATTTAATCTTCCTATGCAAACATATAAAATGCAAAAATGCATTCTGTGCGAAGTTGTCCTTTCAATCCAAATCAGTCAAGTGACTGTTTTTAACAGTTAAGAGCTCCCAGCCTACATAAAGCAGGATTGACTGGCCGTGACTGTTTATGTAGCTTGATACAACTATGCTTTGACTGTAGGTGATTGATAAGCCATCTGAGCCTACCACTTGCCTGCCTTTGTCTGACTGAATTTGACTAGTCACAGTGCTCGCTTGAAATTGGACCTGAGGACAAGTAAGTAGTTAGTCGTGTTTTGTCCGTCTTGGGCCCCCGATGTCTATTAGTACCGTGCTATCGTGTTAACATTAATTCCTGGTTTCTACATGTCTAACGACTTTACTATGAATTTGAGCAGTGCAAAAGTATTTCAAATATAATCTAGGCCTAAATTATGGCGGAGCATAAACAACACAAGGTCTGACCCAAGACCTTGACACAGTGCATCCTCTAAAATCAGCCGCACATTTTTGCGATGTATACATGTAGCCTCAATCCTGCAGAATCCTCCATTTTGCAAAGAGGATATTGGAGGTTTTGGGATGGTTGGGGTTAAAATACAGATAACACAATACAGATATATACATACAAATACATGTTTCATTTTTAGCATATGGATTTTAAAAAAAAATTCATGAGGTTTGGTTTTTCTGAAATTTTGACATTTGAGGTTCATAACTCCGTAGAACTGCCCAGGTGTATCAAGCAAATTCTCAGCTATACCTTCCTCAATCCTGCCCAGTCCTTCCCCCCCCCCCCAAAAAAAAACACCGGTGATACCTAGTCCGAAAATTTGGGACTCTCAATACTGTGTATGAGAGTCCCAAAACTTAAGGTATCCATATCGTGCAAAACTTTGTGCTGCATGATAAAACCAGTGTGAATCAAATTTGCAAGCTTCTTACTCACTACAGTTTCTTCAATAATCCCCGAAACTTCTGCCAAGCAAAGTTGCTGTTGTGAGCATTGCATCACCAAAAATTCAGCTTTTAATTCTAATTTTGCAGAGAGTTATCAAAATCCATACGTGAGACATCACGTTGATGTGTACTGCAATGCATTGTGCAAAAAGACTCCTCAGCTATAACATTTGCATCGTGTAGATAAAACAGCGCCCTCTTGTTGATCTGAGTGAATGCAAAATGTTTCATTTTTTAGCAGAGGGCGCTATGTTCATTTGGCTATCAAATAAAAAACAAGTAAGCTGCAAGGTTCTTCCTACACCTACCCAGAATACATTGGGAATCACACACATATTTCCAGAGCATGGAGAATGACGTGGGAGGTTTTTGAACTGCCAAAACCTTGCCTTAAAATTGGATTTAAGGTCTCAAATTTTGCAGGTGACATGCTTGCAACTTAAGCATTTTGATGTATGTGTTGTGTGGGCATTAATTAGCCAAATGGTGAGTAAAAAAACGTCAGTAGTAATTTTGCACGTTTTTATGCACTCATGGTCCCAGTCTGGGTGATACCTTGCTGGTGATGAATACATCCTCTCGTTTGACTGTGCCGTCATCGATCTTGGCCTTCAAGCCGGCACCCACTTCCCCTTCATTGGAGTACGCCATGGCACAGTCCAGATGACGGTAGCCAACCTCCAGCGCAGCCTTGACAGCATTGGTCACTTCACCAGGCTTGGACTGGAGTAAATTAAGAAAAAAAACCAACGAATTAGAACCAAGGCCTTCATAAAAATATATATCTTTACTTAATATTGGATGGCTTTGAGGGGGATACAAGAATTATATTGCACAAGCAACAAAAATATTGCCGAGTGCAATATTTAGCGAGTTAAAAAAAAGCCATCTAACATTATTATTTAAAGTAGGCTGACTAGCTTGATCCGCAAGAAATACATTTCAGGACACTGCCTTTATTTCTCAAATTTCGTCAATTATCACGCCGCTCGAAGCTGCCATTGTGGCTGCTGACAACAGTCAACACTGCGTCCACGTGCCGCAAGCTACGCTGTGTTGGCTTGGTTGACTGTGACTTTCTACACTCTAGATTGTGCAGGAACCAGCGAAAATGCTCGGATGACTGCAATTAGTGCAATATCAATAATATTGCAGTCATCATTTTTACGAAAGCATACAATAAGCTGATTTATTTTTACCACTGGAAGCCTGATATAAATAACAATAATGTATATTTAAGGAATTAAGGCTCCAAAGTTAGGAGTAATTGCGAATATCCCGCCAATCGAAGATCAACCCCTTAAATTCAATGGCAATGCGGTGGAAGAAGCTAAAAAAAGAATCCCAGTCCAAAGTAATTTTGTTTTGAAATACTTTGAAAATGCACTCAACTCTCCACGGACTTAATTTGTACAAAACCGCTAAAAAAAACGTAAAGTGGGCATGGCATCTAAACTTTTCCACCCTTTAATATCCACCTTGCTAACTTTTTAACCCTCCTATGACTCTTGTAGACTTGAATAGGGTTTTATCCCGGTTCATTATTGAACACCCCCCCCCCCAATACATAACACTGTATAACGTGTTGCATATCATTTATCATGCAAGTTTCCGTACCGGACGAGCACGAGCACGTGATACCATGGAGGAATCCTCCATGGTGATACGAACTACATTACATTGTACGTGCCCAAATCAATTGTCTTCTGCGCCGCGGCCTTGCGTATACGCGTATTGTGGAACACTCTATAAAAGGAAAATCACTGATAAGCTGCCTTACCTTCCAAGTACCCAACCCCAAAATTGGCATTTTCACTTTGTTGGGCAACTCGATGTACTTTTGGAAAGCCATGGCTTAGAATCTAGTCACACTTGAAGTGAGAAAGCCCGCCGAATCACCCGCAACTAGACTTCAAGCTTCAGACTCCACCCACCGGTTAGCTGAATGTCGGACACTTCGCCCCATTTCCACGTCGCCCCATGTCACTTCGCCCCTAACCACTTCGCCCCATCCCCACTTCGCCCCATTCCCACTTCGCCCCATCCCCACTTCGCCCCATCCCCACTTCGCCCCAGCCGTTACATGTAAAAAAAATCTCATCTATTTTATTGGCTTAAAAAACAATTTCAACAGATTCACTAATTGCTAACCAACGGAAAGAATTAGCCCATCACCAAATGAACAATTCATAACCAACCTCTCGAGCTAGGCTCTCCCCTACCGACAAAAAAGCTTTAAGTAAAAGATCCAACTTTGTTCCCAACCCGGCTATACCAACCCGTCTCCCACTTATCTGAGAACGACAATACCTTTGACATCCTAATTTCACTCTTGGAGGAACCAATCTCATCTAAATGAAGTTGTAAGTGTCACATATCAGACAAATTTTGACGAAACATTTTCCTCAAGGCAGTGAGTTCCTTTTAACTCACTGACCCATACCTACGGATTCTTTTGAATCCAGCGGCTGATGATTTTAATCACAAGCCAATAGGAGAGGCGTCTCTGAATGGGATAGAGCCATCATTTCTCTCATCTGTGTCTCGAGCACCTCATCAGAGAGTGTGTATTTTTCCTAAGTTTCTAGAATTGGGAGCATTTTATTATCTGGGGTCTTTGGCAGTTTATTTGGTCTGCACCCCTTCACCTTTTTCATACTACATGGGGCGAAGTGGGGATGGGGCGAAGTGGGGATGGGGCGAAGCGGGGATGGGGCGAAGTGGGGATGGGGCGAAGCGGAGATGGGGCGATGTGGGGATGGGGCGAAGTGGGGATGGGGCGAAGTGGTTAGGGGCGAAGTGACATGGGGCGACGTGGAAATGGGGCGAAGCGTCCGATACCCGGTTAGCTAACTATCGGCTGGGGAATAGGCTGGTGCTTTTTTACTTCTGACATACAAAAAGTGGTTTGCCCGAAGTCGAGTCAGGCTTTCAGACAAGGAAATTAAAGCAAGTAGCTCACTAGTCCGACGGCTGTTTTCTGTGTCGCTGGCTGGTATCGCGGCCACAGTACTCACAGCGCCCTCTAGAAAAAAAATTGGAGATTTTAATAATTTCGTTGAACTTTTTTTTTTGGAATTTCAGAAAAAATGTGGTATTGAACAATGAACACTATCCAGAGTTGCGAAAATTAAAAAAGTTGAGACAATTATTGTGCGCATTTATATTACGAGATGTATGCTATTTTGGAAGCGTATGGGCCAAGTTAAGGCCCCCCAAAAATGTTGATCCCCTGCCGCCCGGCCGCGGCATAATATGCATAATAAGACTCGCTGGTGGCATGATATAAACATTTTTAATTTGTTTAATGTTTGAGGCCCATTTTTCTCTCACTCACAAAAAGCCTTACACTTTCCACAGCTTCCCTGCGTACCATTTTGTTTTCTGAGGTTGTTTTTCTGAGTCAGCAGTCATACAACAGGAAATAATTAGATCGTGTTCCTTATTCTATTTTATAAAATTATTGTAAACTCAGTTTGAGCATGGAGAAATAAAACACATTGTTCAAGACAACTGTACGTTTTTGTAAGAAGTTCTTTTCTTTTTTTTATTTGAAAAAGGAGACCAAGCAATTCCTTAACCATTGCACATCACAGCAAACATGCGATACAAGGCAATAATTACCTTAATATGCAAGTCCCTGAAATTGAAAGCCATCAACCCTAAAGCTTTAGTTTATGTCAAATTAGGTTTTGCCCTTCACCGACGTTTTTAAACACTGTATACTCAGTGTGCTACCTCCCGAGTGAAAGATGGAAAAAATCACTCGGGTGGGACTCGAACCCACGACCTCCTGCTTTCTAGTGCAGATGTCTTACCACTCGACCACCGAGCTAACGGGATCGGTTGGCCGGTTCGAATCTGATGTACAAAACGTCGGTGAAGGGCAAAACCTAATTTGATTTATATCACCCCGACGCAAAAATTCCATCTTATAATACTTTAGTTTATGGTATACAAAGTTGTTCTGATCAATTTTGGTTCCAATTATGACCTCCAAATAGCTAGGCCCGTTTAAATGCAACTCTACCATGATTCAACATGAAGAACAACCCACAGTGTTTTCTAAACCACTAGAGCTTATATTGTCACTTCCTTAAGTTTAAAAATGCACATCAGAAAGTTTTAATCATTGATTGATTGATTGCTTACGGAGTTTTTAAATTTAAGTCCATGGTTCATGACTGTAATGAGGAACATTCATGTACATGCACATGCGCAACATAGGCTGCATGCCTATAAAATTGTGTACAACCATGGAGGTACTAGCTCTACCTCCATGGTACATGTACAACAGACTACATGTATAGGGTATCCAAGGCCAAAAAAAATGGTCGGTATCTGGTCAGACCGAAGTTCCGGAATTGATGCGGCGACGCGTTTTTTTTTGGTTTTTTTGGTGGCTTTTTTTTTTTCAAGCTTGTATTGTACAGATCAGACAAGGTGGGTACTATTTTGCTTTATTGTGTCCTCATTATACATTGGTGTCCTCCATAATTTGCCTTGGTGCCCTTTATCATTTGCCTTGGTGCAATTTCCCCATTCCTTGGTGCTCCTTGGTACAAAAATTTGAGGAGGCGCGGCCTTTTTTTTTGGGCCCAATCTATGAGGCATCGGCTTCAAGTAGATCACCTCGGGTAGGGAGTTTTACCCATCTACTCGAAGTAGTCAAAATTTGTATACAATGCATGCAGCAGAACTCAAGACCATCACTGTTCTACACTTGATTATTTATGTCATTTTTAATGAGGGTAAACTCCAATCAGTGCACAGCACTGCTTTCCATGGCGGCCCTCAGTACAATATTATTATATAACAATTAAAACGATAAACGTACATCTAATATATCAATTAAGAATTATGAAATTATATCACCAAAAATAAAACAAGTAAGAAATTAAAACAAAAACAAAATACATAAAAATCAACAATAAGAAATTAAATCCAATTCAAAATTCATCAAAATTAACACCAAATTTACCATAAAAGGAGCTTATTGTATATTTCAGATTATTTGAATTTAAACTGTGCTGCTTGACATGCTTTTTAAAACTCATGATAGTTGGCAAGCTTTTAATGGAAGTTACTTTTGAAGAATATAGCCTCTATACCCATCGAGTTGGGCAAATTTTAAACAATCCACCTAAAAAAGTCAGCAAAAAAACCCAAAAGAAGTCACAACAAAGAAGAAACAACATTTCTAACTCAAGTTATCATCCGGAAACTAAGCTGCCCGGACGTCCGGATGGACGTTCTGACCATACCCCACTTGTGGGGTGATGTTTCTTTCAGGACACATCACCCCACTTTTTTCACAATAGAAAAACATCACCCCAGAAGAGAATCTTTAGAAAAAGGGATAATGGGAACACAATGCTATCACCCCACAATTCCGTCTGGCTGGAATATCCGGACGGACGCCCGCACTCCCTGACGGACGGATGGATGGACGGACGCTGTAGGCGATGACAATACCCCTCGAGCCTCTCGGCTGAGGGGTAAAAATTGAAGTTTTTGAGACTTCGATATCTCAGCTGTGATGTGTTCCTTCTATTGTCTTCATTTACGAGGCAAGTGGGGTGAAGGGGTGATGACGATGCTTGATCCTATGAAACACAAAAGGGGGGAGGAATAAAAATTCTCTCAAAATTTATTTTGCAGAAGTATGTAATTGGTCATTACCGGCTCTGATTATGGACTTAACAGAAGTACGCCCAAAGTGGTAAAACTACACATTTTATTTTAGGGTCAACGTTATACTATAATCTCGTCCCTGTTACAATCTGACATCTATTGATTTTATCATTCTAGACATGCAGTTGTCCTTGAAGAGTGATTATGAATAGCAAATTATCTAACAAAAAAAAACTAATTGTTTGAGGTCATTCTTATACTCACCGTGGCAAACTACAAGGTTTAGAGGTAACGAGGACAGTGGGCAAGAAGGTCACACCTTGGACACTAAATTTTATAGAGGGCATCTCCAAAAAACCCAAACCTTTAAAGCGCCCTATTTTTCACAGCTTTACAGAAAAACTGTTACCTATCGGGTAAATATTTATGGAGTTATGGGCAATTGTATACAAGCGCCGCTTTTTCATTGTGTCCACTGCAACTGATATTTTGACTACCGCAGTAAGAGCGGGGGCCAAAACTTGCATCCATAAAAAAAGGCTACCAAGTAGAGGGCAGAGGCAGAGAACCAAACAGTCCTTTTCTGGACTACCATTACTTCCAAAAGGATAAATGACCATTGTTGCCCAAAAAATAAGAAATAAAACATAACCAAATAAAGAAAGAGTAAGACATTAACGAAAGCAAAACTGCCCTCACCCCAAATCCATTATGATTGAGACCGTGGACAGATTGAAAAATCGGCACTTATTTTGAACTGTCTCAATAAATATTTACCCGATTGGAAATAATTTTTTGTTCAGAAGGTATTTTTTTGGTAACCCTGGTTCAAGTAAAATACTGTTATCACTAAAATGAAATTTGCAGGACTCATGACGAGTTAGACTTTATCCAGTAAACTAAGTTGTAGATTTTACATTAAAGTAACGATCGCCTTTGTAGTTTTACTTTCAATATTTTGGGTAAAATTCCAACTACATGTTGGAAGCCTGATATGTCTTACCATTCTACCGCGCAGACTCTATAGTTCTTGTTGAGGGCCATCAGGTCTTTCATATCAGTGGCACTCAGCTCAAAATCTAGAGCCTGAGGAGAGGGAAAAAAGGGCACATTTTATCAAAGTCAACAAAATATGAAGAGTTTTGTTTCCCCAAAAAACCGTGATAAATGCCACTTTGTTGCAGTTTAGATTCCTGCCCTCCCCCGAAGTCCATTTCAATGGCTGTTCTTTTGTCAAACACAATTTAAGAATGCAATCAAGGAAAGAAAGAAAATTTTGTTTGGAAACAGCTGTCATGCTGTACATGTTCTTTAACCCTAACATACCTGAATTCATCAAAATCCACACCCCTGTTTTGGAGGATTTCGGCGGAATCAGGATACCTCCATATTGAACAAGGTGGGGGATTTTGATGGATTTAGGACAGTAAGCCTTGCAGTACTGCAGGATTTCGATGGATTCAGGATACCTCCATATTGAGCAGTTGGAGGACTTTGATGGATTCAGGATCTCAACAGATTTACTCCCAGCTAACTGGTGGATTCTGATGGACTCACTGGCCACCAACATTTTTTGCATGGCAAAATTGATGGATTTTGGCGGATTCAGGATACTTTCTAGTAAAAATACCCAAGGGGTTAGGGTTAAGATTTCACAACTGTGCAATATTTTTCACTTTTTTTTCAAATTAATATATTACGCTCTTTGGAAAAATACTCTTCAGATGTAACAAAATAAGTTGTGTAACTTTTCTTCCTAGAGCACACCTTCGGAGTACATGGAGAGTCTCTAGAGTTGTCATATTCCTGTTCCTTTGACAATGTGCCCTTTGGAAGAGTACGGCAAAATACTGCCAGGCTTTCAAGCAGACCCAGGTGAAAAAGTAGCAGAACAGTAGGATCAAAATTTTCAACCAAAAAAACTCAAAACAGGACTTGAAAAGGACTTTGGAGAACAAAATCAGGATATCAGTATGGCTTTTGTGGGCTTTCAGGACTGGTTTTAGTTGCTATTCACCCATGTCCACAGCATCCTAAGCCTCATTTAGCATGTTCTGTACTCATAACACTTGTGCTCCATCCTCCTCCATTTTTCCCCCTTGGAAACACAGATGCAGTACTCCTGTGCCCAAGCCTTTCATTGTGTGAATTACACATAACAGCGTGTAACACTGTCATAAAAATTGTTCAATGAGATTTCATTTTTCGGAGTTGTGACCAAATTTTTTTTTTTTTAAGGAATTTCAAGAAAAAAGAAGGGAAAGTAGTCCGAGCAAAGTAAAAAAAATTGGAAAAAGTAGGAAAAAAGTAGTAGTACTTGAAATCCTATACTGCGTCCAGAGATCACAGGTTGAAGTTCTGTTTCCTGCTCAATTAACTGACCCTTAGAAGGAATTAGTCAGAACAGAAGGAAGGATTAAAAACGAAAGGCCTGATCACCTCAAAGTTATCCTTGATCCTGGACGGTGTGACACTCTTGGGGATGCAGATGATGCCTCGCTGGAGAGCGAAGCGGATCAAGACCTGAGCAGGGCTCTTCCCCTTGGCCTCGGCGATTCGCATCACCTCAGGGTCAGCCATCAGATTAGGGTCGGTGTCTTTCACCCTGTAGGAAACACAAGCGTTCAACAGAACACCCCTTACCAGATCATAATTCTGATTTGATGAAATTTTGTTTGGGGGGGGGGGGTTTCATGATCAGTTTGAAGGGACACTTCCTGGGATTATGACAAGTCCTTTAACCCTAACCACCCCAACTCAAATCAAAATCCTCCCCCAAATGCAAGTCTTACCCTGGACGATCCGGTGAGCCGAGGGGGCTGTATGCCGTGACGGAGATGTTGTTATCCTGGCAGTATTGTACAAGCTCTTCCTGGGTCAGCCAAGGATGAAGCTCAATCTGCAAAGCACACATACCATTGAACGAAAGGGAAAACATGTCTCATCGGATCTCACAACTACACCCGGGCATGCAACTGGGAATTTAGAAAAAATGAGGAGACTCCAAATACCAAGACTTTGTTCAGTGTTTTTCAATTTGCAATGGCATTCATGAGAAGTAAAATGAGGAAATCAGGAACTCGTTTTGGCGATCATAACCAAGAATTGGTTCGGTGGTTTCTTGTCGGTGAATTTCTTCGGCAATTTTAATTGGGTTAGAATTACACATGATCATCCCCAAAACAATTAACCAAAGAGAACCCTCCGAACCAATTCTTGGTTACGACCGCCAAAACGCACCCCAGCGGATCCGAGGAGAAGTTGCATGCCTGTACACTCAAAGTGCTAATATTATAGAAAGCACCATATCCCACATCACAGCAGTCAACACCTGTTTTGTTATACCGTGCCAATACGTCAAAAACGTCAAGGCTTGTAACTGACTATGCAAGAAATAAATTCAATCAGTGTTATCTTTGATAACTGCAAGCTTAATTTTCTGCTGGACATGAGAGAAAGACCAAGAAGAGAGAAACCAAGAAGAAGAGTCAAGTAAAGTGGCAAGCAAGTGTTGTAATTACACAATTAATATTGATACACCGCAGTGTATAAGAGGTAATTTACTTGCAACGCAGTGTATATGAGGCAATTTACATGGAATGCAGTAAATTGCAGAAGAGAGATATGCCAAAGTTTTAACTCATATTCTGAATTTATTGCATGTTACAACTCTACAGAGATGTATCGAGCACTGTGAATTGTGATAGAAGACGATTTCATTGGAATGCAGTATATATATATATGAAGTGAATGATTTTGGTTATTTTTTTACAGATTGGACACGTGACTGTTCTAGACCAATGAAATCGCAGAATCCAAGACACGATGTAGCAAATTCTATGCTCACCTGGAGGTTGGCTATTGGGACCTTGTTGATAGCCTGAATCTCCTTGATCATCTTCAGGTTGAAGTTGGACACGCCGATGGCCTTGCACATGCCTTTTCCCACAAGCTGCTCCATCGCCTTGAAACGGAAGGACACATTTACGACCATAAACCCATTGTAGTTTCCAAGATCTCTTCCTTATATGTTAAAAATGTTTACTCACCTTTGACCTCTGTGCACTGCGCGCATTCAGTGACCCTGCCTTATTTGCATGCGAAGCGTGGGCGTGCAAGGTATTACGGGGCGATTTTTTGAAACGTGCTTGTAGTGTTTAGCCGGTGGAGTTGTGTTGGTTATGGTATATGGTCAACTTACGAGCCAGGTGTCAGTGTACTCAATGTCATCCACCTGCAACACACCGTTTTCATCCTTGGGAAAGAGTATATCCCCTCTCTGGAAAGAAAAAAAGAGATCTTTTAAATAAGAATGTTTAAGTTCACTTTCAATGTACATGTGTACAGCACTGGCTAAGAAACACAATTGTGTGTCCATCTGCCAACAGGTTTCAGAAGCGTGCCTACTAGAAGATATTTCTCTGGCGAAGATTGGTTGGCTCTGACTGTAGATCAATAGCAGTGTTCCCTAACGTGGGTGCACCCCGACTTTCCACATATGCAGTGTTGCCGAACTTCTTCGTTGACAAAATTCAAATTCGTTCAGTTAAATAATGGTACTATTTACCTTAATAACGCTTGCTTTTGAACCAGTTTAAACAATATAGTGTCATGAAATTTAGTCCAAAATTCCAAAAAAGTGACATCCGAAAATTGGGTACAAAATCGGCATAAGAGTGTTCCCTAACGTGGCGCACTTGATCAAATCTCAGAAAATCCCAAGTTATTCCTGCGTGCCTTTACGATGACACAATTTTATATGCCTGTGCTAGTACATACCTTGAAAGCCATCGGCCAGTGAATTAGATATAGGTCTAGGTAGGTCACCCCAAGTTGATCCAGAGTCATTTGGCAGGCCTTTGCCACATCGTCGGGGTGGTGCATCGTACTCCACAGCTGCAAAATCAATTAATTTAATCCTCCTATGCAAACATTGAAATGCAAATGTACATTTTGTGCGAAGTTGTCCAAGTCTAAATCAATCAAGTGACTGTTTTTAACAGTTAAGAGCTCCCAGCCTACATAAAGCAGGATTGACTGGCCGTGACTGTTTATGTAGCTTGATACAGCTATGCTTTGGCTGTAGGTGATTGATAAGCCAGCTGTGCCTACCACTTGTGTGCTTTTGTCTGACTGAATTTGACTAGTCATAGTGTTTGCTTGAAATTAAAACTTGAGGACAAGTAGTTAGACAGTCGCATTGTGTCTGTCTGGGTCCCGATATTTACTAGTACGGTGCCCGTTACGACTTGTGTAATGACTTGACTAATATGAACTGGAGCAGTGCGGAAGATATCGAGTATAATCTAGGCCGAAGTTTATGCATGGCAGAGCATAAACAACACAAGGTCTGGCCCCAAAGTCAGCCGCACATTTTTACCATACAGTCTCAATCCTGCAAAATCCTCCATTTTGCAAAGAGGTTTTGGGATGGTTGGGTAGATAACACAATACAGATATATAAATACAGATAATTTATACATGTTTCATTTGTAGCATTTGGATTTAAAAAAAAATCATGAGGTTTGGATTTTCTTAAATTTTGACATTGAGGTTCATAACTCTGTAGAACTGCCCAGGGGTATCCAGCCAATCCTGAGCTATACCTTCCTCAACCCTACCGAGCCCCCCCCCCCCCAAAAAAAACCACCGGTGATACCTTGCTGGTGATGAATACATCCTCTCTTTTCACCGTGCCGTCATCGATCTTGGCCTTCAAGCCAGCACCCACTTCCGCTTCGTTCTGGTATATCATGGCACAGTCCAGATGACGGTAGCCAACCTCCAGCGCAGCCTTGACTGCATTGGTCACTTCACCAGGCTTGGACTGGAGTAAATTAAAAAACAAAAACAAAACCAATCCGAACCAAGACCTTCATAAAAATATGTATCTTTAAATAATATTGGATGGCTTTGAGGGGAATACAAGAATTATATTGCCGAGTGCAATATTTAGCGAGTAAAAAAAAGCCATCTAACATTAACCTAACCCACCTCACTCCTCCAAAAATCCTCCTGGCGGTTTTGGAGGATTCTAGAGGATTGAGGATGAATGGTGGTTGAATCAAATGAGGATTCTGGAGGATTGAGGATGAATGGTGATTGAAGCACATGAGGATTTTGGAGGATTGAGGATGAATGGTGAATGAAGCACAAGAGGATTTTGGAGGATTGAGGATGAATGCATTTTGAGGCAGGACTGTCTGATGATTTTGAAGGATTTGGCGTTGGTTATCCTTCATTTAAACACGAGTGCAAAGTTTTGGGATGAGGAGGATTTTGGAGGATTGAGGATGAATGCATTTTGAGGCAGAACTGTCTGACAATTTTGAAAAATTTAGGCGGAGTTGAAAAATTTGGAGGATTTTGGAGGATTGAGGATGGTTGTAAGCAACAAGGGCCTAGGGGGTTAGTGTTAATATTACTCCTAACTTTGGAGCCTTAAATATACGTTGTTATTTATATCAGGCTTCCAGTGGCAAAAATAAATCAGCGTTATTTAAAGTAGGCTGGTATCCGCGTAGCCGGCTACGATGTGGGATAGATGAGTGGTGGGGTATTCTGCAGTTGTGCCCAAAGTAAACCATACCTGTAAAATGATTACACTAGAAATGTCTCAGTGGAGAAAAAAAATGGTTTGAAAAATGACAAATACACTGTAACTAACCAAGTAAAGCAACAAAAATCCTAATTTTTTTAAAGTCTTTTTTTGTACAATATTTAAATTTCTGTGTAAGATATTTGAACTAAAACTATCAATCAACCAAAATAAAACAAAATGAAAAAAATCAAAATTTTTAGCAAATTTTCACTGTTTCCATTTAAAAATGGCAAAAGCTTGAATTCAAATTATGCGACATTAGACTCAATTTTTGCAGAGCAGGTCAAATTGAGACTGTCTCAAACGGGGAAAAATTCCATACTGGACCGGGCCACCACTCAGAGCTCCTGCACAAAGTCTATGGGCCATGACAGAACATTTTAAAGTATTATCATCAAAGAAAAAAAGTGTTTCAGAAAGATTTCCATATACGAAGTTCACTCAACACCCTGTGTACGGTGAATCCTGTGTACAAACCCCATGAGATTGGACTGAAAAATTCTAAGTGTTTTCTAAGGAAATGCTTGTATTTTCTCACTGCTCAAATTGACTTTGATGACATGAAATTGCTATCTGGGGGCTTGTTAGTCAACAGAGGAAAATGAGTGAACTTCGTATATGGAAATCTTTCCAGTGTTTCTTCATCAGATTTTTGGTACTTTACAGGTCATATTATTATAATACATGTATGAGTGGTGGCTCCGTATGGAACTTTTATCCTCAATCGAGGTCACTCACTGCCAAAATTTGAAAAGACGTGAATCTGTGGCCAATTTACTGGACTACCTCCGTTTATTTACAGCGGTAGTCCAGTTAATACATGTAGGCTTAGGCCACATTTATGGGGCTAAGAAGTAAGATTGTGATACAAGCATTTCCAATTTTGTTTTGAAATACTTTAAAAACAGCTGTACAAAACCGCTAAAGACAAAGTGGCGTCTAAACTTTTTCACCCTTTATCCACCTTGCGAACTTCTTGTAGACTTGAATAGGGTTTTATCCCTGTTCATTATTGAACATGTTACGCCCCAACTATCGCATCGGTCCCAACAAACACACCCCCCATAGTGGCCATACATAAACGCATACCGGAACGGACGAGCACGCTTGTCTTCTGCGCCGCGGCCTTGTGACGCGTATTATTGAGTAAAAGCTAAATCACTGATAAACTGCCTTACCTGCCAAGTACCCAACCCCAAAATTGGCATTTTCGCTTTGTTGGGCAACTCGATGTACTTTTGGAAAGCCATGGCTTTAGAATCTAGTCACACTTGACGTGAGAAAGCCCGTCGTCCCGTCGAATCAACTGCAACTCCGGACTCCACCACCGGCTATAGCTAGCTAGCTACACGTTCAGCTGATATGATCCTTCGCTCCACTTTAATATAGCCTAGTTTGTCTATTGTGCCCAGGTATCACTTGACGCCATCAGCATGATCAGCCTTTGTCCCAAAGATCCTATATCTTTGCTTTGTCCCTCAATAAATGCATCAAGGCCAAGTTCGTGCAAGGACTATGGTTGACCCCATGGCCGGAATGGAATGGTTGACCAATGGTTAACTAATTAGTGTGCCCGAAACTAGTCCGACGGCTGTTTTCTCTGTCTCCGGCTGGTACCGCGTGGCCACGCGCTATCGGCCAGTACCCACAGCGCCCTCTATAAAGAATAATGGAGTTTCAAACCGCAGCTTCATAATATCCGATCTAAACTTGAAGAGCCTGTTGTCCCCGGTCACATAACTATTTCGGAAGCGTATATATGGGCCATGTTGAGGCCCCAAACAATGTTGAACCACTCCCCCCCCCCGCGGCATATTAGATTCGATGGTGGCATGCTATACAAATTTGGAATTTGTTTTAATGTTTTAGGCCCATTTTTGTCTCACACACAAATAGCCTTACACTTTCCCCAGTTTCACTGCGTACCATTTGCGTACCATTTCTGAGTCAGCATCATCAACAGGAACAATTAGATCGTATTCCTGAGTCTATTTTATAAAAAATATTGTAAACTTTTGAGTTGGATGGTGCCATGATTGGAGTGCATTCCAAGCCTCTTTTTTATAGCAGAGAAACTAGATGTTCAGCAAGGATTTTTAAAGACAACTGTACGTTTTTTTGCAATAATTTTTCTTTTCTTTTTTTTTATTTGAAAAAGAAGACCAATCGATTCCTTAAAGGGAATGTACATCATTTGCTTTTGCTGTAATTTTCAGAAATGGATGGAATTGGGGGGTGGGAAATATAAAGCAAATATAGTTACACTGACTTTTTGGAGGTTTTGGGTTCGAAAATGCTATAAAAACCAAGAAAAACGATCATTTTCCTGTAGTCTGGTTCCCTGACTCCATCTAAGAAGAAACAGAGCAGTTTATATACATTGGGGAATTGTAAGGTCAGGGAACCAGTCTAGCTGGCTCGTACCCGTTCATAGGTGTGTAGTCGATTGCAAACAAGTGCAATGGTCAATTGGGGCCAGTATTTGAAAAAAAGCCAGTTGTTTCCAACGCTGATCGGCCGATCAGCGTTGGAAATTGATACAAAAATATAACTTTTTTTGAAAATGACTTCACACCAGGTGCCATAATTTTACAGGATGCTTTAGACTGTCATTTACCAACATCCTATTAAGGTATTTCGCAAAAACTTGGTAAACAACATTTGCACACATCAAAAAATAAAACTACCAAATTATTTTGAAATACCTTGCTGGACTGTTAGTGAATGACAGTCACTGAAGCATCCTGTAAAATCATGGCACCTGGTATACTGTCATTTTCAAGAAAATTGGTATAAGTTGGCCGACCAGCGTTGGAAAAAAAACTTTTTTTCAAATACTGGCTCACATTATTGACCATATTTAGTTATTCCGCATTTGTTGCAATCGATTACACACATATGAACGGGTATTAAGCCAGTTAGACTGGTTCCCTGGCCTTACAATTTCCAATGTCTATAAATTGCTCCAAATAGAGCCAGGGAACCAGACCGTACAGGAAAATGGTTGTTTTTCTTCGTTTTTATAGCATCTACAAACCCAAAACATCAAAAAAAGTCAGTGTAACAACATTTGCTATAGGCCTATATTACCAACCCCCCCCTCCAATCCATTCATTTCTGAAAATTACAGCATATTAGCAAATGATGTATATTCCTTTAATAACCATTGCATATCACAGCAAAAATATGATACAGAGCAATTACCTTAATCCCTGAAATCCATCAGCCCTGAAGTTTATGGTACAAGTTGTTCGGATCAATTTTGGTTCCAATAATATGACCTTCAAATAACTAAGCCATTTAAATGCAACTCTACCATATACAGCGAACACCATCGAGTTGGGCAAATTTTAAAAATGAAAAACAAAATAACAACATATCCACCTAAAAAAGTCGGCACCGACAAAACCAAAGAAGGTACGCATGTACTGCGACAAACGACACAGTTTTGAAAATTGGTGATCTAAGGTTTGCCTGGAACACGTCTTGTAATCTTCTGGCGCAACTACCACCATGGACCATCACCAACACGTGTGCGAACTTTCCATTCAAAAAAGTGCCTCCGCTCGAATGTGCATACCCAGCTGGCCGTCCACGCGACAAGAGGGCGCTCAATTCCAAAGGCATACCAAACAAATCGTCATTTTATTTTCTTCTCGAAAATACATATCTGTTATGAGCTGGAAAAAAACACACACGTGCTGATGTATAGTCTTCATAGTCTAGAATGTGTGGCTATCACATAGAGTTATATTAAATTTAATTTAATATAGCTCTATGGGCTATCATTATGGGGTTTTTTCTTTTGAAAAACATACGAAAAACCGGTCCGACCGACGAACTCAACTCGGGGAGTGCGACTAACGGCTGTAGACAGAGACTAGCGATGGCAGCATGACCCCTGACACTAGTGTGGGACGTACGTGCGATGAGCATGCATTGCAGCGCTTGCTAGCTACCGGAACCAACCTACCGGCGTTTTTGCTCAGATGATCTGCTTGAGTTAACTGAAGATGAATGTCTGTCTGATTGTGATCGATGGCTGGGGTATTTCAGACGAAAAGCATGGTGAGGGTTTCATTTCATTTCATTTAAAATATATCTGAAGACTAAAAATGCTGGACATATAACGTTATAGGCATGCAACTCGAACATTGATGATCGAAGGGAAAGATTTCCATACGAAGTTCACTCAACACCCTGTGTACAAACCCTATGAGATTGGACTGAAAAATTCGAAGTGTTTTCTAAGAAAATGCTTGTATTTTCTCACTGCTCAAATTGACTTTGATGACATGAAATTGCTATCTTGGGGCTTGTTAGTCAATACAGAGGAAAATTAGTGAACTTCGTATATATATGGAAATCTTTCCGACATATTTAAAGTATCCATCATGTCCATTGAAATAAGACTGATGAATATTAAATAAACTAAATATTCATGAGAAATAAAATATTCATAATGACGTATTTGAGTCCCACCTGACTGATTTTTCCAACTTTCACTCGGAAGGTAACACACTGAGTTTACTTCGGTGAAGGGCAAAACCTAGTTTGATTGACATAGTAACTCACCGCAGCGACTAACTATCTCCCCGCGGCGAGTTACTATGTGGGAAAAATTTATGAATAAGCATATTACATTTGTACATTCACCAGAACATAGATCCCAAAATGTCCCATTCGTTTGTGTGCTGCATTGACAAACATCACAACTCAGAGAGTGAAAACGAATTTGGGCCTACCTATGACCTCAAGAAAATCTTGCAATCTTTGTAGTCCTTTCAATTTGATGTCACAAGGACATAATGCATGGAGGTCACAAATAGTCAGGTCGCAAGTAGACGAGTAGGCCTACTAATTGGATAGTGTCTGATTTGATTTTCTTCCTTATTTTGTGAGTAGGCAATGCCATCGCTAATGCTGATACCCCGGTCATGGACGACCTGTGCAAAGATCCTAACTGGGTGACGTTGGATGCGTCTGGATTGTCGGTGGGTTTGCCCAAGGGCCTGATGGGTAATAGCGAGGTCGGCCACCTGAGCATAGGGGCCGGGCGCGTCTTGTATCAGGTATGCTGACGTTTCAATACAAATAAAACTTGGTTTAATGGAACATGAGATCATTTGCATTTGTCGTAATTTCATGAAATGGACCGATTTAAGGGCTTTTAATTTATAGCTGATATCGTTCAACTGAGCTTTTCAATGCTTTGTGTCCATTGGTGCTGGAAAAACAAGGAAGAAATGCTATTTTCATTTTTAAGCGTCGAAGTGCAGCTCGCGCAATCTGTCGTACCTGAGCGCACACATGAAGTCAACAGCTGGCTGACGGCCATTTAACGGATGTATTATTTGAGAAAACTGGGGTTTTTTTGCAGCAATGATTAGGACCTAAAACAAGGAGGCGGCCTGGGACGAGAAACTGATTTATTATAAGATGGAATTTTGCGTCGGGGTGATATCAATCAAACTAGGTTTTTGCCCTAGTAACACACTGAGTATACAGTGTTTAAACGTCGGTGATGGGCAAAAACGTAGTTTGATTAAACTGAATTATTTTTTTACTTGGCGTTATCAGTTATATCAGTCATTAGAGTGAGTGTTTGGGGATCAAGTGAATTGCTGTGAATGTATCCGTGAAATTTTAAATCTGAATATTTTGTAAAAAAAAATTTCTTGATATGCTGTGATTTTTAAAAATGTTTTTACCATAGAGTATTGTTATGATCGACTTGGCCTTTGAGGACCGATCTATCATGACCAAGCCGGCATTTGTGGAGGCGTTCACCAGGGCCAAGAGTGGCAACGGCAGGCTTCACCTTCTGGGCTTGGTGAGTGTGTCACTGCAGAAATGGGATTCAAAATACTGCCACTGAGCGTACGATTTCATGTGAACCTGTAGGCTTGGTCAAGGCGTTTGTCGATAGTGTCTGTGATGGTTTGTAAATTTTCAAAACTTTTCTATTGAAAGAAATTTACTAAAATTTTGCCAAAAATTTTCAAAAAATAACCAAAAGTTACATATTTTAAACATTTTGTTTTAGCCTACCCCTTTTATTTTTGCATCAGAACCCTGTATAGGCAGAAGTGATTAATTTTTTTAACCTTAGCAGTCCAACTTACACTGGGTGATCCAGCACAGAACTTTATCAGCCGATGACATCATTATACACCAAGATAGTGTATCTTTTAGAAATGGGTAATTCCAACGTTTTGAAAGGTAATTTAACCCTAACCCCTTAGGCCTTTTTGCTAGGATATAGCCTCAATCCTGCAAAATCCTCCAATTGGCCTCATGAGTATGGTCCATGGACAGGTGACCACTGCCTGAATCCTGCAAAATCCGGCAGCAGTGACTGTCAATGTGCTGAGGCTTGGCCAGTGACATCCTGGAGCAGTACGGAGGATTTCAAGCATAATCCAGGCCTATCTAATCCATGCATGGCTGAGCAAAGACTACACAAGGTCCAAGCCCACGACCTTGACAAAGTGCATCCTACGAAATCAGTGTCGTACTTTTGCCATGTAACCTCAATCCTCCAAATTCCTCCGCTTTGGCAAAGAGGATTTTGAAGGATTCAGGGCGGTTAGGGTTAATGTCTGTGACAGAGCCAATGATCCCAAACTCCTAGTCTGTAATCTCCTTGACCATTACCAGATGATGGATGTATAAGATTTGAACAATACTTTTTCATATTTATTCACTGAGCTCTTAAACGCCTGTCATGGACATTATAGTGCTAGAATTGCCCAAATGTTAACATCAGTGGTTTTGTTTAATGGATTTTGAGAAAAGTGCTGTGAACAATTTTTCCCCCCTTACCTTCAGGTCAGCGACGGGGGCGTGCATTCCCACATCAACCACCTGAAGGGCTTGCTGGACGGACTCAAGGAAAAGGGCGTGCCAAAGACTTTCATCCAGTTCTTCTCAGACGGCCGCGATACAAGCCCCGTCAGTGGAGGTAATTTAACATGTTCACTCCAGACAAGACGATTTGAAAAGGCTCATGAAATATATCCTCTCCTAGCTTGAATTCTTGAAATGTAAATTTATTTCAGTTTTCCTGTACCTGTAATATTTAAATTAGTTACTCTTTGAAAGGTTTTTATTATTATGCTAATGCAAGTTTCAATATTCATGAGCAAATCAGTGATCTTTTTTTTACAGAAGCTTAATACCCACAAAGTTGTCCGTATTTATTGATCTAATTCATGACAGATATTCCATTTTGCATAAATTGCAAATAGATTGCTGTAAATTGAATCATGCTTCTATTGTTTACCGTAAATTTCAGTGAAGTATATTCAAGAGGTGCTGGATCACACTAAAAACACTGGGTACGGGTCTCTGGCTACCGTTGTTGGCCGGTACTACGCCATGGACAGGGACAAGCGCTTCGAGCGCAACAAGATTGCCTACGAGGGTCTGGTGCAAGGAATTGGGGAAAAGGCGACCGCTGACACTATCATCCAGGTGGGTATCGCTGGAATATCGTGTAACATAGGATTCAAACAGACGGCTGGATTGGATGCCCAGGATTTACCTTCAATTTGGGCGATTCACAATGCAGTGCGCCACCAAGAGTTTGCCATGGAGAGTCAATTTTTCAAGTTTACGGTCGACAAAATATGGCCCATTTGAATAAGTGTCAGTAGACACTTGAACTACTTTGTTATAGATTGGGGCATAGCGTTCTGCCGCCGTACCAAAAATCACCATATTATTACAAAGAAAAGGGCAAATATATACTTGAATCATTCGCTTACGAAACCACTGAGCGGAAAAAGGAAGAATTTCAAATGTCCCGCGCTGCGAATTTGTCGACTATCTCCCACAATGCACTGGGAAAAATGAACTCTCCGTGGCAAACTATTGGTGGCGCTCTGCATTGTGAATCGCCCGAATTGATCACCATTATAAGTAATTGAGAAAAAAGTATAAGTATCAGGGTTCCCAGCCACTCTGGAAATCAGGGAAACCTTGAAAATTATTTTGCTTTTTTGTAAGGAATTTTTTTGGGGGGACCCCCAAATCAGGGAAAAGTCGAGGAATTTTACAGTGACTCAGAAGGGAAAGGTTTTCGCCAGTTTGACGTATGTGCGTCTCTGTTGCATACGCTGAGGAAAGGATGGCTGTAAGGGGAGAAGGGAGGCCATCGCTCGTCAACACGTTGGCAGTATCTTAGATGCTTCGCTGCAACCACCTCTTGACTTCCCAGCAACCTCGTTAAAGTGAAATATCTCTCATGGAATTTTGGAAATTTCTTAGTGAAATATCAGGGAAATCTGTTGGGAACCCTGAATTAACCTTCCTTTTCTTCATTCCTTTTGATTAATCATTACACCTCTAATAATCAGCAATAGCAATGATGTCACAGCAGGATGAGCCCCAGTTTTGCCAAATGTGCTCTTCAGAAATACACATCACTGTTTGATATTTTTATCAAATTAGGTTTTTGCCCTTCACCGACGTATAAACACTGTATACTCAGTGTGTTACCTCCGGAGTGAAAGTTGGCAAAAATCACTCGGGTGGGACTTGAACCCACCACCTCCTGCATTCTAGTGCAGATGTCTTACCACTCGACCACCGAGCTAACAGGATCGGTTGGCTGGTTTGAATCTGATGTACACAGCAGCGGGTACTGCATAAGCTATTATAAGATGGAATTTTTGCGTCGGGGTGATATAAATCAAATTAGGTTTTTGCAGTTCACCGATGATATTTTTATGTTTGTGATATTTTCCTAGGTTGTTCAGAGTCACTACGACGCTCCTGAGGAAGAGAGAGTCACAGACGAGTTTCTCAAGCCCATCATCGTGGACCCCGAGGGGCGGATCAGGGACGGCGACACGCTGATCTTCTTTGACTTCCGCGCCGACCGCATGCGACAAATCGTGGAAGCCGTCGGCATCAAGCCTCAATTTGAGACGGCGAAAATCCCCAAAGACCTGGTGAGGTTGTAAAGGCTGCAGCCAATGTAACGAAAACTTTGCATAATAATGTGACTCAGCTTTAAAGTAAAAGGTAAAGGGGACGAACCTGTGTTCACAGGAACGGAGTGCCCATCTCTCTTTTGAAACGATTTGGCCAGACTCATTTCATGAAATGCTGCTGTTGGGGGATCCTCCACAGCGAGTCTGTTACCTTCCCAGCATTAAATAATGCCGGTACCCATTTAACACCTGGGTTGAGAGGAGTAATTGAGATAAAACACCTTACTCAAGGGCACAACACGCATGGCCACGGCAGGGCTCAAACACACAACCTCACGATCATGAATCCTATGCTCCTCTGTTTGACCACATGTTCGACCACTTTAAGCCTCAAGAAAATATTGGCATTACCTATGCAGTCATTATAGATTTCGTAAGCTTTCGTAGATTGTGTGTACCGCATACACACCAGTAATGGACGATTTTACTAACTAACTGTGATTGCAGTGGAGTAAGCTTCTGCCCAACTTAACAAGATTGATATGAGAAATTTACAGCTTTGTTTTTGAGTAATGAAATACGTGTTTACCTCTGAGGGAATTTTGAGAGTTGTTGCTTGATTCGGAAAGAAAGTAAAACAATCTTTTTTGCCTCTGAAGAAATCTTGGCTAAAGATGAAATATATCAGGCCTCTCTAACTTTTTGGTTTTGGTCAAAGTTGTGGAAAGAGCTAGTTCAAAGACCTTTTTTCAGACCCATATTAAATTGTGTGTATATAAAAGTGTGCTGCCTTGGTTAATTTATAGTACATGATATAGTACATGATTCTTATCACTGATTCTCATCGGCGATATTCTCACGGATTCTCATCATCATAGGGTGTGTTCTGCATGACGGAGTACAAAGCAGATTTTCCGTTCCACGTCATCTTCCCACCGGAGGAGCCGGTCAATGTCTTGGCTGAGTGGTTGGCCGGCCGCAAGATTCCTCAGTATCACTGTGCAGGTAAAACAATCAAGTGAAGGGCAAAGCCTAATTTGATTTACATCACCCCGACACGAAAAACTCCATCTTATGAACAATCAAGTGACTGTTTTCAACCAGTAAGAATTCTCAGCCCACATATAAAAGCAGGATTGACTGCCTTGGACTGATTAAACAACTTGATGCAGCTATGCTTTGACTCCGGGTGAGTGATAAAGCAGCTGTGACCACAACTTGCCTGCTTTGTCTGTTGACCAAGTTTGACTAGACACAGTGCTTGCTTGACATATGATCTGACTGCTGGTGACTAGCCTTTGTCAAAAGTATAGCCAGGGAAGTGGAAGTGAATTTTGACTGTCCGAGACTGCTTAAAATAGCGGGAGGCTTAAACTGAAAATGGAATTTTGTGTCAGGATGATGTATTGACTCTGTCGCCTTTAGTATTACTATTTTATGTAAAAAGGAACAAGTGATTTTCTTCGACAGAAACAGAAAAGTACGCACACGTGACGTTCTTCTTCAACGGAGGCCGAGAGAAGCAGTTTGAGGGTGAAGAGCGTTGCTTGGTGCCCTCACCAAAGGTCGCGACCTATGACCTCCAGCCCGAGATGAGCTGCCAGGGAGTGGCCGATAAGGTACGATGACAAAACCGCTGTTCTGCCATTTAAGGATTTGAGGATTTTGTTTTGGCCTTCAATCTGATTTTAATAATAAGCCGACTGTCCGTGGAAAGCTGTTTGGTTGAGACATCTATACTAGACTGAGAAGGAGATCAAGGTTTAAACCTTCTGGCTAAAGTTATGACTGAGATCGCAACTCCCCTTTCAAAACAAAACAAAAACAACGAAAAACCTTTTCTTACTTTTTTAACGAAGGCTAATACTGTATCACAAAAATACATTTGGCTTTTTCTTATTCAGATGGTGGAGACGATCAAGTCCAAGAAGTACCCGTTTGTGATGTGTAACTTTGCGCCGCCTGACATGGTTGGCCACACTGGCGTCTATGAGGCTGCCGTCAAAGCTTGCACAGCTACTGGTGAGTTGAAAATTAATTTGGCAGGTTCATACATGACATGTACACCAATACAAAGTAAATATGACGCCACAAAAATTGTGTTAAAAGTGTACCCCTCTTTGTATTTAGTTCTAAACTGGTCTTTGAATTATCACTCCAAATTGACTTCTGCAACCTCAAGTAAGCATCCTTTCCCAATTGTTTTTAAGTTTTAAATAGTAATTTGACCCAAAGTTTTTCTCACCCTTGTTTGGTGTGGATGCCGCCTGAATCAACACAGTTTTGTGCATTAACTATGCATTGTGTATAGTGAATCGTCATCATATTTATGTAAATTCACTACCCTGCCCTGTTTCCATGACATTCCTGTTGCTTTTCAACATCACCAGCTATTTTGATGAGTCCAAGAACACAATAAGTGGATTTGGTTGTCTTAATATAAAAAGTGTCCCAAAGTACATTTTGACCAAAATATTTGTGATGAAATTCATCTGAATTGAAATGTGTTTTTGCAAATTTGCAGCGCAGTTACTTGCCAATTGTTTTTGTAGAAACCGTAGTAAAATTTTGTCTTCTTTAACCCTAACCCTACCAGAGGCAACACAGCGCATCTAGTGTAAAAGTCTCTGGGACCTTGCTGCATTGAGCTATCGACACCAGTTTATAAACGGCCAATTACAAGCCTACTCAGCATTCCCTTAGTGTTTGCAGAGTCCGTAGTAAAATTTGTCTTCTGTAAAGAGCTTTAACAACACCGCCATACTTCCTCAAGGAGCAAATATTCTTTAGAAGCTTTGGCATTTTTCAGTCCACTTTAATAAACGAATTTTTATGCTTCCCATGTCTGTGTTCAGACAAAGCTATCGGGGACATGAAGAAAGCTTGCGAGGAAAACAACTACGTCTTACTGGTCACGGCAGACCACGGCAATGCAGAGATCATGATCGATAGTCAGGGGGATCCAGTCACTAAACACACCACCAAGAGAGGTAAGTAAAAAGCAATGTTAGGGAACTGGTCAGCAAGTGGACTTGCTAAGCCTTTAGGCCAAAAAAAAAAGTCTCCGGTTTCTGGTATGGAGCTTGCCCAAAAAGTGGTGCGGCGATGCGGCTTTTTTTTTTTTTTTTACCTGACTTTTTTGCTTCAAATGTCGGCCGATGACTGCAAATGGTGCCCGACTAAACTTAGTGCAAATATATGGGAGTCCAGAGAGGCTACATAAAGCTTATTCTCGACCATAACCCAATCTAAAAACACGTTAAAATTGTGCAGCAGCAGGATTCCAGTCAAACCAGTGAGTTTGGCGGTTTTGAGACATCATCTTTCATTGAAAAAAAACCTTTTTCATTTTGCCGACGCGCATGGCTACGGCGACGCGCGTGCATACCAGAAACCGGAGACTTTTTTTTTTGGCCTTATGCGATACAACGCAGAGAAACTTGAGGAAGAATGACAATACATCGAGAATTTTGCCTTTTTTTTTTTTATTTTGTACTCTAGCAGTAAGTACAGCAAAAAGTAGAAACAAAAGGTAAGTAAAAAGAGACAGGAAAAAACGTACACAGTAGTGAAAGAAATATAGAGACCTGTTAATGTCTTTAGCAAAGGCACTTCCGTTTGGTCTTTTCATTCCTGTAGATAACTCATAAATTCAATTTTATCCCAAATGACTCAGTTTTCCACAATGTCACACATATGGACTTGCTCCCCGTAATACCAAACGCCACCAAAACTGAGGAACATCTTTATATCTGCAGGAAAACAAAACAAAATATTGTCCTGTTTTGAAAGTATTTTTGCAAGCCTTTTGACCATATCACAGGTAGCTCTTTTACAAATCTATTTTAGAACTATACTGAAGAATGTCTTTTCCTGTACCATTTTAAGCAGCAGTTTTTTCAAGTAATTTTTTTGTGTGTGTGGTCATCCAGTTCCTTTCTGCATGCACGGCGGAACCCGCAAGTTCAAGAAGAATATCACCCACAATGCTGCGCTCCCCGACGTGGCGCCGACCGTGCTGGAGCTGATGGGGCAACCAATCCCACCGGAAATGAAGGGGAAATCCCTCTTAGAATGATGAACAAATGCAGTGGCAATATTAATGGTCAACATAAGTTGCAAAGTTTAGAGTACTGGTGGATATGATCAATAGGAGCGATTCGCAAAGCAGTGTGCCAGCGAGCGTTTGAATCTTAGGCCAAAAAAAAAAAGTCTCCGGTTTCTGGTATGGAGCTTGCCCCAAAGTGGTAATGGTGCCCGACTAAACTTAGTGCAAATATATGGAAATCCAGAGAGGCCACATAAATCTTATTCTCGATCATAACTCCATCTAAAAACACGTTAAAATTGTGCAGCAGCAGAATTCCAGTCAAACCAGTGAGTTTGGCGGTTTTGAAACATCATCTTGTATTGAAAAAAAAACTTTTTCATTTTGCCGTTTTTGGCCTTATCACCTGGTTCAAAATCAATTTATTATCACTGCCACCGTAGTCGACTTATTCTGTATTGCGAATTGCTCATTTTGAAAACTAGTTGTGTGGTTGTGAAATAACTGACTGCCAAGGTTGCAGAGATTTAAACTGTTTGGTTTTTCCTGCATGTGTTTTGATCAACCACCCACTCCTGAAGCAATACCAATATGAAAATGCGTCAAGTTTTAATCAGCATGCAAGACAATTTTTCATTTGTTTTTCACTGTTAGAATAAAGTATGTTCAGGCACAGCGAAGCCTTTTGAATTCCAACAGGTCAAACAAAAAAACCTGACTTTAGTCAAAAAGGAATAAGGTTTTGATTTACGGCAGTTAAAAAGAGTGTAAAGATTAGGAATGTTATCGGCAAAATGTTGTGACTTCTGAGAGCTCCAGAAAAGCACAATTTACCTTAATGACACAGAAAGTTAGTTCTTAAGAAACCTAGTGTACTGTAATATTTTAATTAAGCCTATTATTGTGATATACAAAGTATTTGTAGAGTAAAATCAAAAAGTTTATGCAAGTACACAAGTGATTAGGGTTATTGAATATCGGTCTTTTTTTATGGATAGCCGCTCGACTGCGATGCCCAGTGAAGGTATACGTTGCGCTGTATTGTGGGATACTTGGCAGTGCAAGAAATCATTCTTAGAGCCGACTGTCCAGTAACGTGATGCAGTGCAGTCTAAAGTATAATCCAGCGAACAATATTAGCAGCCACTTTTTGAGGTGGTGCCACGCTCGCTGGCTTTAAAGACAAGCCGCGCATGTATTTTGGTAACACTATGGGTCGAAGGAACCCAAAGTGCGTGCGTACTACCTAAAGCAGGACTCACTAGAGCCGGGTGCCACTGCAGTACCGCCTCAGAAAGTGGCTGTCGGCCTGTCGCTGAATTAGTCTATGCCTTCACTGCACACTTCTGATTTATCTGTAAAAGGATTTGTGTGTTTAGGTGTTGTGATTGTTCTGATCAAAGTAGCTTTCCCCTTGCTGTGGACTTCCAGTATAACTATGCCCAGAGTGGTAAAAAGTGAAACAATACCGTTTGAAGAGGAGACATGATCATGCACCCATGGTGAGCTGCATTCCTCTGGGCTCTCACACAGCGCAGTGGCTTGTGTTAAAAAAATTGGTCAACTGCACATCATACAAACGCCTTAAAAAAAACCCCATGTTTTAGGACTTGTGTATGCCAAATCTTATGAATACATGTAGCTACAGTAAACTCCGGCTATTTTTAATTAAACACCTAATGAAGATACTGAAAACAAAAAGTATGACCTATTCAGAAAAAAAAAATATGTGTGCTTTCCCTGGGAAACTCTATGTTCAAGTGTAACGATTGTCCACGGAGCTGCTTATACCAGTTTGCCAAAAAGTTGCACTAACTTCATCAGTACTTGGCTGCACTTGCTGTTGCTTCATTGTTTTAAGCAAATTCTTCCTCAGATGAAGATGGTGAGCATCGTGCTTACACTTTCTGTAAAATGAATGCATCCATCAGCAGACACGTTTTGGGTGCTAAGCAGCCCCATGGAAATTGGGGGGGGGGGGGTTATACACTCATGTTTTTAGATGTACCATAGAAGTTATAGACTTTTAAAAATTAATCTCAAAAATGTCAAGTGTTTACCTATTTTAAACAAAAGTTGAAACTGGCCAATCTATAATTCAATTCTATTGACAATCTTAGTGGCCATTATTGTAAAGTGGCACACTTTATGTCAAGTATTGTGTGAATAAAAATATTTGTGAAAAGGAAATGTTACTAATAATAGGCAATGTTTCAATTTATCTGCTAAAGATTAAATTAAACAAATGAAATGACTTACTTTTGTAAAAGAGTTTTGGACAACACCTGAGTGAACAGTAAAACATTAAATTTTAGATGGATTGTTCAGAAGAGAATCCCTTAGCTTCTTGTTTTGTTATTTTCTGATGGCAGTATTTAAAAAATAAATGGACAAAAAGAATAATTCAGTTTTTCACAGCACATATTATTCACTTCTGTCACGCAAAACAATGACAAAATGTAGAGATTGCTTGATATACACGCATGGAAGATACAACGTTAATATATTTTGATGTCAAAACCCCCAACATATACATCAACAAATTACTAATGACTTCAACATTATTTTGAACGAATTCAGTCCTTTGGTCTGGCTTTAGTACTTTTAACATATTTCACATCTAATGCATCCACATAGTTTTATAGTATAGCATGCACAGAGAAATAAATTTAGCACAAACTGCATAACACAATATTTAGAAATGGCCATTCGTGAATAAATTGGACACATTAGGCAGATTGACTTACTTTGTGTACAGACATGCTATATTTCTGCAAAGAAGAAAATCTACAAGGTATTTCTATGAATTCAATCGGCAACCCAAGTAAATTTGTTTGGTAAAAAATATTTACTGTAATTTAAGAAGGGGCTATTTAAATAAGATGAAAAATTTTGAATTGTCAAAACAACCGATGAAATATACCTAAATGGAAGTAAAGAAAAGAAATCATGAAAACTTAAGTTTAAACTTGACACAGAGTCCAAGAGCCGACAAGAAATTTGAAAAGGAAAAAAACCTAAGGAAAGGAAAGCATAATAGTCAAAGTCTTGAAGAATCTCATGATTTTATTTTCATAAGGTAGGAATTTCAAACACTGGCAGAAAGCAAAAACTAGCAGAAAGCAAAAACTAGAAGAAAGAAAAATCTGGCAGAAAGCAAAAAGAATATCAGAAGAATTGGAAATCGGACAAAAGACGAAAGTGCAATTACCTTCGGCGAATAATCAGTGTTTCTAAAGAGCAAAGTTTACCCTGAGACCAAGCATCCAATGTTACTTCTCTAATATTTTGACTCAAAAAGAAAGATATTCAAACTTAAACACAATCTGCACTTCAATTTCTTGTAAAGACTTTCCAATTTCAGGAATAAAACCACGCAAAACATAACTGTCAAATCTAATATTGGGTTTTACCCTTTGCCCGCAAAACTTTACAAGTCCTGTTAACTCAGTACTGTTTGGAAGATAGGGAGATGAAAATCACAAGCTCGCCCAGGTGAGATTCGAACCCATAACCTCACGCTTACTGGTGCAGACTTCCTAACCATGACTGATCACTGAGCTTATCATGGTTCGCTGACCCAAAAGCCACAATTTTTTTTAATGCACCACGACCACAATTTGGCAGACAACTCAACTTTCATGAACAATACACATTAAGTTATTCAACTGTATTACAAATCTTCTTAGAAATTTCAATTTATTACATCACAAATTTACAAATACATTTAAATAAGTCCACATTTCAGGCAATGGGCCCTTTGCAGTCGTGTTGAAAAAGATGCTTCGCTAGCGAGCTTTTGTACATTTAAATGGGTTTGTACACAACGATTAAAAAAAATGTGCGTAGTTAAGATGAGAAAGGGTCTTTTGTTCTGCACGTCAAGGCTAAAATTTGTTCTAATATAACGATTCCATGCAAAGAGCAAATCACACGCATTCCTACGTTTAGTTATAATCTGACTTAAGTCTGGCGAAAAGACAATATAAAGCTGATTTGCGGAAGGCTACAATAAGATTATTTGCTGCATGTTTATCAATAAATTGTACCCAAAAAGTACATGTATGGGCGTCGCCAGGAATTTTTTTTTGGGGGGGGGGCAGGGACAAAGCACATTTTTTCCCATTTGGCTGATGGCCTAACCACTTATAAAATCTCAAATCTTACTTCAAATGCTTTTCAAGCATAGCAATGGATCAAATCAATCCAGCACCATTTCTCTTCGTTTAGTTTTTTTTCCAAACACATAGCACACCCAACAAAATTCATACAAACAAATAACTGAAAAAGACAATAAGGCATGTTACAATTAAAATATTTTAATTTATAAAATGGAGTTCTAGAGATTTAGGGTTTGGGTGATTGTATGCTATACGATGCGGTTACTGCACAGCGTGTACCTGTCGATCTCAGACAACGTCCGTTTCCGGTCTGGCTTATGCTTCAAAATATCTTCTTTACTCAGGGACTGGCTGACCTCTAGCGGCGACAGGGGCCCCACGTCGGGCCCGGCCCCCATCAGGTTCACGCTGCTGTCTGTGGTCAAGAGCGTGTGGGAGCTGATGGGCGGGGGCGCTGTCTTGGCCCTCATTGTTTCCCTTGAGGGCACTGTTGACGAGGACGACGATGTGGGAGGAGGTGGAGGCTGCCTGGGCTGTGAAGCCGGGACGTCCAGGTTGGCTTCCTTGACGTACTGGCAAGCTTTGCCGAGAAGGAGGATGCTGTTTAAGACTTTGAAGGCCGTCAGACTGTCACAAGACAAAGACACACAAAACAAAACAACTCATGAAACAGTTCAAAGCCTGATTCAAGGCAAAGGACACCATTTGAAGAATTCGAGGAACAACAATTTGAAGCAGGTTATTAAAAAAAACTAGCCTGTCGACATTTCAGCTCAGTAGATATATTTTTGGAGTAAAATTTGAAAATGCTTCTTTACTGTTCCTGACAAGGTTTCTGTTGAAAGCCCTCTCTTCCAAAATGCTCATTAACAAATTTTCAGAATCGTTTCGCTTGCAGTAACACCATGTGGTAATAACTACTGTCGCTCATTAGATATTTTGTTCTGATAAGAACTTGTCCTGCTTTTTATCAACTTGCGCTAATTAGTTTTTAGTTCTGATAAGAACAGTCCTGCTTAGTTCTAAAAGAACTAGTCTTTGGTTTCTATACATTTTCATTGCACCCTCTTTGTGATACGATCCCCAGTTTGTCATTCTAGAAAATAATTCTCATTCTCTTAACCGATTGAAAACTAAACTAAATTCGGTCAAATTGGGGCAGTATAAAAGCTTGGTCAGTCAGTCAGTGGATTAGTCAGTTAGTGACTCAGTCAGAGGACAGTGGACTGGTCATTCAGGTCCAGCAAAAACTACTAAAGAAAATCCTGAAAGCTTCAGTGTCTTTCAATGAGCTCACCACAAGTACAGAAGAAAGATGAGGACTATTCCCGTTGTGCCGTGTATCTTGAACGACTGGCCGACGATGCGATAGACAAGGCAGGCTAGAGGAAGGGGGATAAAACCCATCCTCCGAGCAACGACGTCGGAGTGGTCGGAGAAAGCCTGAAACAAAGGACACCGAGTCACTTTATCCATCACTTAATTAACACTCTCATTAACCCTAACTCCCTAGGCCTTTTTGATAGGATGTAGCCTCAATCCTGCAAAATCCTCCAATTGGCTTCATGGAAAAATAGCATAAAGCCTCAATCCTGCAAATTCCTCCATTATTTCTTGAATATAATCTGTGGAGGGGTTACCACTGCCTGAATCCTGCAAAATCCTGCTGCAGTGACTGTCAATATGTTGAGGCTTGGCCAGTGACATCCTGGAGCAGTGCGGAGGATTTCAAACATAATCCAGGCCTATATTTATGCATGGCTGAGCAAAAAGAACACAAGGTCCAGCCCAAGACCTGGACAAAGTGCATCCTACAAAATCAGCACTTTTGCCATGTAACCTCAATCCTCCAAATTCCTCCACTTTAGCAAAGAGGATTTTGAAGGATTCAGGGCGGTTAGGGTTAAGACTCCCCGTACATGTATACACAAGTCTGTGTACTGTACATACTGATTCAAGATCATGAGGTAAAAATGTCAACTGTGTAAAAATCCCTGTTGCTCTATCAAGATTAACAAAAAAAATAAAAGAAACACAGTTCATCAATATTTTACTTTCCATTTATGTAAACTCACATTTCTCTTGCGGCTTGTCACCATATCAAAAGCTAAGCTGGCTCTGTATTCGGTGTAGACCTGGAAAATATTTTAAAATGTGAAAAATCAAAACCAATGTTCATATTTGCTATAAATGCCGTAAATCATGTCCTGCAATGCCACACTGCACGGACACCCCATTAAAATAGGAAAATTATCATGCCTGATGCAAGGTGCAAGAAATGAACAACCTACCTCAGCAGGAATTGAGTTGAATTTTGTGATGAATGCGTGCTTGACCCAGTCCACAAGGATCTCGGCGACGAGTACTGATATCAGGTCGGGTATTAACTCCCAAAAATGATCTACAGAACAGAATTGATGGAAATAAACAAAAAATTAAAGGTCATTTGAAGAAAATGATCGGATTTGAACAGTGCCCCCATTGGAAGATGGTATTCCCCTTCACACCCTCCCCCCACACTTTTGTAGTTTACGGAGGCCAAGTGTCCAAAGAAAAAAAACCTGTCTACATTTCAGCACTGATTTGCTGATAAAAAAAAATCTGAAGGGCCTGCCCCTCCCCCTGCAAAAATTCCTGGATCCGCCCCTGTGCAGGTTTTGGCTTCACTTAATTCTATTAAAACAACATTCTATGAAAGGACGAACTCACCAATATTCCAGTTAAACTCGGTCATGTTGCGAAGTACAACGCAGAAGAGCAGGATCATGTAATGGTATCGCTCCCTGACATCTGTCAATAAACAGTACACTAGCTCTGATTATTTCAAGTTCGCTCTGGGACAAGATCAGATTAATCAACTCTACCGTTTTCACTGACAATTTTTTTGCTATCTTCTTAAGGCCCAAAAAAAAGAGTCTCCGATTTTAGTCTGCACACACATTGCCGTAGCCATGTGCGTCAGCAAATTAAAAAGTTTTTTTTCCAAGAAAGATGATGTCTCAAAACTGCCAAACTCACTGGTTTGACTGGAATCCTGCTGCTGCACAACTGAGCGAGCGATGGTCATGGTATCTGGAACCTGTAAATGCTTTTTCATTAGCGCAATATGTAAGGCAGCAGACTAATGACCAGCCTGGCAGCACATGCACGGTGTCGATGTCGCTGTATGGTCTGACGTTACTGTTTTCACTGATTTTTGTCTTGACCATCCAAATTTCCCGAAGAATGTTTGTGTCAGACCAGAGCCTTATGGCCTTACTGAGGTCACCTCAAGCTCCACCCTGAAGGATATTTTTGAGAGTTTTAAGGGGATCGAAGTGTCATAAGCAACATCATCCGACATTTGAAGAAAAAAAAAGTAGGGGAAAAAAAAAACTCTTTTGGGGCAAGCTTCATACCAGAAACCGAATTTTTTTTTTTGGCCGAACATTATCTTTTTTTGGCGCCATTCCAGATCTTCATGCAAAGATTTACTACTAACAGTTCCCTATAAAGAGGAAGTAACTTACCACTGCAGGACATCTGGTACAGATTGTACTTTTCAAATTTCTTGAAGACACTTCCCTTCAGCTCGACAAACTATCAACAATTAGAAGAGTAAAGTAGGATATTTGAGATTTGCTGCTTTTCCGTCAAAGACAAAAAGCAACATCATCGGGCTGGAATTATAGCCTCTAAAGTCGCAATGAGATCAATAAATACTTATGTTTAGACTTCAAATAAAGTTGGTATTGGAGTCCACTTAATCTTTTCCACTGTCCGGCCGCCATATTTGTCCATTTCTTGAAATGAGCAACACATGCGTGTGACGCATTTCCACCACTGACTCCGCTCCACAAGCAGTGTCTGTGGTGGCTGACCCAGGTGAGCCCCGAGAATGACGTCAGAGCTAATCGAACGGCACAGGGCTAACCCAAGTCGAGTTAATCCAACGCATCTGTAATGTGTACCAATCGAAGCAATTTGAAAGGAACAAGAACACTCCCGTTTTTTGAGAGCTCTCTGAGCAACAACAAAAAAATCTTGACAAAGAAGTATCCTCACTGTTGGTAAACACAACCATTACAAGATTTACATCATTATACTCACATTGTTGGACATCATGATTGTGAGTAGTGCCTTGCTGTGGGAGTTGAACGCTACGTTGAGCGTGGTGGCTTGAAGCAAGACTAGTAAGGCGTGTAAGACTGACGCAGTTATTAAGGAAAAAAACTCAGGATGGTTAGACTCCATTGATTACTACATGTATAAAAGAACACTGTAGCCTTCAATAAAGAGGTGTTTTTTTTGCATCGTTGTTAATGTTGGTGGGTGGCAGTCAAGAATCAAGCCAAACCTTAAAGTATTAAGTGTAACTCTAGTCAACCCGAACAGATTTTGGTAAAAAAGGTGAATTTCACAGATTAATTTTCTGTGGACTAAAATATGATGTCATTTGTAACCACTGCAACAGTCGATCTTTTAGAAAGTTGTGCGTGTATTCACTCCAATTTTAACCCACAAACTTGTTTTAATGTCTAGAAATTCTTCGGTACAGAGCTACTCTAGAAAGCCAGTCTGAAGAGTTAAAAGGCTTTTCGGATTCGGCAGTATTCCAACTAAATTTCCTGCTTGATCGGGTCAGATTGAAAAGGCTTCCTTGGGGTGCTGTACGTGGTCCAATGGTTATGCTGTTTGACTCAAGTGTCGTGCTACGTGGGTTCGAACCCTGACGGGAAACATGGTGCTTGTGTTCTTGGGCAAGACACTTTACTCTTATTGCCTCTCTCCACCCAGGAGTATAAATGGGTACCTGTGAAGGTAGAGACCAGAATGTGCTGATCTCGAGCTGCTGCAAAAACTGATGAACAGGGGTAATACTTGTGAAGAGCTTTGAGACCTTTGGTATAAAGCGCTATATAAGCGCCACATTATTATCATTATAAATGGGGGGAGGGAGACCTGTCAAAACTAAAGATATCTTTGAAGGATACAGACATAGATGATAGCCATGAGTAGGTGGGGCAAGATGCCAAGATGCTCCCGTTTCCTGTCCCTGGGCTCTGTTGCCGTCCAGAAAAGAGTGTCCAGGATGTCTTGGCCGAACGATGAGAACAGACGATCTGCCACCTAGGATCATGATGACAAGTCAGAGATTTCAAAATCAAATTTCAATTTTGATAATAATGAACACAACGTGCATGAGCGACGTGTGTCCCAAGTCAAAATTGCCAATTGGCACATTGTTCTCTGCAGTTTACTTGGCATGACGCAAACTGAGAATATGTGACACCCAAAATTAGTTCCTTTACTTATTAGACTGAAACAAAAAGGGATCATATAAAGAAGAATAAAGCAGCAAAATTGACATTTAAACAGTTTGACATTTAAATCTCCACTTGATGACATGCCAGTTAAACACAGGTTACTCCCAAGCTCAAGTCAATACCCACTGATTCCCTGGGTGGAGAGGGGCTAGTTGGGGTAAAGTGGCTTGCCCAAGGACACAACATACGACCAGCAGCTAGAGGGGCAAGTAGGGATGAAGTGGCTTGCCCAAGGACACAACGTTTGACCAGCAGCTGCACAGATGAAGGGGCACTGTCTTATTCTTCGACAACTCTTCTTACCTCCAACATATTGTAAATGATGTAGAGCTTGATGACAGCCTGGCCTCTGACTAAGTGATACAGCATCGACACATCCACAAACTGCAGCAGCCAAGTACAGGCTATCACGATGATGGCCTTGAAGATGTCACAGATCTGGGCAGGCTCCAGCCTCCTCCCACTGGGAAAAGAAGGGCATGTTGGCTCGTTTTGACTGTTAGCTGCAAACATTATCTTTTTATAACAGTGTGATAAAAACCACACTTACAAAACAAAACTATCTGGGCAATTCCATGGTGACTCACATTTACTTTTTTTAGGGGAGGGTTTTCGTCACCTCTGTACTGTTATTTTATAAGGTCAAAGCATTTAGGGTGCATTTTCTTAATACAGACTATCCTTTGAAATTAAGTGACTACACTATTGGTCAATCAACGCCTGCTAAACATGTACCTATTTGGCAAAATTTGTTACCAATCATTTCAATTTTGATAAAGCAAGAGTACTATAGATTTCTACACGCCTACAGTTTGCAAAATAGCGAAGGCTTTAAGAACGAGACCCCTACCTGTGAATGATGCAGGGGTGTGTGATGAGGCGAAGCAGGGCCATGATAACGCGCAGCGGTAGGAAGGTGAAGACAAAGAGAAAGGCGTCCATGCAGAGGAAGAAGCCATAGATCATCATCTGAAATGAACACAAATAAGCAATCCAAGAAAACAAATCATTAGTATTTTGTTGAAGGTAATGAAAACCGAGGATTCCTCGACAGGCCCTAGGCACTGTAGCTAGCAAGCCGGAAGAAATATGCAGAGAGATTCCTTGACAGCGCCCTTGGCACTGTAGCTCACAAGCCGGAAGAAATCTGCAGAGAGAAGACAGTGGTGAACCAACAGGTGGGCGGGAAAACCCCAGAAGAATATTTTGGGGAAAACCCACGGCATCGGGTAGGGACTGAAATCCCAATCCAAATGTGGACCTGGCTGGGAGTCGAACCTAGGCCATTGAGGTGGAAGGCGAAGAAAAAACACCTCACAGTGCATGATGCCATGTTGAAGGCAACTTTCAAGCAAAAAGTGCCCTGGAAGAATTTTTGCTACAACTTTTGGCGGATTCAGGTCAACTTTACTCACTCTTTAGTTGACAAAATTCTCCAAAATTTTCATGAGGCACAGACAAGGTCCTCAGTATGCAACCAGCCAAGTTTGAGGTCTCAATTCAATTGTTAAAGGAGACTTTTCTTTAACATTTTGCACCTGAGAGTGAAGCAAAGTGATTTCAATTTGAAGCCTAAGACTAGACTGGTACACGTTCAGCTGTTTGAAAAAAACTGCCCCGTCAGTGGTCTGGTGGCAGACTATGGAGAGATGTGTAGAAATAGACCTCTACCAGATGTTTCTTTGGACACAGTTGACCGATGCAGTACTAAAGGGATGTTGGACTGGTTGTTTCATGTGCCAGTCTATATTCTTGTGTTGCATGTTTTCAATACTTTACGTTTTGGAACTCTCATACACAGTATTGAGAGTCCCAAATTTTCGGACCAAGTCCTTGATAATGACATTTAAAAATGCAAATGGCACATTTTGTTGCACTCTGACAATGACACATGAAGTCAAAATCATTGACATTGTATATTTTACTTAGTTATTAATTTAAACATAGAAACTATTTTTTTCGGGAGAGAGCGCTTTATTATTTTCCAGGTTTTTCTGTCTTGAAGATCTCAGCACGGTGCTGGCATTGTGAAATATTCTTTATACTCCCAATCACACAATGCGTTCATGAATGAATGAAGACCTACCTTTTCCAGTTCCTTTGGGATGCGTATGAATGTGTAGACGCGTTGTCTCTTGAGCGCATAGCGCGCTTCATCGTGTTCAAGAAGATAACCCCTTGTTAGCTCTGCGCTGAAGTACCTCCACAAAGAGAGATCTACGTTTATGTGATGACAATGCAGGAGAAGTCACATCAAAAGAAGACAATTTTTTATTCCTGCATTAGGTCACAGAGCTCACTAATTCCACATTTATATAAACTCAACGATTGACTTTGCAAATAAATATATAGGCCTATGTTTGACCCAAAAACCAATTTTTTTTTTTAAATGTACTTGGACCTGAAAAACATTGCCAATCCTATTTTGCTAGAAACTTAAAAAATACTTTTGTCATAATTAATAATTTTAACATAATTAATTTATAATAGTTTTAACTTTAATCAACAAAAAAACACTGCCTTCTAGTCACTGACATAATGGAAAATGGGTAATCCTTATCTTTAGGACACCTCTATTTTTTACGAGTTTTGTTCGAAACTGACTTTTGTAGATGACTGTCCAGTACCAAAGTGACTTTTGCAGGCTAAAGTAGTCTTTTTTCTTCAGATAAATTCATGTTAGTTGTAATTTTGAAAGCACTTTCAAAGAAAATGTGACTTTCCTACCTTTTTGCAGTTTGCCATCTTGGTTTTTGAGTCAGTTTCTGTTTGTCATCGTCGTCTTTCTCCCTTAATTTCCCTCTAAAATCAAAGCCCAGCCAGCCTTTTTCCACAAAATTAAACCCGCTGACATTCATGAAGGTGTCATATATGACAAGAAATATCAGAATGTCACTTTTGAGTGTCACTTTAGTCAGTTCTTTTGGTAAGTCTTTTACCTTATATAGGAACGGGGTCCTAAAAGTAAGGATTACCGGAAAATGTTAGCTGGTCATAAAAAATGTTGAAAACGATCAAACAAATCTGTAGCCGGCTACGAGGTGGATAGATCGAGTGGCGGGGTATTCTGCAATTGTGCCTTGGATTGCATTGATTTACAAATAACTTTATTATACAAGTGAACGATGAATGAATGATGAATGAATGATGAATGATGATGTAAACAAACACAACTCCTGGAATCCAATGCATTGCCAAGGCAAAACGCCAAAGGCAAAAGTGCATTGGCGCTTCAGATGACCCACCTTTTTCTTCAACAGTAGAGGCGTCCCCCGCATCAGATAACTGTCCAACCGTCTCTGGAGGCTTGTCATATTCTGCTGCAGCCTCCTTGGCTATTTCGGAGCTTTTGAGCGGTCGTTCTCCCTCAGCATCTCCAGAATTTGTGGGCTCGTTCTGCTCCCCGACAGCTGCCATATTTTCCAACTCTAAAAATAGATACCGCTATAGCGCCCTCTTGCGTTAAAATATGGTAAGCTGGCGCATGCGGCGCGGGAAGGAGGGGGGGGGGGACTGGAGTTACGGATGATGGGATTATTGACCTCAAACAAGATTATGGGATTGCACTAGATTTAACTGATCTGAACTGTAATTGGATTGGATCGCGCTGATCTTATAAGGTTACGTTACCATTCCCTGTAACTGTTTGCCAAAGGCTACAGGCAAATCAGTGGTATATCACATTACGTTTACGGAGCTCTCAACTCGATAGAAACCCAGTTTGATGAAGATTTATGCGCAACATTAAAATTATAACAACGATGTAGTCTTATCATGTGTGACGTCACATCATATTAAAACTGACTTTCGCTTATTTTCGACGCCGTGACGTCAACATTTTTAAAATATACTACGCGCAAGCAGGTTGGATGTACAACAAACGGCGGCCGCCCGAACCCGGCTAGTCGCCCAAGGGCGTTTCTGGTACTCCTGCTGAAATGAAAAGCAGACAAAAAGTAGAACTTCTGCTAATGTTATACGTTTGTTTATATATACCTTTGGTGAGGCAGTTTTTTTAATGGAGAATTGAAAGCCGTGGCCGCCTTTCGGCCGCCTGACTAAAATAGGGCAGCTTTTACTTTTAGCCGGCCGCAACCAGAGAAAAGCAGATGTCCACTTTCATCAGCCATCCGGCAAAGGAGGAAACTAAAATCTGCTTTCAAGTAATAAAGAAGAGAAGACGTGACAGCTTGTTACTGAGGCAGAAAATTTAAAGTAGATGTTACCAAAATGTAAATTCTGCTTAGTTTGTTCATAGGGCCTATAGGCCTATACAAGCAGAAAGGCATGGAACCTAGAAATGGAAGGAGAATATATGGAATATAATAAGTGGCCTATTAAGTCACCATCTCATGGTCTCGATCTCTATTTTTGTTTTATTTTAATTTAATTTATTTTATGCGGGATAAACATTACATTTTTCCATGAAACTACTGATTTATTCATGAAATTGCTTCGCCCGTACCATACCCGCCTACTCGGAAAACATAAATTCGAGGCTGGCCGGGCCGGGTATGTGGTAATGGTTGTATATTGTTGACAAAAGAGGGCGCTATACCCTAAATGATAAGTTGGTTTGTTAAATTAATATCCTTCGCATTTAATCGATCGCATACGGTTTCAGTGCAGTCTACCCATGGAGGAAGGAACACACTACCTGGCGTCAAGTATCGATAGCATTTCTTGTATTATAAACCAATGCTTTGTCTACACGTTTTGTACCGTGCTTTGAATCTCTGTGGCAAGCGTCAAGCAATTGAACGGAGGTAGAAATTAATACAAAACCCAAGGCCGATGCAGACTTGGGGGGGGGGGGGGTGCTAGATTGCATAGGGGCATATGGCTATAAAGTGCAGTCGATTGTAGCCTTTTTACTAGTGCCACGTATGCTTAGGCTAGCCCCATAGATGTGGCCAATTTACTGGACTACCTCCGTAAATAAAGGCCACACTTCCACCATGTACAAAAACATGTCAAACTTTGTCAAATTTTGATTTTCACATTTTAGCTTAGTTTGTAGTTTATTGGCAGTGGATATTTTGCCGGAGACGGCAAACCTTCAGTAAACGTTAGTTTGCCGGATATGCACTGAACATGCGCAGTTACTGTTTTTTTGTACTTACACATTTTCCGGTGACAAATTTTAGTCTGGCTCCATGCCAATATTATCGTTGTATTTTTGTATAAACAAGATGGGAATCAGACCATTTTATAGTTTCAGACTTTATTTCCCTTAAAAAAAAATCCTCCAGAGCCACAAATCTGAAAAAGAAAAAGTATTACTCTGCAATAAAATGTTTGAGACATATAAAAATAATAAAAGAAGAATATTCTTATTTATTTCGGGATGGGAAAAAAACCCTTAAAATTGTGGCGGGGGTCAGGATTCGAACTCGGGACATTCCACTCGCTAGAGCTACTGCTTAACCACTGCACCAACTGTGCTACACAACTTTGGTGGGAATTTAATACATATTATAATTCAGCCCTATCTTAAAGAGTACAGTGCCCTCTGTTGATATGGATTGCCGCCGGCAAACCTTTAGTAAACGTTAGTTTGCCGGCGTTACCTCCGGCAAAATATACACTACCTAGTTTATTTTTGCTTTAGAAGCATACTCGCCCTCTTTATACTAGGTTAATCAGAAAGTGCTGCCTTTTTCAGATGTCTATTTTTCGTGAAATTTCCAGATTCCTTTGCACACGTTTGCGTATCAAATTTTCAACATGAAATTTCACAAAAATTAGACATTTGAAAAAGGCAGCACTTTCTGATTAGCCTATACAGAGGGTGAGTATGCCTCTAAAGCAAAAATAACTACAAACTACGCCTTAATGTGAAAATCAAAATTTGACAAAGTTCAACATTTTTTGTACATGGTGGAAGTGTGGCCTTTATTTACGGAGGTAGTCCAGTAAATTGGCCTCATTTATGGGGCTATGCTTAGGCCTATTGTGTTAATTAATGAAGGACCTGTTCCCCCCCCCCCCTTTTAACTTTATTTGAAAACAAACGTTTTGCCCAAAAATTGTGTTTGTTTGGGTTAAAAATTGTAGTTAAAAATAAATTTGTAAAGCATGTCATTTGGTCATGGATTGTTTTTACATTAATTGTAATGTGATGATGAAACGATGATACTTCTAGAATTTCCATGAAAATTGCTGTTGTAACAGCTGGATACATACATCATGATGAGCTAGGTAAGTATATAACTTTAACAAGTCAAGTGTCGAGTACATCGAATAGAGTAGGCCTGAATATGTGTACTCAAAGTAGGCCTAAAGTTTATCAAGTATTGATCATCATAATTGTCCTTTTTTTTGGTTCCCAGTGTGAGACAGCAAATTTCATCATCTGCGACATCGACATCCTCCGCCAAAATGACAGCGACGTCGCAAATTGCAAAGCGTTTTGACACCATCATCAAGTCGGCTGAAGACAAGCGTGCCTACCGGGGCCTAGAGTTGACCAATGGCATGACGATACTCCTCATCAGTGATCCCACCTCGGAAAAGGCAGCTGCAGCGATGGACGTTAACATTGGTATGTTTGCAGGAGATTTGGCTGCCTCTGTTATTATTATTTTTTTCAGATAAATCAATACGCCACAGCACAATTTTAAAATCTTGAAATAAATTTGCCTTGAATTTACTTGAGAGTACCCAAGGCCTTCAGCTGAGTTGCAGATGGCATACCTATGCACTACATTGTACTGTGTTCCACTCATGCTCATGGGATAACTGATCTTCTAACCTGCTTATTACTTTGTTGCTTGTTTTTTTCGAAGGATCTATGTCAGATCCATGGGACATACCAGGCCTGGCACATTTCCTTGAGCACATGCTCTTCCTTGGTACAAAAAAGGTGAGTTTCTCCAGGAAAAAAGTCTTGCTTTGACCCTCATTTATAGAGATCACTGTAAAATATCTTGCACAGGGACACAAATAGACATGAATTTTCTGGCCAAATTCTTACTTATGGATAATGCAGCCAAATTCTTACTAATGGATAGTGCACAGGGACATTTCAACAACAAAAAACTGATATTGAAATGTATTTCTTTGAACTTAAAGACTTGTGAAATATTGGGTTTTGTCTACAGAATGTGTTAAACCAAATTGACGTAATCTGATTATTGAAACTTCTAAAAAAAATCCCTTTTTTTCTATGTTGCAGTACCCATCAGAAAATGCCTACTCTCAGGTGAGTTTTTGATCTCTGAGTTTATCTTTGTTGTTCCCTGTTTAATTAATGTGAGGATTTTTCAGTGGAAAACATGTCAACAGGAAAAGAAATCAGTTGTTGTAATTTTTTGTTCACAGTTTCTGAACCAGCACGGAGGCTTCGCCAATGCCTACACAAGCCTAGAGCACACCAACTTCTACTTTGATGTGTCCCACGAACACCTCGCTGGAGCTCTTGACAGGTAACGTCAGCGTGGGTTTAGAAGTTGAAGCTTCACGTTAAGGGAGATCAAAGTGTTTTGTGTTCTTGGGCAACACACTTTACTCCAATTGCTTCTCCCCACCCGGGAGTGTAAATGGGTACCTGTGAGGGTACATGGCTAGCTTGCGCTTATCTCAAGCTGCTGCAGAAAACAGGTCCCAAGTCTTGAAGAAGAGGGTTACTGATTGTGAAGTGCTTTGCAGCTTTGGTAGAAAGTGCTGCAGAAGTAAAGTCAAGTCTGTCATGAGCCAATATGGCCCATCAGGCCTGCGTTTTTATCCGGTTTGAGTGACATGAAACGACTGAGAATATTTGTATTTCCCCTGGATGAGATGCCAGTCCATCGCAGGTTACTCCCCAGCTAACGCCGGTACCCATTTGTACTCCTAAGTGGAGAGAGGCAAGTGGGGGTGAAGTGGCTTGCCCAAGGACACAGCATATAGCCAGCAGCTGGATTCGAACCCCTGAACCTCTGATCATGAGTCACGGACCCAAACTACATTATAATCAGTGGGGGTGAAGTGGCTTGCCCAAGGACACAACAAATGACCAGCAGCTGGATTCGAACCCCTGAACCTCTGATCATAAGTCACAGACCCAAACTACATTATAATCATTACCCCCACCCTAACTTCTTTTTTCGTCCCCTACCAGGTTTGCCCAGTTCTTCCTCTCCCCGCTCTTCAACCAAGACTCTCAGGAGCGAGAGGTGAACGCCGTGGACTCGGAGAACGAGAAGAACCTGAAGGCAGATCAGTGGCGACTCTACCAACTGGAGAAGTCCACCGTGGACCCGGAGCACCCCTACTGCAAATTCAACACTGGTGAGTGGCAGTAGGAACCGACGAGCCCAAAAACTCTTAGAGCATTAACCCTAACCCTGCCAGACACAACACAGAGCATGTGGTTAAATAAGTTTCCATAGACCCAATGATAAATGCCCCCACTACAGAAATTCAGGAAACATACTCACAACTCTCTGAGGTGTTCAAGACGTACATCAATTTAAAGGTTATTTCACCATCTTTCATTTTCTGTTCAATTTTCTTGGGGGTAACCAATAACGTTTGGGAGAAAATTCCATCCAAAGATGATCACCCTTAAAAGCAGTTCTGAAGCCCATCGCCATTTTGAAAATGGACGCCTATGCTCCAGTGCAAAATAGAGCCATTTTAGGGCCTAATCATCATCTACATTTCACAGAAATACGAGCTCGCAGTCCTCTGCATGGCTTCCACCCATATTTTGTACAAACCCTCAAGTTCATGGCCCACAATATGCTAAAATACCGAAGAATTTTAGGGCATGCAAATCGTGATTTGGCCGGCGTAGGCAATTTCGGACCAATTTACTGGTCTGCATCCATGTGGGGAAAAGAACTGGTGCACTAAATTTGATGCAGTCAGCTACCAACACCATGGCCAGCTCTGAAACAATGAGGGCTAGTCCCATTGAACAATGCCACAGTTGTATCCTGCTGTGTGCGGTGACCACGGACTCTGAGGCAGTGTGGCCTTGAGACTTTTCCCCTGATGGATCTTGCTACATTTGGCAGGCTTGTCGCTTAGTCAAGTGTTGCATGCTGCTGCGTTTGGCCGGGTTTCTAGCCAAACTACCCTGGAGGGTTAGGGTTAAAAGTAATTTGCTTTTGCTGTTATTTTCAGAAGTGAAAGGATTTGGGGGTTACTATTTCATAGCAAATATTGTTACACTGACCTGTTTATAAAGTTTTGTGTTCATAGATCCTGGAACAAGCTCGAAATGATCTCGGAAACTGCAGGCCAACGAATTCGTGTCCATGCATGAACATGTGCAGTGAATATTCTCCATGACACAACAGACTAACATTACTTTAGAAAAAAATTTATTGTGAGGGTTTAGCACATCGTTTTTTGTGTGTGAACGTCAACCACTAACACACTATAAAGTCACAAATGTCTATTTTGCACAGAGTGAAAATCTTGAACACTCGGTTGACGATTTTTATTAAAAAGACCTTTTTTTAACAGTCTTGACTTTTTTTTTAAAGTAATTATTTGTTTTATTCTCATTCAGTTCTGAAAAATCAGGAATGATTTGTAGATTTCAAAAAATATGGAATTTCAGGAGGTCAACATTTCTTTTAATTTGTTTGGATGCAGGAAACAAAGAGACACTCCTGACCATTCCATCTCAGAAAGGCATCGACGTGAGGCAGGAGCTTCTCAAGTTCCATGATTCCTTCTACTCCTCCAACATCATGGGGCTAGCCATCTTAGGAAGAGGTCAGTAAAACAGCAGCCAACAATGGCTCAAAAAGACGTCGTCTTAGTTTGGATTTTGTACAAGTTCGCTTAAAGTTCATCCCCTGTACCCTTCAAAATTCTATATATTTTTTTCTTGTAGAAAAGTTCAACTTGTATGTTTTATTCCAACCAAAAACCTCCTTTTTCTGAAAGAATCCCAGAAAAAAGTTTGTGTCAGGCACAAACAGATCCACTTTTTAGAGCAGTCTGGCTCCCGGTCTGTACATTATCAATACTGATTGTGGGGGCGGGAACCAGCCTACTCCCAGAGAACAGAATTATTGTCTGGCAGCCAACGATTCAAAATTGTAAAATAATAATTCAGTAACTAAACATGGGCCGATATTTTTTTTTTGGTCAATGTCTCATTCAAAAGTGAATAACTTTTGTATTGCTAGAAAGATAGAAACTTAAAAAGGAATCTATTTTTTTCGGCATGAAACTTGAAAACAGCACAAGGAAGGCAACTTTAACCATAGGCGTAGCCAGCGGGGGGTAGGGGTGGGGGTGTAAGGGGGTATTCATCCCCTCCCCCAATATTTTGTAAAGACTGCCCTTTTCAACAAAATTGTACCCCCCCCCCAATAAAAGTGACCGTGCTACGCCACTGTTAACCCTAGCCTTCCCAAATCCTCTTAAATGCTCTTTGCAAAATAGATGATTTGCAGGATTGAGACTATGTGACAAAATTTTGTGGCTGATTTTGGAGGATGCAATGTGTCGAGGTCTTGGGCCGGACCTTGTGTTGTTTATGCTCAGCTGTGCATATAAATTTAGGCCTAGATTGTAATTGAAATCCTCCACACCGCTCCAGGATGTCACTGGCTCTGCCAGTGATTGCTGGAGGATTTTGCAGGATTCAGGCAGTGGTCACCCCTCCAAGGACCATATTCAAGAAATAGTGGATAATTTTGCAGGATTGAGGCTGTATGCAATTTGTACATGGATGCAGTTGGAGGATTTCGCAGGATTGAGGTTGTATCCTGGCAAAAATGCCTAGGGAGTTAGGGTCAATGTAGCTTGTCCCGATCCCAGGCAAGCGCAATCGGGCTGCCATGGCAGAAGCAGGCACTATCCATCTGATGAATTAAAATCTTATCTTGGAAAGTTTGGCTGCACTACCCAACAATTTCCAAGCGTACCGCACGCGCACAGTATTTCAGCTAATGCACCCACGTGAGGTGAGGTCAGGATGTTTTGGGGGTTGAGACATTTCCCTGTAAGATTCCCCATAAAGTTCAGTTTCCAATAGAAATTTTCCCTGCACGTTTTTCTAATTATTTTCAAAAGGTGGAGAACTCTCGTATAACTACAAATTTTTCACAGTAGCTCTGTTTTTTTTTTCAATGTTTGCAGAATCTCTAGATGAACTCACGGATATGGTGGTCCCACTGTTTGCGGAGGTCGAAAACAAGAAGGTCATCCCTCCGGAATGGCAACAGCATCCCTTCAGCGAAGACCAACTCAAGGTAGGGCTGTTACTTTCCCAGATAACACAAATTAGACTTTAATTCAGAGGCAAACAAAATATGAGAACAAATAGAAATAAAACAGGGACGCCCTAAGAACAAAATCATTACTTAGCCCAAGAAAATTTACAAGTCCAATAATTTTGAAATGTTGTATTATTTTTGACAAATAGAAAACAAAATCTCAAGCAGAAAATACTATGTGGAAAATGTGTGTAACTAGCATGAAATTGAGCCTGTGATGTCAGCCACATAAACATTGCGGTGGTATTTCATTTATTACCCGCACTGACGTATTAAGGATAAATCATTTTATCTGGGCATCTTTTCTCTTGCAGATGAATTGCAATGTCGTTCCCGTTAAGGATATACGACAGCTCAACGTTAGCTTCCCGATACCTGACCTCCGGAAACACTACAAATCAAAGGTAAGTTGCATCAGTTTTTTGTCTGTGTGATGATTTCTCAGTTATAGCCTAGATTCTGTAGGCAAGGTCTGATAGAATATCTCTAGTTTTCAGAGGTTTAATGTTTAACAGTGAAGATATGTTAAAAGGGAATAATTGAGTGCTTGGCTGGTTTTAAGCACTATGTTTAAAGGGCATATACATCATTTGCTTTTGCTGTAATTTTCAGAAATGGATGGAATTGGGGGGGGTTGGAAATTTATAGCAAATAAAGTTGCACTGACTTTTTTGAGGTTTTGGGTTCAAAAATGCTATAAAAACCAAGAAAAACAATCATTTTCCTGTAGTCTGGTTCCCTGACTCCATTTAAGAAGAAACAGAGCAGTTTACATACATTGGGGAATTGTAAGGTCGGGGAACCAGTCTAGCTGGCTTGTACCCGTTCATAGGTGTGTAATCGATTGCAAACAAGTGCGATGGTCAATTGGGGCCAGTATTTGAAAAAAAAGCCAGTTTTTTTCCAACGCTGGTCGGCCGATCAGCGTTGGAAATTGATACAAAAATACCACTTTTCTTGAAAATGACTATACCAGGTGCCATGATTTTACAGGATGCTTTACACTGTCATTCACTAACAGTCCAGCAAGGTCTTTCAAAATGATTTGGTAGTTTTATTTTTTGATGTTTGCAAATGTTGTATTTTCCCTTTAAGACCGGTTTGGAGTCTGAATGCTGATATTCGGAGCATTATCATTAGTGTGTAATACTGGTCAAGCACATATTTATTTCTATTCATAAATACCTTTTTAGTCAAAAAGTCCAAACTTTTCTGTCCAAAAGTCAAAACAAGTCAAAAATTCTATAATTCCAATGATTTTGTTCAACAATAAGATGTTTATGTGCCATCTTGTTCACGGGGCAAAAAGAACACGCGTTGCTAGACGTGGGCCCATTTTGGAATGACCAAATGATGACTTGGAAGCGCCAAAGTTTTCCATTGACGATGCGTACACGTCTGCAAGATGGCGCATATAACCGTGAAACAGCTCATTTTACTTCATGTTTTTCGAAACACCCCTCTAGCTGTGTATGTCCATCTGCAAGAACGCCTCACATATTTTGTTACCGTTCAGGCCATAATTTTTGTTTTTCTTGCACATCTGACATTAGCCAGCCCACTACCTGGGTCATCTCGTAGGTCATGAAGGCGAAGGCAGTCTTCTCTCTGAGTTGAAGTCCAAGGGCTGGGTCAACACGCTGTGCGGCGGGGCCAAGGATGGCGCTAAGGGCTTCATGTTCTTCATCATCAACGTGGACCTCAGCGAAGAAGGAATCGGTAAAAACACCTCAGATTTGAGTCCCTTTCTGTTTCAATTTGAGATGCGTATCCAGGATGTAGTCAGGGAAAATGGGAAATTTTATATCTGAAAAAAAATATGGTCCCCAATTCTTGGTATCCATAAGAATATTTAAGTTTTTTTTAAGAAGTAGTGACAACAAAGTGTTCTCTGTTAGCAGTGATTTTTTGTTTTAACAATTTTATGAAAGTTCAGTAATAAACATCTTGTAAAAAAAAGCGGCATGGTTGTGCACATTCAGTTGGAAAATGGCTGCATCTTACGTACCATTTGCATATAAATGAGCCCGCAAATTGGAGTACAATCCCATAGGTTCAGCAGGCCGTCCCTTTTTTAGACAATGTAAAAAAACTTCAGTATTATCTTGTAAAAAGTATAACTTTACCGAAAAAAGTCAGTTCATATTCTGTACAAAAGCAAACTTTTACCCTCCTTTAACACTTCAAATTCCTAAGAGGTAATCTTCTATTTACTATGGATAACACTTCAAATCCCTTCACATTTTTTTGTGTGGTTAAAGCTAAGGGCAAGCGGGCAGATTCGGTCATGCTAATCTGTTCTCCACAGTAATGCTTGTTTGAACAGTGACTCTGTGTGTGACACAGTTACTTTAACACTTCATGTCCCTTCACCTGAAATTGTCCTGCAGGGTTTTAAAAGGGTTTAACATATTGCTTGGAATATTGACTTCCAACTTGTAGGGTTAAGGCAAATTTGTGATATCACGGCAAGTATTCATGCTGTGAATTCACACAAGTTGAAAATATTTTGACTTTGCCATTTCCCAGGTTTGCAGCATTGCTAATGTTGCTAGCATTGTGACTTTGGGCGTGATCCCTGGCTGTATGTCATACTGGTTTATGGCTTCTGACTAGCGCCCCTTGAACGAAGACATTGACAAATTGGGGAACCGCCAACATAGGGCTGGATAGCTCAGTTGGTAGAGCAGCGGAACGGCAATCCGGAGGTCGCAGGTTCAAACCCTGCTCCAGTCAATTTCTTTGTTCAACTTTAAAAAATTACATTTCAGTTCTTGCGAATATTACAGCAAAAGCTTTGTGATGTTGAACGTGTTTTAATTTTGTATTATCTTGAAGCATGAACTTGCCTTTGGTCAGGTCTTTGTCATTCAGTTCCATTTCTTCCCTTTTATTCCTCTGCCCCCTCGACCTCAGACCACGTTGACGACATCATCTGTCACATGTTCCAATACCTGAACCTCCTGCGTAAGGAAGGTCCGCAGGAGACGGTCCACAACGAGTGCCGGGACCTGGACGCCATGAAGTTCCAGTTCAAGGACAAAGAGAGGCCCGCGGGATACGTGACCAGAGTGGCCAGCATGCTTCACGTGAGTCATCTACAACCATTATTTTTATTCTATGTTTATACCTGAAAAAAAGTGTTTCTGAAAAAATGTTTCGGTTAATAAAATCTCGAAAAAGGTATTTTTCCCTCCCACTTTTACCAGCCGTAATTGTTCCCCTATCTCGACTGCAGCAAGACTACCCAGTGGAGGAAGTGCTGAGTGCTCCGTTCATGATGTCGGACTTCCGACCTGACCTGATTGACATGGTGCTGAGTCAGTTAACGCCAGAAAATATCAGGTAAAACGAAGTCAAACAATTCTGAACCCACATACAGTCGGTTTTTAATGTTTTTAACTATCAACGACATGTACAACTCTCTGTGCTAAGGCAATACGAAAGCTGTGTGATACAGCAAATACTGGAATATGGCTTGCTCACATCACCGTACTGGCACCATTTGGCATGCATTTCACATGGAGTATGCATGACTAATTTGGAAGTGAGATGGAACAGGAAAGAACGCACTCCAGAGTGGGCGCGTGGCAGCATTTGCACTCAGTACCTTCCATTTTCAATTTAAATGCTTACCTCTCTTTACCCACCTTTTCTGTCTTGCAGAGTTGGGGTGATCTCCAAAAGCTTTGAAGGCCAGACAGACTCCGTAGAGAAGTGGTACAAGACAGAGTACAAAATTGAGCACATCCCAGAAGACAAGATCAAGGTGAGTATATTTGATTTTGATTTGATCAGATTCGGATTCAGTGGATGATAGATTGTGACTTGACTTGAGATTGGAGGACTTGGTGGGGACTTGTTGGGATTTATGATTGACTTATGGGGACTTGTCAGGACTCTTGGGGATTTGTGTGGACTTATGAGGACTTATGGGGACTTTTGAGGACATGTTAGAACTTGTGAGAACTTGTGAGGACTTGTGAGAACGTTTGAGGACTTGTGAGAACTTGTGAGGACTTGTGAGAATTTGTAAGGACTTGTGAGAACTTGTAAGGACTTGTTAGAACTTGTGAGGACATGTGAGAACTTACGATGAACTTGTGAGGACTTGTGAGGACATGTGATGGACTTGTGAGGACCTGTTGGCACTTGTGAGCACTTGTGGGGACATGTTGGGACTTGTGATGGACTTGTGGGGACTTGTGAGGACTTGTAAGGACTTGTGAGGACTTGTGATGGAATTATCAGGACTTGTGAGGTCATGTGATGGACTTGTCAGGACTTGTGAGGACTTGTCGGGACGTCTGAGGACTTGTGATGGCCTCTACTACAACACTGTGTTACATTGACATAAACCATCACTTTTAAGCAGTCTGCACTTTCAACATATTTATGTACCAACAAATGTCTTTCCTTCCCAACTCTAACGCATGCGCAGGCCTGGAAAGAAGCCGGGTTCCATGAGAAGTTTCACCTCCCCCAGAAGAACGAGTTCATCGCGACCAACTTTGACATCCACCCTCAAGACGAGGACTGCGTGGATTTGCCCAAGGGCACCTCGGGGGTGGCCCTGCCCACGGCCATCAAAGACACGCCCTTCACCAAGCTGTGGTTCAAGCAGGACGACACCTTCCACCTGCCAAAAGTCTGTACCATGATGGAGATAGCAAGGTATGTACCGTGCACTTACAGGGCCAATGCAATGTAATTTTTTTAATGGAATCCTTGGAAATGCACTTTTGTATCCATCTAACCTTAATTTCAGTCTTCGTTTTGCAGGGTATTTTGGTGCCGTTTTGGTTTTATGCTATGCAAATTTCCATATTCATGAGCAAAAATGTGATGTCATTTCAGGCAGAAACCTCAATGTTACAGCTATTTCAGCACCAAAAGTTTCCAAAATTCTGGGTATTTTGCTGTCGTAAATTTTCTTTTCTTTGGTGATATGTTGTTGTGTCAGTACATGGCAGTCAGCCAGTGATCAGACCTTTCTCACAAATGTTTTCAATAAGCAGATTTTTGGGTTCACAATGTTTGGTGCACTTTTTAATAAAATTAACCTAAAAGGGATGTCAAATATGTTTCATACGTTTAAGAGGAGTCGAAAGTTGCGCAAAATATGTTCCTAAGAAAAAAATATGTTCCTAAGAAAAAGTCACTTCACTTTATGGGGTCGACGATTTTTGACCCTGTAATTTGGCCTGAGGACCATGATTGATTGATAAATATATAAAATGCCAGTATTGGTGCTCAAGGCGCTACATCATTATTACCCTGCTCATTGGGCACATGAAACATTCCAAAGACAATCTCAGCTGCCTGGGGAGTATACAGCTCGACGCTGCCATTTCGGCGCAAAGCAGCTCAAATCAATCACAATAACCATCTCTGCCCTCACAGGTACCCATTTACTCCTGGGTGGGGAGAAGCAATGAGATACAAAGTGCCTTTGCCCAAGGACACACACACCATAACCCCAGGCTGGACTCGAACCCACAACCTGCAGAATTACCCAATACCACAAATGCAATGCTTCAGACCAAGAGGCCACAGCACTCCATTCAAAATGATTGTGTGAACTAGAAAAAGTTTTGGTAGAAATGTTTCTTTAGAAATCTCTTTTAGAAAAACAACACCTACACAATTTTCACAGACAAATTTTCCTAGGCGCCTCCGTAATTTTGTGTTTATATTTTGTGTTGTTGAAGCCCGTTGGCCTACTTGGACCCGCTACATTGCAACCTGACCTGTCTCTTTGCTGTGTTGCTGAGGGACTCCCTCAACGAGTACGCCTACGCGGCAGAGCTGGCTAACATCAACTACATGATTGACAGCACGGTCTACGGAATCAACGTGAGCATCGAATCAATGTCATGTCGTACAGTTGTACTTAAGGCCATTTGGGTTTTTAAATTCTGTGTAGTGGGGATCCACAAACGTGTGGCGCTTTAGTTTATGGCATTATATTGCGGTGTTCTTGTGCACCACAGATTCAACTGGGAGGCTACAACGACAAACAAGTGCTGCTGCTCAAGAAGATCTTGGAGAAGATGACCAACTTTGAAATCGACGTCAACCGGTTCGATGTCATCAAAGAAACAGTGAGTTAACAGTTGTCCATGTAACTGCAACTTGATGTGACAAAACATCCAACATTGATTAGGGTTTTTTGCAAAAAACAAAGAAAAGAAACCTGTTTGTGAATTTTTCTGCATTTCTAGCAGAATAGGGCCACATAAGTCTGGGTCTTTGACACAGTTACAGCTACAGTGAATGTGGGAACATGCTTACAATTTATAAATAGCAAAAGTGCCTGATGCCCGTTTTGTACACGGCATGAATAGGAATTCAATATTTTAATTCTATTTCTTGGTTTTTATAAATATTCTTAAGACCGCATGGATTTTGGTCGTGTTTCATGTATTTGTTTGTGTTTTCAGTACTCCAGGATGCTGCTGAATTTCCGAGCCGAGCAGCCCCATCAGCACGCCGTGTATTACACATCGATTCTCATGTCAGAGCAAGCCTGGACCAAAGACGAAATGTCGGAATGTATGGACGGTACGAAAAAAAACCCTCAGCCAATCAGCATATCAAGCAGTTTCACAATCAAGCAAATACCAGCTTATAAATACTTTATAATCACTCAGTAAATTTATGATTATTTGTGATTTGACTCGAGCTTTGACTGTTGATTGACGGAGCTGATTAATACTCTGAAGAAGCCTCTGTCTGCAGTTCACGCCCAACTTTTCTTTGCATTCTTTTGAGCAGAGGTGACAGTGGATCGGTTGAAGGCCTTCATTCCCCAGTTCCTGTCCAGAATTCACGTGGAGACGTTCATCCATGGCAACATGACTAAACAGGTAACAAAAGTTTTATCCAAAAGGCCCCCAAAAAACAAAAAAATTCGGGCGGGGGGGATGTGAAAAATGAGTTGTTCAAAACTCGGAAGATTTTCCATAATTTCCTGTGATTTTGTATTCTTGACGATGCAGGAGGCTTTGGATGCCCAGGAGATGGTAGAGAGCATCTTAAAGGAGCAAGGAAACAGCAAGCCGCTCCTCCCAAGTCAGCTGATGAGACACAGGGAAATCCAGCTTCCTGACGGTAGGGTCACAACACTGCAGAAGCTCACACCCCTATAGACCCTGTGCATAAAAGGTTTTATCGCTCAGTGCACATGGTGGTTCTATAGAAGTCATGAAGCCATGTTGACAGCTAGTATGGGGAATGCACACATTTCCACTGGAAAAGAGAAAGGTTTTCCTGGAGAAAGAAATCCTGGAACACACATATACCTACTGGAATAAAGGTTTTCCTGGAAAGGAAATCTGTTTTTTCCGCCCCCCCCCCCTCAACTTTTTCCGCGATAGCTTTGCAAAAAAAATTTTTTCACGACCCGAGCTGTTATGACTTTTTAGCCTCGAGCCTTGCTCATCTTTTGATACCAAAAACATAAAAATGTGACCACGGGTTGCCGCGTAGCGAAAAAATTTCCGGCGCTATGGGCAGTGAAAACTGAATGTTCCCATACACGTCGTGTACACAGAGCAGAATTACCATTCGTACATATGAATAATTAATTAGACATAATTCCAAAACCCTTTGACCTATAGTCACGAAATTTCTTGGGTATGTTCATGATGAGTTGCTCTAAGCATGTACCGAGTTTCAAAATCTTTTGTCACTCGATGGCCGAGATCTTGGGGGGGGGGCGGAATCCACATAAATGCATTAATCGCATAAAATGGAATATCATCCTAACAGGCATGAGGTTTTTTTCCTTCAAAATTTTGTCTGAAATCAGATCTTTTAATCTGAGAAAAAGACATATCTTATAAGAGACTTACAAAAATGCATTTTTTAAATCGTTCATCTGATTTTCAGACCTTTTATAAATTGACAATATCATCCCTTATCCATGTCTTGAAACCACAGGTTGTTTCTACAACTACCTACGTCACAACGATGTCCACACCTCCTCCGGTATTGAGGTATATTACCAGACCGACGTGCAGACCACAAGAAGCAACATGCTGCTAGAGCTCTTCTGTCAAATCATCAGCGAGCCGTGCTTCGATACGCTAAGGACCAAGGAACAGTTAGGTAGGGCAACTCCCAAAATTAAGTCTGTTATAGACTAACGTAACTGCAGTTTATCATGTTGAATTTACAAATGTATGTAAAGTTACAACAACAAATGAAAATTATGTAAGGACACACAAAAAAATATTCGGTCTCTGGTCAGACCAAAGTTCCGGAATTGACGCGGCCACGCGGCTTTTTTTTTTTTTTTCAAGCTTGGATTGTACAGACAAGGTGGGTACTATTTTGCTTTTTTGGTGTCCTCATGTACATTGTTGTCCTCCATAATTTGCCTTGGTGCTTTCGATCATTTGCCTTGGTGCAATTTCCCATTCCTTGGTGCTCTTTGGTAAAAAAAAATTGAGGAGGTGCGGAAATAGAGGGCGCTGTTGGAGCTACTGCGGAACATTTTGGAGAAAAAAAAAGATCAACGCGCATGATTAAAATCGACGCGTGCTCTGACCAGAGACCAACTTTTTTTTATTTTTTTGGCCTAAATGAAAAATTTAAAAAAAATATAGTTTGATTCTTTAAACTTCAGTGGCCTCTGTATGTAAAAACAGTTCACTGATTTGTTACTCTCAATTTTTTACTGAGCGAGTCGTAAATTTAAAATTTGGCAATCGATGTAATTTTCTGCTGGCTAAGTGCTGTATTGACATTTTACATCAATGTGGTTATATTCCCATGTAGGTTACATTGTATTCAGCGGTGTGCGACGCTCCAATGGCGTTCAAGGTCTGCGGTTCATCATCCAATCGGAGAAGAGACCTCAGTATCTGGACAACAGAATCGAGGCGTTCCTCCTAAGTATGCAGGTAGGTCACTTTTCATTTCTCCTTCTGTAAAATTGAGCTTTTCAAATCCTCTACTTCAGCATGTTATCATGTGTATTTCTGATACACAATTATTGGTTTAAATTCATTGTATGTTACCCATTCTTGTTGAAAATAAAGGCAGCATTTCAGTCACAATGTGGAGTAGACCAACCATGGTCTAACCAGCCTTCGTTTGAGTAAAGTTAGTTGAACTAGAGTTAACCATAGTCCCTGTCCAAACTTATTCTAAGTTTGATTAATTTCCAGACCCATATCAAGGAACTTTCAGACGAAGCTTTCCAGAAGCATGTGAATGCGCTGGCTGTCAGAAGGTTGGAGAAACCCAAACGACTGGCCAGCGAGGCTGGCCGGTACTGGTCGGAAATCACCTCCAAACAGTACAACTTTGACAGAGGTACATTATCAGAATTCATTCCCAAAATTAGTATCTGAAATGAAACAACGAAACTGGCTTTTTGATGGATACTGGATTGTGGAATCTGTAAGTATAACTTGGATTGAAATATCTGTTTGGTTTCAAGTGAGGAGAATGGGTCATTGAGTTAATGCATTATGTTGGAAATCAGTGGTTTCAGGGATGGTTATTGGTGTACAAATAATGAATGTTTGTGAGTGCAGTGGTAAGAATAATTTCATGAGGTGACAGATGTTTCACGAGGCGAAGCCGAGTTTAATGGAACATTTCATGTGTCACCGAATGAAATTATTCTTTCCATTGCACGAATGTGACACATTCATTATTAGTTTTATTCAACACCTGAATAAATCCTCGTCATCTGATTGGTCCGAGCCGCCAAAAATTTGACCATGCAATGGAAGTTCTACCTACCATGGAATAGAACTTCTGTTTTCAATGGCACGTGATCAGCAACCCCCCCCCCCCCATCAGATAACGGGGATTTATTCAGGCGTTGTACAACAATAATCTATGGTGTATAATTTAAAAATGGGTATTAATTGATTGACTCTAGGTTATGAGATCCACAAGCAGCGATATTAATGATTTTGAGCCTTGAGCATAAAAAAGACAAATAATTGGTGTTTAGAGTGCAATACGTAATTATTATTTTATTTAAAAAAAAAAGCATCTACAAAATTGCTTCTACAATAACTAGTACTACAGTGACATTATTTGGGCTTGGAAAGGGTTCTGCCTACTGTCATACTCTTCCACACAGGAGGCCAAATTGTCTGTAGTCAGTCCCATTGTAATATGAAGTTAGGTTTTTAGAAGTAACTCTTCTTTAAAACCTAACTTCCATCTCAATTTCTACCACAGCCAACATAGAGGTGGCTTACCTGAAGACCCTGACCAAGCAAGACATCCTGGGCTTCTTTGAGCAACTCCTGGCCGTGGACGCGCCCCGGCGACACAAGATATCCATCCACATCATGCCCCCCGTGGACCCGTCCTCCAACCAGGGAGGAGAGGGTGCCGGGGACCAGCCTGACGGGGACCAGCCGGACCTGGCCAGTCTGAACAGCATGGACCTGCTGCCTACTCCTCCGCTACCGCAGGTGAGATATTAGCCCATAATCACCTGTACTACATTGTATTACATTGTATGACATTGTATGGCATTGTATTACGTTGTATTACATTGTATTACATTGTATTTATTCCCTGGTGAATCTACAAAAACCATACAGTGCTGGGGCAGTGCCCTGTGTAATAGGCGGGCGCAGATGTCCAGGAATTTTTTTAGATTGGCTTATCTAGCTCCCAGACCCATGTTCTTGAAACTCAATGGTTCTGGAGTCTGGAGTGCTGAATGGTAACACATAGCAACCGATGAAAACCGGTGTGCGAATGAATAGATGTTTTCACCGGTTGACGTAATCCCGCCCACGCCTATAGGGAGGGCAGTTTAGGGTGGTACTGGGACTAAATGGTTACTTATAGTACTAGACAGTTGCAGGCGTGGTTCTACACTAACATTTCTGGGGGGGGGGTCTTAAAAACAATATATGAACTTTCAAGTTTTGAGGAACTGATGTCAGGCAATTTTTGGACTAAAAGTCAAAAAAAATAAAAATTCTTAAAATTTTCAAGGAAAAATGGACAGATTTAAAGGATTTTTAGGGAAAAAATGGCAAAATTTGGTAAAATGTCTGGAAAATGTGGCTAATTACAGCAGAATCTCGGGAACCATTTGTCCCTTTGAAAAATCAAATTCTGGTGGGATCAGATGTTGTTGTGCCCCAGGGCACTACAGAGTTTGTCAAATTAGAAAAGAAATAATCGTAGCATTTCTGTTTATTAAAGATTAAACTCTGCATGTTTATTTTCCCTGGAGCACAGAACACAGCATATGATGTCTTTTTCCTCTCAAGGTATAATTTCTACAGGATTGTCAGCACACTTTGTATTTTTTTATTGTCATTTGCATTTTTCTTTCAGGCAACTGTCATTCAAGACATCACCGGATTCAAGACGGGGCTACCGTTGTTCCCCCTCCCAGAACCCTACAATAGCAGCGCTAAATCCAAATTGTAGAGAAACAAGAGATAACAAATGGTGGTAAATCGTTTTCTGAAACTGTTTTCTTCCCAGCATGCATGCACTACGTTCAACAAATTGGTCAGCTGACTTTGCTATAGAGTTGAGGGGAAATTGACATTTGTGGGTAGATACTAGATGGAAAAGTTGCCCTCAAATTTTTGCATGAGAAATATTAAGCTATGCATAAAGGTCATTTTTATTCAAGTTCACAGAAGTGTACGCAATGGTGTAACGTTACTTGCGCCACGTTTTTTGATTGAAAAGTTGAACAAAGAAATTGACTGGAGCAGGGTTTGAACCTGTGAACCCTGGATTGCCGTTCCGGTGCTCTACCAACTGAGCTATCCAGCCCTATGTTGGCAGTTCCCCAATTTGTCAATGTCTTTGTTCAAGGGGCGCTAGTCAGAAGCCATAAACAAGTATGCCATATAGCATATACAGGTGGGTTTTTTGTGCATATAATTGCACAAGCAGTTAGGACATGTATTGCCCAAGTCTGCAAATTATAAAACAACTTTCGGTGTCAAACGAAATCGAAAGAAGAACCAATTTATTGTGAGTTTGTGTGGTTCTGAAAATGAACCGGTGGAAAAGTCGACATTTTGGACAGCATGCTCTGCACGTTGTGAAATTGATCATAATGTGTGTATTTGTAAATATATACGTATGCAAACTGGTGGCAAATGTTCCATAAAGATGTTGTAGAGGCTGAGAACTTCCCAAATCCGATAGTTCCATCCGATAGTTCCATGGGCATTTGCTGCCATTTTCTTGTGGAATTGTGCAACTATAGTTAGGAATTGGCCAGCTACAGTTAGGAATTGCCCTACTATAGTTGGGAATTGCCCAGCTATAGTTGGGAATTGCCCAGCTATAGTTGGGAATTGCCCAGCTATAGTTGGGAATTGCCCAGCTATAGTTGGGAATTGAAGAATTGCCCAGCTATAGTTAAGAATTGCCCAGCTATAGTTAAGAATTGCCCAGCTATTGTTAGGAATTGCCCAGCTATAGTTAGGAATTTGCCCAGCTATAGTAAGGAATTCCCCAGCTATATTAAGGAATCGCCCAGCTATAGTTAGGAATTGCCCAGCTATAGCTAGGAATTGCCCAGCTATAGTTAGGGATCGCCCAGCTATAGTTAAGAATTGCCCAGCTATATTTAAGAATTGCCCAGCTATAGTAAGGAATTGCCCAGCTATAGTAAGGAATTGCCCAGCTATAGTAAGGAATTGCCCAGCTATAGTTAGGAATTGCCCAGCTATAGTTAAGAATTGCCCAGCTATAGTTAAAAATTGCCCAACTGTAGTTAGGAATTGCCCAGCTATAGTTAGGAATTGCCCAGCTATAGTTAGGAATTGCCCAGCTATAGTTAGGAATTGCCCAGCTATAGTTAGGAATTGCCCAGCTATAGTTGGGAATTGCCCAGCTATAGTAAGGAATTCCCCAACTATAGTTAGGAATTCCCCAACTATAGTTAGGAATTGTCCAGCTATAGTTAGGAATTGCCTGGCTATAGTTAGAAATTGCCAAGCTATAGTTAGGAATTGCCCAGCTATAGTTAGGAATTGCCCAGCTATAGTAAGGAATTGCCCAGCTATAGTTAGGAATTGCCCAGCTATAGTTCGGAATTCCCTAGCTATAGTAAGGAATTCCCAAACTATAGTTAAGAATTGCCCAACTATAGTTAGGAATTGCCCGGCTATAGTTAAGAATTGCCAAGCTATAGTTAGGAATTCCCCAGCTATTGTTACGAATTGCCCAACTATAGTTGGGAATTGCCCAGCTATAGTTGGAAATTGCCCAGCTATAGTTAGGAATTGCCCAGCTATAGTTAGGAATTGCCTGGGTATAGTTAAGAATTGCCCAACTATAGTTAGGAATTGCCCAACAATAGTTAGGAATTGCCAGCTATAGTTAGGAATTGCCCAGCTATAGTAAGGAATTGCCCAGCTATAGTTAGGAATTGCCCAGCTATAGTTAGGAATTGCCCAACTATAGTTCGGAATTCCCCAGCTATAGTAAGGAATTCCCCAACTATAGTTAGGAATTGTCCAGCTATAGTTAGGAATTGCCTGGCTATAGTTAGGGATTGCCAAGCTATAGTTAGGAATTCCCCAGCTATTGTTACGAATTGCCCAACTATAGTTGGGAATTGCCCAGCTATAGTTGGGAATTGCCCAGCTATAGTTGGGAATTGCCCAGCTATAGTTAGGAATTGCCCAGCTATAGTTAGGAATTGCCCAGCTATAGTTAAGAATTGCCCAGCTGTAGTTAGGAATTGCCTAGTTGGGAATTGCCCAACTATAGAAGGGAATCGCCCAATTATAGTTGGGAGCTCCCCAATTATCGTTAGGATCGCCTCAACTATAGTTGGGACCATTGCCATAGTTTGGGCATAATGCAACTGTTCTTATGTTATATAGACAATTTAGATCCTTTAACAAAAAAATTATGCATTGTACATATGTTTATTTTTGTTTTTAGATCGACAATTCTTAAAACAAAATGAATGCAACTTGTTCTTGGTATACCTCTGTGTTCAGTGATAAATGTGCTGTGCAATATACTTGGCTGTAAAAATGTAAAGAAATCATGAAAAAAAAAAAAATGATTGCAACAAATTTTAACTGTTTTTGATGGATTCGAAGGGCCAGCTTAAGTCTTCTGACTGACTACTGTAACTTAGTATGAAAAATATCCGAAACTGCCTAAAACTGAGTGGGAATGTTCAGGTTCTACACTGGGCATGTTTCGTCTTGTTTATGAGAGCATGTGTTATTTCCTTGAAGGTGAAATTAACGGTGTACGTATCTTTATTATATGCTTGATAGAATTTTGGGATAAGTGTCCTGAGTTTTACTGTAGTGAGTGCTAGTGTATCACTACCTCTGTAGAATATCAGCATCATGGGTGTTAGGTTTTTGTTTTATTATTATTTGTTAAATTCAGGTGGGAAAATTCTTATTCAATTCTTGGGGTAAAAAAAATGCAGGGAAATAAATATAATTCTGTTTTGTTTTGTTTTTAGTTTTTTTTTTTTAGTTTTTTTTTCAATTTAATTTTTTTCACTTATTGTTTTCTGAAATCTTCATTTGTTTATCTATTAATTAAAAATTATCAAGTTAGAAATATTTTAAAAAGTTTTAAAACTGTTTGAGTCTCATATAAGGCTGTCAAATAATTAGTGTGTCGGAGGATGTCAAAACAAATTTAATTAAATTTAAAATAAACAATCACAATTCCTCTTGGCGCCAAACCTCGGATTTTGAATGTATTGCAAATGCTTTATTTTTTACTAGGGAAATCAGAGAGCTACACACTAGGGACGGATCAAAGGGGGTGGTTTTGGTGGTTTACCGTCTTCCTCCTCCCCCCGCCCCCTCCCATCCAAGTGAACAATGTTGATTATTTACATAATTACAAAATCCGAAAAAAAATCTTTAAGTTCTAGGCCACGTGTGGAGTGCCGTGGCCTAGTAGTGGTCTGGAGCATTGAATTCGTGGTCTGCAGGTAATTCTGCAGGTTGTGGGTTCGAGTCCAGCCTGTGGCTATGGTGCGCGTGCCCTTAAGCAAGGCGCTTTGTCACTCATTGCTTCCTCTCCACCCAGGAGTAAATGGGTACCTGTGAGGGCAGAGATGGTTATTGTGATTGAATTAGCTTCCTTGCACCTAACAGGCAGCATGGAGCTGTATACTCCCCAGGGAGTCGAGATTGTATTTGGAATGGTCCAATGTGTGATGTGGCTTCAAAAAGTATGTAAGTAAACAAATTTAGAAGAGTGTTTTCAAACTACAAAGGGAAAGAATGTTGCATCCTGACCCCACTTTTTTTCATCATATATATTATCTCAATGAAGGTCAGTCATTGCAAAAATGTTGAAAAGACATGAATCTGGGACTGAGAAACATTTCCAATAACGGTTAGGAAATACTTTGAAAATGCACTCGACTCTCCATAGACTTTGTACACAAACCAAAGAAGTGGCGTCTGGATACTACATTCTTTCCCTTCAAATAATGCACTAAACTGCAGACACGCGTCCCCTACTGATATCTGACGCAAGTTCTGAAAGTTGATCGCATGTTTCAAGCTCCGAAAGAGTTGGCATTCCGAACTGGAAAGCATTCCTTCCACTTTTCCTGTTTTCCCTCTTATTTTTAAGTGACAAGCCTATCATTAACACAGCAGGCTTTCTCCGGTTACTGGTACACTAAGTACGCCACACAAATCCAGCTTCTCTACGGTTGGAATAACAACGAGATACGATGACCGAAACATGAGATTGGCAAGCGAAAGACGATAGGGATATGTGTATATAGGAGTGCCAAGCAAGCTGTCATGATGGAGTCAACAGCGTTTTAAAGTTGTAATAACGCAAGTCCATCAGCTGGTCGGTTGTCATAACTTACATGAACAGGGGAATGCACCGCGAAATGCATACTGTAATATTATATTCCATCTCTTCCTGTACATGTTATTGTAAGCAACTGTATGTCTAGCCGAGTAAAATAACAATATAGTTTCTCAGCATTTTCCAAAAAATGAAGGCGGCACGTGCTATTTTTTAAAGATCTTTACATTAATTGCTAAATTCCAGACATATTCTATCCATTCACAGAATAAAGTCTGAAAAAGAATTTTTCAAGAAAGGAAAGAATTCCTCCAGATTTGTAAAAATCCCAGGCAGCAATTCACAACAACATTTCCAGACTTTTTAGGCCGACAGAGAAACACAGAGAGAGCCGCCAGCTTGAGTTTAGAAATGCACAGAAAACGTGATTTCTTTCATTTATTTTTTCGACTTTAGGAAATTATATTACAAGTGAATCTTTGGAATCCAACAAATCTCTCTAAAAAAAAAAACGAAAATGAAATCAGGTTGGTAAATTATAAAGACATCTAAAGGAACAGTATTTGAGTAAAACACAAGCTGTTTATTTATTTATTTTTTTTAATGTGATTTTTTTTTGTTTTTGTTTTGTTTTTGGTAGAGCATATCTGAGCCATGCACAGGTACTTCTCAAAAACTTGCTGTCGGATTTTTTTGTTGGTCTGCAAAAAAAATAAATTAAAATTTATTTAAGCAAAAACATGGCCGAATTTAAACTACAAATGGAAATGATCTTCGGCCAAGTGAAGGATTTATTTCTCTCTGCATCAAGTAATTTCTTCGGCTTGTTTATATTCAATTTTTTTCTTAAGGATATTTTTATTTTCTGGTAATGAAATATGAAATCCCAATCCGATTTCGAAGAACAAGTCGTGAAACACACAGGCCAATATCATCAAGCGATATACAATATCATGTACAAAAAAATCATGTACAAAATAGGCTATGTGGTAACAAGAATCGTCCAGCTTAGCAAAAGAAAGCAAGGGCACCAGCTAAAAGTACATGCAATGTATGCTGCTTGTGACTGGTCACAGCCCTTTTTTTGTTTAGCGCATAAAGTTTCCATTTAATATCTTTCGCTTAGCAGCTTGGCCAGATTGGGCTAAGCTGGACAACAACTTTCCTAGAGCAAGCATTCCAGGAATTCAAATTTTAATTTTGCATTATTAAATATACATGTATTTATATAATCAATAAATAAGCTAAAATCTTAACACTACTTTGCATTTTTCAATTTCTGATGAATATAAACACAACAAACAAAAATTATATGCATGTTAAGACACAAAGCAAAGCACTTTTGAAATGAATTGCATTTAACTCTACCTTATCAGCTACAAGTACATACAATGGAAATTTAGCAAAATTTAAGGCCGAGGATAATTAGTAATATGTAGACTTGATTCCAGCCAACAGCCAACAACCTATATCAGTTTTTACATGATGCCTTTGCCCTTTTGGTTCTCTCCATGTTGTGAGAATAAAAAAGGACAGGCATCATGACTTGAATCAAGTATAACTTACATGCAGCATCCAATGTAGAAGAACGGACATATCCCATCACCCTATGCTTGCCATACCAACTTTACAGAGCCTGGTGTCATCCACGATTTAGGATTGTTGGGTATTGAAATTTGAGAGTCGACGGTATATCGTCACAGAAATATCGCGGTGCTCGGTAATACCGGGTACTTTTCTGAGAGGACTATTATGTCATCAAAATAAAATAAGACAAATGGTGATAAGGAAACCGCAAACAAGCCTTGCTGGACTGCTAGTAAGCGCTAGTAAGCAAAAGTATCGGTTATAAGTCCAGCTTCACAATTTTTGTCTTATCTAGTGCAACCACAAAGAATTTAAACAATTAAAACATTCATAAATGTGGGTCGGATCTGTCCAACTTTTTTCTCTATTTTTCTTTATTGAAAGACTTAGAGCACATCTGGTCAGATTTAAGAAGGAACACTGCAGTATTGAAATTCCATACTGAGTGTTTCCGGTTGCTCGGTATTTTGACATCGTTCAGTATTGTTCGGTATCAAGAAAATATCGTCACTATACGATATTATTGTCCAAGCCTACTTTTATCTTCAGTCTTGCCTCATTTTCACTCTTGCGGGGGTTATGTACGAAATCGGAGGGCACCAAAATTGCTTGAGGCATTATCTCAGAGAGTACAGTACAAGCAACAATCATTACTGAAATTCAGTAGATGTACCCTTTGTTTGGGCGTGGGGTAAAAAGAAATGTACTGAGAATATGAGAAATACAAGTTTTTTATTGGAACATGACGAATTAAGTGTAGGTAATTTCAGCTTTGATCAACAGAAGGGAGTTAAATGGTTCCCCCACAAAATGAGTCCAGAATACATATTCTATTCAAAGAGGTTCACATCAAGAAGCATTATCTAATGGTTAGGTAGCTCAAAATAAACTCAAATCAGAACAAACAGATGAAAACAAAAACAGTAAACATGATTATCTGTACATTACATTTCAAAACAATGTCACGGACATGTAAACCATTTCAATCATTTTATACATGAGCATTTTCGACAGATTCCACAAATGTTCAATAAGGATGTGTGGAGAAAAAAAAGTACGCTGGTTAGCTTCTTAGATTTTCAGTTTGAAATAATAAAATCATTGCCAATGTTGTCATTAGCCTTTAAGAAAAAAAATAGAAATTGGTATATAATTATGATTTTTTTTTTACAAATATCTTTCAAAAGCTATGTGTACAGCATGGTATTTACAATTAGCGTCTAAATTTAATAAAAACAAACAATGAAACGATTGAATAAAAGATCTTGTAATCGACGAGAAATTTCTGGGTTGAACAGACAGAGATGATTAGTGAGTAGTGACAAGACTGATAAATGAAGGGATATGCAACCGCTCTTAACTAACCATGATATTTATTAAAGCAACTTAAAAAATGACAGTGTGTGTTCTTTTTTGTTTCCGTGTTTTGTTTTAGGGGTAATTATTGGGCAGGTTCCTGGGCTTTTTCTTCAGGGAAATCTTGAATGGTGCGGTGCGCTTGCCTTAGATACTGGTGCTGCTTGTAGAAAACCTTGAGTGCCCCTTTAATCGTGACAAACGCTATTCCACCCTGCAGGAGGCAAAATACACAAAAAGAGAAATTTAGAAACGAAGGAGAAAAACAGTAAATGGTAAATGGATCTTGGTAGCACTCATGTCACTCAGAACAACGTACACATTACAAAATGTATATTTACATTAAAGGGAATATACAATGTTTGCTTTTGATGTAATTTTCAGAAGTGGATGGATTTGGGAATTAGAATTTATAGCAAATTTTGTTACAACTGACTTGTTTGAACTTTTGTGTTCGTAGATGTTGGAAAAATCAAGAAAAATGCTGTTCTTGGAGTCTACTTCACTGACCCTGCTTCTGACAAAACAGAGTCAGGTCAGGGAACCAGACTAGCTGTCTTGCACCCGTTAACGGATGTGCAACCGATTACAACCAAAATGTGAATTAACTAAATTTGATAAATTTGTGGCAGGTTTTGAAAAAAAGTCAGTCGACCATCGTTGGAAATTACAAAAATTCCACTTTTCGTGAAAAATGACAGCACACCAGGTGCCACAATTCCACAAGATGCTTGAGACTATCATTCACATACAGTCAAGTAAGGTTTTTCATAATAATTTGGTAGTTTTGCTTTTTGATGTTTGCAAATGTTGTTAGTACCTTTAACTGTGCTTAAGGTCGTTGAGTAAACATTCCAAGCACGGGGGGAGAGCAAAAAAGACAGTCAATGCACGTTTTGGGTACCATGGCTTTATCAAAATGGATTTGCAAAACAGCCATCGTCAGAGACTCAAGAAAGATACTGGTATGGGACTGTCATGAGCTGTACGTATTTTATTAAGTACTACAAATGTAAGTCAGTGCAGTTGTGTACCATTATCATTCCCACGGAATATCAAGCTGCAGTACCAGCATACTTTAAGGCCGTATACATGTACATTTGCAAACATAAAAAAAACAACAACACTACCCCATTATTATGAAATACCTTACTTGACTGTATGTGAATAATAGTCTCAAGCATCCTGAGAAATCATGGCACCTGGTGTGCTGTCATTTTCAAGAAAAGTGGAATTGTTTTATCAATTTCCAACGATGGTCCGCCGACAATCGTTGGAAAAAAAAGTTGACTTTTTTTCTCCAAATACTGCCCCCAATTTAAGAAACAAATTTTGTTGTCCACATTTTGTTTGTAATGCCAGCAAGGGGTTCTGCAAATGTGCAAGCCAGCTAGTCTGGTTCCCTGACCTGACAATTCCCTGACGTCTGTAAAATCGCTCGGTTTAGTAGGGTCAGGGTACCAGACTACAAGAACAGCATATTTTTTCTTGGTTTTTCCAGCATCTTTGAACACGAAGCCCAAATCCTCCTGCGGTTTTGGAGGATTGAGGATGAATGGTGTTAGAGACATGAGGATTTTGGAGGATTGAGGATGAATGGTGTTAACTGTTGAAGCACATGAGGATTTTGGAGGATGAGGATGAATGATGTTTTGAAGAAGGAGGGGATTTTGGAGGATTGAGGCTGAATGCATTTTGAGAGGCAGGGCTGTCTGACGATTTTGAAGGATTGAGGCTCTGGGTATCCTTCATTTGAAAATAAGTGCAACATTTTTGGAGGATTTTGGAGGATTGAGGATGATTCCTAGCAAAAGGGCCTAGGAGGTTATATTAAGGATTCATACTGCACTTGTGAAAGGCCAAAAGACACAAGTTTACAAGTTTTCATTCTCAGAGAGAGAAAAAGGACTCACCAGCACTGTCCTCTGTAGATTGGAGTGAAGCGATCCAAACATGAGTTTCCCGCACATGGTGGCAATGGTCGGGAAGATCAGCGCCCCGCACAGGACCCGAGTGGCCGAGATAGGGTCGGCCATGGGCATGAGTTCGGTGGGCACCCGGGGCAAGACGCTGCCGCCCCCGAGCTCGGGGAAGAAGTAGCTCCAGAAGGGCAGCTTCGGGGAGTGCTTGCGCCAGAGGCGAAGGATGTAGTCCTCCCACCGGATCATCTTGGACAGGATCAGCATGACGGGGATGGTGGGCAGGCCGATCAGGAGGAACAGCGGGTCGGCCCGCTCCATGACGTCCAGCCCTTCCTTGTGGCCCAGCACCTGCATGACGGTCACCGCGCCGTAGGTGACCGCGGACCAGTAGACGGAGCCCACCACGATACCCCCGGCGGCGAAGGGGCAGACTTTGTAGATGAGTCGGTCCAGGACATCTAGGATGTACACCATGGAACCTGGCAAGATAAGAACCATTATCTGGAGTTATCTTAACCCTAAACTTCTGTACTGCCTCAAACCGCCCTGCCTATTATTACTCCCTGTAGCACCCAAAACCGCCCAAACACTCAATAGACCTCATGCGTTAAGGCGGAGTTAGAGGGCACTAGTAATGTTATCGCTAGGATAGGTATGAGTAAAGTTTTGTGCATTCATTGTTAATAATAATAAAGAGAACAAAGAACACCCTCTGAGACACCTGCAATGCATAAGGTCTATGGTTTTATGGATTCATCAGTGAATAAACAATGTAATACAATGTGATACAATGTAATACAATGTAATACAATGTAGTACAGTTGCTATTGGGCTTATCTGCTGTGAGACATTTGTGAGGCTGAGTACAGACTAATGAGACCGTGTTCAGACTGCCGGGAAGTCAGGTTGGCGCAGTGGTTCTTCCTCGCCTTCCTCCTCTATGGCCAAGGCTCAATTCCTGCCCTGGTCCACATGTCGATTGGGTTTTCAGTCCCTACCTGATTCCCTAGGTTTTCCCCCGAATTCTTCCGTGTGTTTTCCTCCCACCTCTAAAACTGTAATCTCTTCTCATCGTCTTCTCTCTACAGGTTTCTTCAGGCTTGCGAGCAACAGTGCCTGGGGCACTTTTGAGGAATCCTTGGTATCTTACCAGATATAATAATAATAATAATGCAATCTGTGGCACCAACCTAAGTCAGGGTAGATGATGATGTACTCGGTGTTACACTGGGGACAAGACACCTTGACCGTGCTGTTGCCTCTCTGCTTCTCGTCGATCCACCGCTGCAGGCAGATCTGGTGGACCCACTTGGTGGTGCCCCGACACCGGCAAGGCTTCGTCCAGCGGGCTAAACGGTCGTCGTCCTCTGTGGCAAAGCAGACCCAGCAGGTTTTCCTGGTGGTTGGGTGGAGGGAGTTGCAGGAGGGGTGGGTGGAACAGGATGCAATACAGGAAGGTATTAAGATCAAATTTAAGATGATTTTGATATTTGCTGCAGTATTTAATAATGTGAAGTGTAAAATATCAGGAACAATCATTAAAGACAATCTTCAAATGTGTGTGTCACACTCTGTGTGCATACAATTATGGTGTCAATGTTCAGACTAATTCAGTATTTATTAACCCTAACGCCCTAGCATGATTTACTAGGAACCATACCCATCCTGGCAAATTCCAACACCATAATGGGAAACTGCACACACATATTTCTGACTTTGTTTCTGAAGGTGTGCCAACCCAATGTAAAAGACTGTCAGTTTAGGGGTACTGTACCCATCCAGACAGATTCCAACAATACATGCTGTTGGAGTTTGATGAGTTGAGTTCTGTTTGGGTTAATGTGAAATGAGAAATATCAATAATGATGGGTAATAAATTATATAAAAAACACACACATCATCTGAACAAGAAACCAAGCCAACAAACAAACCAATCATAAAATCTATAATAATACAACAAAAAAGGTTTAGAGTTGGCAGGTAGCCATTTTACACAATACCTACAGATGTCCTTACATTTAAATTCATTATTAGAGAACTGTGACTTTACCATATGATATTAACGTTAACCTGTTGGTGTTATTTTATGTCTTCTATGTTGCAGACGCTGTCGTCATTGCTTGAAAGCAAATAATCAAACGTTGAACTTGAAGAGCAAATAGTGTCATACTTATTTTATTATTTATATTTTTAGCTAAGTATGTAGTGACACTGATGTCAAACAATGTTAGAGAAGTAAATGTCTTTGTTCTAAGGGTGGACCATCAAACGATAGACAGGTCTTTGTTCTCATCATGATCACATTCTTTTGTGCTACACTGGAAAACAAAGCCCGCCCTGCTCAATATACCACAGTTCCTGTAATTAGGAATTAAGCAACCTCCTCCTAATTACATGCCGAGCTCAGTTGATCCCTCTTCAAGCTATCCACAGATCTTATTGTGGGCTCACCTGCTGGTAAATATGGACAATGAGGTAATGACCAGCTGGTCACTAACCACAGAACATGGGTCAATGTTTGCAGTTTGACCACAAAGCGAGATTTACATCACAGTACTGGTCTGGGATTATTTGAGATGACACTAATGGCCACCATAATTGCTTTTTAATGAACCCCCATCTACCAAGCAATCTGCAGGCCTACAATTTTGCATCAGCCTGATCTTATTGCACTGACCCAACACTCTTTCATTTTTCTTTGTCAAAAGGCTTTTTGAAATCAGCTGTGCCTGTGATATTTACAAACATGTAGGCACAATGAAAAAGTGTATATAAATTTCAAGAAAAAGAAAAACTGTACTAAATGAAGCTTCATGTTTTGCATTCTAGGTGTGTGTGCATGTGCACACATTTGAGATCTGCTAATTTTCAGTTTCAGAGGAACATCTTGCAACACTGTAGACAATCTTGAAGAAAAGTTATGGCCGTCTTTCCTAGTGTCTTTTTGGATGGACAGAAACAGATTCGACTCCAAATGGAATCACGACTCCTGTTGGAATAAGATTCGATTCCAACAATTTTGACTATTATGAACTACAACACAGCAGAGCGGCCAACTTTGAGTAAGAGTTAAGGGTGAGAATTTGGCGATGGAATTTGAGCTACATTTGTAATACGAGCAAAAAGTGCGAACCGGCCTATAAAAAGTTGGATCTTAGATGCTCTGTGGTGAAATCTGAGGCAATTTATGACCTACTTAGCCCATTTTTCGGAGCAAAAGATCATCATTTTGGAGGTTTTTTTAGCTTGAGAAATCCTGTGTGGGCGTGAGAGCGTGAGAATAACCTGAAATGCGCGAGACTCACGCTCAATGCGTGAGAGTTGGCAGGCCTGGGTGTAGTCAACTACTTTCGGCATACACGCAACCAGACAGGGCTCTGGAGTGCTCTGAAACGTGCAAATCTAAATCAGGCCCACTTTACTCACAGTTTAGCCAGCAAATTTCTCCAAAAATTCCACTGGGGCAAAAAAAATGTCCTCAGTATTTCACCAAGCAAGTTTGCAGACTCAATTCAATTTTTAAAGGAGACTTTTCTTCAATATTCTGCACATGAGAGGGAGGTCAAGTGATTTCAAAATGGGGCTAAATACTAGACTGGTACATGTCCATCCATGGTCCAACTATTTGAAAAGACTGACCTCTTCATTCAGTGTCAATAGTCTGGTGGCCTGACTATGGAGAAATGTGTAGTAAATTGAGACTAGTTCCCACTTCATGCCACATGTTTCTTAAATTCTTTTGGCATGGTTGATTGATGCAGTACTGAAGCTGTCTTGGACTGGTTGTTTTTGGTGCCAGTTTTTTTTCTTGTTTTGCATGTTTTCAATACCTTAAGTTTTGGGACTCTCATACACAGTATTGAGAGTCCCAAATTTGCGGACTAACACACAACCGTCATCTATGCTCCTCTGAATCAACAGTGACATCAACAAAAACATTGACAAGTCAGTGTACCTGTCATCTATGCTCCTACTCCTGGTGGATGGCATTTTCCTGCATTCCTCATCACCGGCCCCTGTCTCATCGCCACTCATTGTGGTGGATGCTGCTTTCTCCTCACGTTCTGCGATCAGGATTTGTTTTTGTTATACTAGCTTCATAGATAACACCTAGCCATCATCCTCATTCACGCAGGGGTTGTCCGCAACAGTGTTTCTTGCATCCAACAAGTGTAAATTACTGGACACTTATCAATCACAGATGTCTGTTTTCTGGAATGAGGCGAAAAACATGCAGCACCTGTAAAACATTTTGAGACACTGAACAAATGCTTTAATTAAGAAATGATGCACAAGTACAACTTTTTCTGTCAATACCTGTCACTCAGTAATCATCGGTCTGAAGTGCGCCCGCATGAGTGCACTGTTGACCAGAATTGAATGACAGGCAACAAGCCATCAATGCACGTTGGTAAAGTTCACGCATGCCCACTGGAAACCATGAGTATCACGACCCATGACCTCAAGCAGACTACTGAAATAGGGACGCTACATGTTTGTTTTCTGCCCGAAAGCCATCCGACTTTTGCCCGCAAATTTTGGTATCATGGCGGTGTGGCTTACTAGCAGTAACACAGAGGAAGTCCAGTATTTAATTTTAAGCCACATTCATGGGGCTACACGAAGGGGTAGATGTTCACATGAAAAGTGGGAAAGAATGAACTTTGCGACCTGATGCCACTTCAGCGGTTGTGTACAAAGTCTATGGAGAGTCAAGAAACTCTCAGTAGGCGTGGTAGGCCTATTTCCTTACAGTACACAATTTGGAAATGTTTCTCAGTGCCAGATTCATGTCTTATCAAATTTTTGCAATGAATGACCTTCATTGAGATAATATACAAAGAAAAAAATGGCGTCAGGTTGCAACATTCTTCCCGAAAACTTGAACACTCTGTTCATGCTGTTTACCACCCCCCCCCCACCCCACCCCAAAAAGGCCCAGTGATCATGCCCAATTTTTTTTAATGGGGGAGGGGCAATACGTTTTACTGCTGTCAGTGTCAGACACCAAACATGCCAAAGGGTACACCAAGCCATGTACGTCAACAGAATTTCGATATTGTTTTTTTCTCTGTCTCTCTCTCGAGAACATGGTCAGGGAGAAGGGGGAAACCCCCTCAAATTCCTGAGCAATGACAATGTGCATGTTGCAATGTCATGACAATCACGCCAGCAGGAACATGTTGAACAGAATTGTTTTCATTTAAACAGTTCATAGAAATCTTTACAGCAACGAAAACATTTCCTAAGTAGGCCACAATCAGTGACAATTTCAACTTACGTCGACTGGACTGTTGACAACGTCTTTTAGGCGAGAAACAGCCAGTTAATTCTATCTCAAAAACAGGTTTTCTTGGCCGAAACTCGATTAACGACAGAGTGCGCTTTAAAAAATAAAATGGCGTTGCGCGGTCAACTCATTTTAAAGTAGGTATAATGGTTTCTTTTATTAGAAGAAGCAATTGATTTTCAAAAACAAAATCAGATCAATTATTTTATCATTTTTAAGAAATGTATTTTACTGTATTTTACCTGTAATATCCTACACACATTTTCGTCATACTACAAGAGACATATCTATTCAACTCACCTTTATCAATATTTATACCCATATTTTGCAATAGAACAGTCCGTCGTGAAACACCCAAACGCCACAGTTCATGTATAGCGCCACCCATCTAAAGTTGAGAATTTTACGTACGTATACTACGTACACGTATCATGCGGGGTTTTTTTTCATGCTATTTACTAGCATCATAACTAAGACATGTAGCTATTTTTATGTTAAACGAAAAGATACAAACCTTAAAACTGTTTATCCTGTTAATTAATTCATGCCTCTGGTTACACCCCTTGAATTCACCTTTGTTTCTTCATCACGCCTATGCAAAACCTTAGGTAAATCTATTTCTTGTGTGTAGTGTCAACTTTATTGCAGTCGACCGCGGAAAAAAATACATCGCCAGCTAGCCAACGATGTTTATCGCAGAAATAGGTTTGTTTTGTTAACTTTAACTACCTTTTCTGTGTTCCACCCCTGGCTGCATGCAGCCTGCATGTACCTATGTGTATACATGTCAAGTTCTGCCATAGTACATAAACTTTTACATACATTTGTAATTTTGTATACGTGTTTTATCGATGAACCCATACTTATAAACCAAAATAATTTCAATCCCCGAATTTAAAGTTTATGATGTGGTATAGACATCGCCAGACATTCCTGATGAGTTGGGCCTCGGGTGGGCCGAATGACCCAAAAAAATGCCGGCAGGCAAATAACATTTTGTTGTGGGGCAAAATTGTGAACGTTTTTGCAGGGGACGACATTTTTGATAAATCGTCAACCAAAATCAAAATAAAGTAAGCTTTTGTGATGATTTTTTTTCGCTGATCGAAGCAAACTCGCACCTTCGTTCGTATTCCTCCATGCACTAACAAACTTTTTTTAATCGGAAGTTGAGATGCGCTTATAAAGGGTCCATGAGACGAATTTATTTCATTCACTCATTCATTGACCAATTCGTTAAATGGTTTATTAAAACAAATCATGACTCGCAGCCAAGGGCTGAATTGAACATGATTTACAGTTAAGTTGCATCGGATGTAATTTTAGGAGAACACTGTTTCTGTTCAACTTGTGAACCCAAAAACTTGCTCCATTGAAAACATTTGTGAGAAAAGCTTGCGGCCATTGGCTTACTGCCATGTACTGACACAACAACGAATCACCAAAGAAAAAGATAAATTCACGACAGCAAAATATCCCAAATTCTGGGAACTTTTGGTGGTGAAATAGCTCTGTGATGGTTTCTGCCTGAAATAACACTTTTGTTATGAATAAACAGGCACCAAAAATACCCTCGAAAATTGCAAAACGAAAATTGAAAATAAGGCTAAATGGGGAACAAAGGTGCATTTTAAGGATTGAATTCAAATTATCTTAGATATTTTATAGAGATTTGGTTCGTTTGAAAAAAAGAAGATTTTTTTTTCTTTTCTTAATCATGATTTAATTATCGAACAAAATGGTATCCCGCACGCGTACCATTGTTACACTGGTCCCCAATTAAGTTCATGAGCGTGCCGGCGGCAATTTCTTGTCAACATTGGAGGGGGGGGGGAAACCAGTATAGCTGATCATATTTTGTTTTTAATCTTCCAATTGTTTTTTTTTATGCAAACCCTTTTTAATACTAACATTTAGTGGCATATTTTTATTATTCGTGTGGCACAATTATGTGATTACCTTTTTAAAATGTTCTTTTTAATGTAAATCATGTGCAATGCAGCTATTGCTGCTATTCGTGATTTTGTTTTATAAACCATGCTGAATTAAAATTCAAAAAGCGGGGTGGGGTGAAGTGCTTTGACAACAATGTATGCAAGCATACATAAGTTATACGTGTACATAATTTTTAATACGGATTTTACGAGCATTTCTCCCAGTTTGGATACATGTACGTAAAACTGGGTGCTGAACGAGAATAATCAAAGCGCTATTATTAAATCATAATATTTTGTAAATTTCACCAACATAGGTAAAAATCTATAAATCATTGGGGGGGGGGACATCGCTATTTGGGTCCCTCAAAAAAATATTGGGAGGGCATGTCCCATTTCACCCCCACGCCGCCCGAGCGGCGTACGGTACTGATTCGACTTTCCACACCGCAGCTTGGCCTGCACTTTACCCACAACTTTCCTGTGGTGACCGCGATGAAGGTAATAAAATAAAACTTTAGTGTCACTCAAAACAGACATGAGAAATAACAGTACCTCATATTTTTCTTGTATTCAATGTTCACAAACATAGTTTTCTAAATAAAACAAGAGAGCATAACATCAATAACGACACCTGCCGTTTTGGACTGGGTCTAGGGGGTTAACAATGTCAGACCGCGTAACAAAAGACCCGGCGAATACCCGGGCAAGTTGGCGGGTGGAGCACCTGTCTCCAAAACTTTTGTTCGGGCAAGGCCGTCTCTTTCAAGAAGGCAGCTGTACATAAAATTTCATGATTATAGCCATATTCATTATTAATACAAAAACCTTTTATTTCTTTGATAGAGTTCACGTTTTGTTGAACTCTCTGCCCTATGCGTGCTCTAGGGAGGGGCGGGTGGTTCGTTGTATATGCACTTTTTTTAATTTAAGAATAAAGTTTACCATTAAACAGGCAAATTTCTACACTGAGATCTCCAACTTAAATGTAATGGGAACATTTACTTTTTGGGGCATTTTTTTCTGTTTCTTCTTCATTTGAAACAACAAAACTGCTCAAAATCTTAAGAAGGGATGATAACAACTAACATGTTGAAGTTTCAGCTTAGTGGATGCTATACATTTCGAGCCTAAACAGAGAAAACGTAAGCACAATTTTTGGGTAACTGGATTCCGTTGCTATGGCACACGTAAAAATATGTGCCCGCGTGAGCACAGCTTCTAAGACCACCTTCAATGGTTGTTTTCTTCCGAATGATACAATTTTAAGCCAAATGGAGGGCAATTTGGTACCAGTCCTGTCCAGTCACTTTGAGCAAGGATTTTCTCGATAATTCGGTAGGTATACGAGTTTCCGCGGTTAATTGCAAAGGTCCCTACGTGCCTTTAGGACAATAACTTGATGTGTTCACTTTGTTGATGTTTGGTTGCAGTTTCGTTTGTTTGTTTGTTTTCTCTGATTTTCAAAGACTTTCAGAATACTTTGAAAAAGAATGACTTAAATTGAAACTCCACAGTGAAAATTCGACCTACTAGATTGTTTGTTGTTGTAATAAGAATATCAGTCCTATCTAATTGAGATGAACTTTTCAAGGGAGTCGAATAAATTTTTCCTCCTTGGAAATAAGAGAGTTAAATTGTGTCGATCATGAGATTAACCAGGCCAGTAAAAATGCCTTTTCACTGAAGATAAAACATGGACAAATAACAGCCAAGCGGACGGTTGTAATCGAGACTATAGTTATCGAATTGCCAAACACAAAAATGCCATATCAGATAGAACTATATCACCAAAGTTATAGTAAATTTTTGGATGTCCGAATAGCCGCCCCCCCCCCCAAAGGAAAGCTTAAATTAGACCGCCATGATTTCAATGTCCGAGCATTTAACTATGTCATAATATACGAACATTTGCTAACATTTGGGCCCAAGTACAGTTGGCAAAATTTCAACTTTATAGAACAAGATAATTATTTCCCCATCCACAAAGACTAAATTACCACGTACAACCAGAGGTTGGCATACCAGTACATGTACTCCACCATGCACGTCAAATTCCTTTTTTTTCCCCGCGAGGCTTTGTCCGGAACCCCCCCCCCCCCCGTCGAAATCGCCGATGAATAAAGTCATTTACGTGCCGTGGACCGGCGACAGACCACGGTATCGCTGCGGGGTTATTATCCAGCGCAACCACATTTCTCCGCTCAACTTTCTTTGTGAATCTGGCTGCCATTGTAAACTCCTTTTATTGCTTTGCCCTCCTCTATTTCCAGGCCGTCCGCTGGGCCTTTGTTGGACCCGTAATAGGTCGCGTGGCCCGCACGCGACCAGACAAGTATCCAGAGAACGGTCCAATAACGACCCAACATTCTTGTGGTTTTATTGTCTTGTTGGTACCCGCTCCTTAATTCCCTTCCCCATGTCCCCTTGGTCCTTGTTCTCTGTTTCTTCTAGCAGCCAAAATAACCCTTGCAGATATGCCACCCGTAACGTCTTTCCTTTTTTTTGTCCATTTGTCATTAGCCAAAACCACACACCAACCTTCATGGTGTGACGCCGCACGGAGCAATGAATGTTTATAGTTTTAGACTTTACTTTCGATAAGACAATAATTATCATGACTGTTGTTACCACACCAGCTATGTTACCACCAGGACCTCAACTCAATGTAAGCCAAATATGGGCATCGTATGGGCGACAAAAGACCACAACTTTTTCTTCAGAAGGTATTGGAGCGATGAAGAGTAAAATAACCCCGTAGTTCCAATTGGAGGAATGCAGGATGAATCCATTGATATAATTATGCGAAGACGTCAAATAAATTTAATTAAAAATATTAATAAGTACGACTCCAGCGGTAACGGTAAAGCAACAGTTAACAAAATCAACAATACATAATTCGGAAACCAATCAACTCACCAACCAACCAACCAACCAAAATTAAATCAAAGAAAACAATTACTTTTTTTCTTTATGTTCAGATTTGGCGGACCTTTCATCAACTTTCAAAACGGTTTTCAGTGAAATATAGCCAGCCAAATAAGGGAGTTGCAGAAATAGGCCTCAAACCAACTAAACGGGCTGAATTTCGCGGAATATTAATTGTGCGACCTTCTGGCATGGTGTGGAACGTGTCTCCGTTTAGAGTAATGATAGTCATGCACAATGAAATAAATGATGTTAGAGCAATCCCGTTGGAAACATTATAACTAATTTTTGACGGTCTACCCGTATAACCATCGACAACAAAACGGGACCACCACGTTGCCTCACAGCTCACTTTGGCGCCTTTTCATTCCGCGACGGTTATTTATCCACACGCACACGTTCACACAAAAGCAAGAAAGACCTTCCGAAGCAACCACAGGTAAAACCACGGCACGAGCGGATTCACAAAAGTGTGAAAACCAACTTTTCTTCAACCTATTGTCCGACTTGCCCCATTCATGTCCCTTTTGTGGACAAAGCGCCCTCGTTGGGTTTATGTGAGACAGTAGCAGCTGGCCCGGTGTTGCCGCTCGTGACCGCTGGCGGTTTCTAGTACTCCCTTTTTGTCGCCCAAAATCTAAAATAAAACAGATGCATGTTTAAGTCTGCGATCGAAACAAATACAGCTAAGAACTGTTAAATTTTGACGGAATACATATTTTCTATACATTTCTTCAAAATAATATTTCAAAATGTGGTTATTTTCGCATAAAAAATGGGTAAATATTGCTTTCTTGCCTTGTTTACTATAAATTGATGGGTGGGGACTTAGAAACCGAACGTCACCAGCCTAACCGGGTATGTCTTGTACGCGTACGCTGAATACATCGCCATCGCCAGCGCGCCGAATCAAACGTGTACAAATTTCCCACCACGGCCGGCCATATCGTGTAAACAGCTCAGCCGACCGTACGGTTTGCGTGCGTAAGATCCGCGTCGAATGCCGGTACCGTCGTAGATTCGTATCTGCTGCATCGTCAAACAGCTGGACATGAAAGGTACACTGAACTAGCTGTAACGTATTTTTTGACGTTAAAGAGAGAAAATTAGAGCGTGTCAGTTGGTTTGACAAGACCAAGTAGCTCTTGCTAAATGGGGGATTTCGGTTTGGATGTTCATCCACACGATACGAGGGCCCTCTCACCGCTGGAATTGTACCCGAATTCGAGCACTGTGTCTTTGTTTTCTCCCGAGGCGCTAACGATGCAAGATGACATGCTGATGGAGAAAAGTGCGAACAAGCAGCACCTTCAGCAGTTATCCCCCAACCCAGATCTCAGCTCCGACAACTCGGACGACTTGTCGCCTGGCTCAAAGTCAAAATCGGGGGATTCCAGTCCGCTAACTGTACCAGATAAGAACAAAGCGCAGTCTGAGGTAGTTCCCACATCGGCGCCGGCTACAGCAGCAGTTGGGCTTTTGCAGCTGCAGCAGCAGATCGGGTACTACGCACAGGCCCAGGTCCATGCACAGGCACAAGCACATCAACAACAGCAGCAGCAGCATCAGCAGCAGCAACAACAGTTTATCCAAGACGTGAACCCCAGCAACTACATCAACAACGTTGCTAGCTCTGGCACCAGCACAGTTAACTCTGTTGCAAGTTCAAGTGGTTTTACAAGCTCGCCTAATCTCTGGTCGACTGCCACAGCTGCCGAAGAATCCTATTTCCAGGGGCTGCCAACCATGAATGGCACAATGCAGTTTCAGAATTTTCCCCGCAACTCATCGCCGCTTTTTAGTCCCAATGCCACATTATCCCCACAGCTCGGGATGCAACAGCAGCAGGCTGTCCAGCAACGCCGTAGCCTACCACCTCACCAAGCACCGACACAGCAGCAAAACATCTATCAGACGGCAACCCAGCTGCAGCAGGCTCAAGCTCAGCTGCAGGCACAGGCTCAGGCTGGGAGTCTTTACCTCCAAAATAAGCAGTACCCGACCAACTGGAACTCGGCAGCTGCTCAACAAACAGCTGCTGCAACCTCGTGGCCATCACCTCAGGCTCACCAGCAAGGCATGCAGCCATCTGTTCAGCAGCAGCAGCAGCAGCAACAACAACAGGGGAACCCCTGGGGAACTGTGGGCTCTCCCCCAAGTGGCCCAGCTCCTACGATGGCAAACAACATTCAGCAGCAGCAGAGGCGTTCTATGCCGACAGTCAATCAAACCGGCAACCAGCCCTCAATATCACCCCACAAAGGCCGCATTCTTTCCAACCCCATCATCTCGCCACCCAAGTTTCAGCGAAGCACATCACTGCCTGCCAAGAACTACGGACACCAGTATCCATCAGGCATGAACACAGCACCGAGTTTAGAGTTCACCAGAGCGGATGGGAAGAGGACAGATGCCAACACCAACACACTCTTTCCATACCAGGTTAGTCTTTTTGCCCCTAGAAAATTTTATAAAAAAATAAAGAAAAATGAAGAAAAATATATGTCACAAAGTCATGAGCTTTTCAACCTACAGGTGCTTTTCTTTTTCAATCAAGAAGACTTCATTCAGACTCGGCATTCTTTCCCATTTAATTTTCAACCAAAATGTATTTGCTGAAATACAAAGTAAACCAAAAAATTACACTTGATTCATAAAAACTCTGAATTAACATTTTTTTTCATTCAGTATTCCTGCATTTTTAAGCCATAATATGACTGAAGACATTATATCGTGCATTTTGTACCTTGCAATCACCTTCTTTTGTGTGTGTGTGGAATTGTGCATGTTGCTGAACAAACCAAAAAATAAATGAAAACCCATGGCTTTCCATAGGGGGATGCTTTATAAAATTAGATTTTACTGCTGGTTATATCATGTTGTTATTATATTTATATATTATGATTTGCATTTCTTTTGCAGGCAAAATGTTTCTACCCCCTGTTTGATCAAGTTGTTCTAAGTGATAAATCAGATTGTACTAACCTGATATAATTAGGAAAATATGGGTGAAATGTCAAATGTTACGTGCACACGTTTGTATAAAGGCACAGTACCATTTTAATAAAGTTAATACTTGTACCTAGATTCCTGACCACATACACGCTGCAAGAAATGTCACAGGGTCAAAATGGAAATAAGTTTACCATTATACCCAAGGGTCTAGCATCACAAATATTTGGGGAAATTCTTGGGGTTGAAATGCACTCAGTGTTGCATCTGGGCTGATCTGGCCTAGCAATTTTATGCACGACTGCAACACTATAGCTTTATTTGTAAACATTGGCTCTCCTATTGCATATTCTTACCTTACCCGAACTGAAACTCTTTATAGAGACAATTCAGGCCTGCAATTTTCTCTTGGTCAAGGGAATTTATACCGTATAAAGTTAAAACTCCATGCTTCTGTTTTGTAGATCCGATCTCTTGAAAATCCAATTATCTGTAGGATTATTTCAAAAGACACTTAGTCAAAGACCATATATTTTTATTTATTTATTTTTAAAAATATTCTCCATCCAAGCTATGCGTACATGTAGGGAAGGATCAATCCAATTGGTCTGAATAGGTTGTAAACACAAAAATTAGGTTTTATTTCGTAGAATATCAGCAATCTTTCTACGTGGATGAGCCTTATATAGATTGACCTCTGTACGGAAAGTGTGCTAGCTTCCTTGTGGTTGCTAGGCACCATTGATAGTGTTGCGCATTTGCACTGTATAATGTACTGGATAACAGCATCTCTTGATGCAAGTGATGAATATGAATTGGGATATATGAATAGTGCAAAGTTAATTTGTAATTTTGTGACCCTTAGCAAAATTGTCCGTAAGTGACAACCTTGTATTTTAATAGTGTTGTCGGGGCCTGTACATTTGTATGCTGATGTGCCAGCAGTCCAGCACAATAACATTAACAGCTCCATTTTAATAAATGTTTACTGTCCATTTACATGTCAAGATGCGTACCATGCATGCATACACACAACAGGCATGTACTGTAGTACCATGGAACTGCTAAAACCATTATCCACAATGTGTTCATGTACTTTTAACTGCTGGACAAATTAAGTCACAAACGGGCCACGGCTGGACAAAAGCCACAAAGGCATAGACTCCAGTTGGAAGCTCTTAAATGTTGAAAGGAGATTTGCTGTGTAATCTCCAAGAGCTGTTGCTGCAAATGCTGTGTTTACAGTCTTCATCCTATTCAATGCCTCCGTGTTTTAACATGTGCCTGGGTCACATCAGTTATTGATCCTTATCAGTCTCTATATGGGTTGTCCATTATGTAACATTGAACAATGCAGGTGTTCTCAGCCCAAATATTTCCCAAGCGACCATATACATTTTGCATCACGTGTTTGCGTGTAAGCAAGGTACCTTCTTTCACCTCTCCATATGTTTATTTTTTGTTTTGCCTTGTCATGAGTTAAAAATAGAAGTGGAGTCATTACTAATCAAGCATCCATAAATTTCAGGCACAAAAATACATATATTTTGTGTGCAATATTCATAACCGAATAATCATTCAAGAGGGAGAACGACAAGAAATAACAACTTTGCACAATATATTTGTCTAACAGTGTTGCTTGTGTTTCCCATGATTTCAGCCATTAAGATCAATGAAAAATACCCTTTAAATAAGTATCATTGCCAAATATATTTTTACTCAAGAATCACATGCGTGCACTCATGTGGACAAATTCCTTCTGAATTCCAGAGTCTTTTTTTTTGCTCATGGCTTCAATAAAAAAAAAATTCGAGCTGCACTTTGAGGAATGTCCACTCCAGACAAGCATCCCTGGAATCTTATGAGAGTTCAAACACACACTTTATTGCATGGTGTATTTTTGTGTGTGCACGTGCATTAGAGCTGGTAAACTCTGTTGGGAAGTACCTACATTTGTACATGTACATGTACATGTATATAGACCATTATCATGTTGCAGCCATTTGATTTGTTTCCCATTCTGATCAATGTAACCAAAGCGAGGCTGGAAGGAAAACTAGTCTGGTTCCTTTTTGCACAAAAACATTATCATTCAGTGCTGTTATTGGATACAGGGAACATGACTAAAATGGTGGAAGCATGATAAAGGTCTATTGGACAGTAGACATACTTTTTGAACCAGTTTGGTTGCTGCAATTTAGGGAGGACAGTAGCATTCACAGCTTGTCACATATCATGTACAGTACTGATCATGTACACTATGTGCTTAGGAATAAGGCCACGTAAATAAATAAACCAGTTTCTCGACACTGCAAGCTCCTTTTTCCTGCCCGCCTACTTTTTTTATACATTTTTTTAAATATTGAATTCATACATTTAATTAAATAATTATATAATTATATTGATTTGTTTCCAACAAAATTGTAGCTATTCAGAAAGGGTTAAATAGCTCCTTTGGACACAATTTTGAATCAGCAAAAGAGTTGAGAAAATGGAAGAATGCATCTGCCATCTTGGGCAGTCTGCCATCTTGGGGGAAAAAAAAAGCACCTGCCTCTTTCATTTAAAAAAAAAGCCCAGATGAGAAACTGTTTGATTTGTTCACTCGGCCTAAGATCATATTGCTGCATGTGTAGATTCTCGTTTACATACACAAAGAGCCTATCATATTGGCTAACGGATATATACAGTGTAAGATGTGCAATAGTATGGAGCATCTGTGTACATGTTCATGTGCACTGTTTTATTAGTGGGAACAGGCATGGTGCCAGACTACATTTTCTCCAACTAAGTATGTGTGTACAAGTAGGCCTATGCATTACCCTTTTGCCAAATTTGGCAACACTCCAGAATGTACATGACCTTGGCAGCTCTGCTTAACCTAAGGCCATGCAACCCATCTTGCTCAGCACATGTCGTAATAGCTCTGCACAGCAGTGGCAAGCTTGAATGGCCGTGTTTAGTTTCAATTCTACTTTCCATTAGGAAAAACTTCATGGGTAAAACTAAAATTTCAACAGGAAATCTAGCTTTCACTCAACTCTCAGCTTCAAAGATTGTAATTAGTTTTGTGGAAAAGTATATACACATTTAGAATACTTTGTTTTTGTGTAGGCCTATTATTAGAAATGTGTGTGGCGTAAAAAGTGGAACAAAAGCTTATTTCGTTGACTACCATTTGTAGGCAAGAACTGGCTCCCAATTCACATTGTCTACATCCCAAAAGTGGTGGATTTGAAGATCAGGCACTAATCAATAATCAATAGGTTCTCATTCCCCATACAACTCTGCAGAGCAATTGTGAGGACCTGGGACACAGTGAATTATTCAGATGATCCTGCTGTAATACATTCAGTAAACAAACTTGTTCTCAATATACCCATGTCATTTCTACATTGAACACTCTAGTCTGAGAACGTGCTCAGCTGTTGGAATTCAAACTGATGTTAGAAGAAAAAAACTGTCAAACTGATAGTGTACAAATACACACTAACTAGGAAGATTCTCCTAACGCGAAGGTTTTTGAAATTAGGAATACCATAGAACAAGGTTCCTTGCTCTATGGGCAATATAAACAAACTTCCTTATAGTTATACTTTGCACAGAAACGTTTCAGAATGTATATTACGTAAACTATAAAGTAGCGGGTATATGTATTAGATTTTCCTCTTACAGAAAACTACATACATTTGTAAATTTGTATACTATTTACCACCTGTATTTGTACTAGGAGGAATGCAATTTGATGTGCATACATGTTTAACTTCTTGGAGGTGCACCATACATTTTCAAATCAAGAAACCTTTCAGGTTGACCGTGGAGGTAGAATTCTACCTCCATGGGTCAACAGAGTTTCCAAAGTTAATCATGTATTTTTTGTTGTATCTCTCCCCCCCCCCAAAAAAAAGTATTTTGTGTTATTTACCTTCAAAAACTTATGTTAAAAAAAAAGGCAGATTGAGTGTGCTGTTCGGCTGATTTATAACACGACATTATATAGTAAACTGAATTTTAATTTCTACTGCAGGAACGAGCTGGGCAGAATGCAGGGGTTGACCCCATGAAACTATCATCTCTAGAGCACCAACTGTTTGACATCATGCGTGGCACAGAAAACTCCATGGACCACTACACTCGAAACTCATGTGAGTACTTTGATTTTCTACTTTTAATATATACATGTATATCAACTTACATTATGCTTGTCAAATGGTTGTTTCCTTGTAGTTGTGACAAAACAATGTACTTTCAAGATTGCTGATTATTGTTAGTTTCAAGTTATGGGTAACTTTGCGCGTTCAGTCTAGATGATCAATTGACCTATCATGGTAGAATTGCATCAATGCAGCTTGTGAAATATTGTCCAATTTACATGATTATACAAATGGACGCGGAACGCGCAAACTCTGAGACAAACAAAACTTAGCATACAAAATTCCATTGGGTTGGCTAACTCGCAAACGGCCATATGTCAATTAAGGGTGAAGCTTTACATGTAAGTTTAACAAAAGGCTAACATAAGTTCTCGGTACCTCTAATAACGAAACCAGGTGAAAAAAATCAGGAAAGTCCCAGGTTCCCTTAAATGACACATTAAAAAATTGCTGTGTAAACTGTACTGAAACTTGTAATTCCTGTGTATTTGTACAGAATGCATGGTCGTCCTCTGTTACATATTATGACAAAAGTCCAGCATTTTTGTTAGTAGGCTCACCCAAATTGCTCAAATAAGTTTGCTTTGCTTGCACTTTGTAACTTACAGCTCATCCTTGTCAGGTCAGTGGGATGGTTGGGTCACACTGCATGGGTTCACATCTTATCTTGTTTGTTTGTGGTGGGCGGATTACAGAAACAGTGCTTTTAGTACCAACGAGGCAATATAGAAAATTGTACGCAGTCAATTTGAGGGCATACACTCATGCTTTAAGAGTTGACCTAGTATTAGCTTGCACAGGTACATGTATAACCACAAGACAAGACCACATAATTATGTCAAATATAATACTCTTTAAAATACATTTTGATGTGGCATACTGGCACGTGGCAATGTCTGACGTGCTGACTGAGTAAAATTTATGCCATATGGGACATTGGAGTCAATACACAATCAACGCATGAAAATTGTTGAGTTAGCTTTTTAACATCAGTGTGCTGCATACTGCTGCATAGGTAAAGAGGGGTAGATCTTGTTCATTATTATAAAAAACACTGAGAAGCTAAATTTAGTCATTTGCACTAACACTTGACCAAAGTTGGATATCACTCAGCTGTCACTAACTGTCTTCCATAACAAATGGACCAGCTATTGCCCATAAAAAATGACAAAGATGCTTGCCATTCCCCGGGGGGCAAGTGCAACATTCTGCATACTCTGAAGTGCATGGGTATGCCAAGGTTTTGGAGAAATCGCATCATGCTGGCCGACATGAACCAGTTGATCTTGTACCATTCTTATGTACATTGTACAAACCATTGTGCTTCTCATTACGTTGTCCGATCAGTCTGTATTGGTGCTACAAAGCTTGAAACTGGATGATATCTGTGCCAATATCTCCTCTGATATTGTACTTTTGACCCCCCCCCCCATGCACACACACACTAACCCTTGACCCCCTCCCTCTGGAGAAAAAAAACCCCAAAACAGGAAAATCATTTAAAAATAGACATTCACATATTCTGTGATGGAAAAAAATTATCCAAAAGAAAAGTTTTACTAATATTGCATTACGTCCACAAAAAAAAAAAAAATTATGAATTTTGATTTATTTTAGCAAATGGATTTTAAAAGAATAGAAATCTGCTAGGATGTGTTTGATTCCCCCTTCTACTCATTTTCTATACTTTTTGTTTCGAGAATGTGCACATGTATAACTGGGAATGAATGTGGCTGCCAAATGCAGAATGAATCCATCCAGCGGTTTTACATTTCAAATGTCACAGATAATGAATCATTGAAGTTTGGCCTTACACTCGGTTTATTTTATGGAAGCTCACGGACAATTTATTAAAACTCTACAGTGCAGCTACCCTTCGTGTTGTTCGTTTTAACAAAATGTAGTTGTGTTTATTAGACTGTTATTTTTGATCATGTAAATGTTTTGCTGAAATACATTTTCGTTATAGACTTCCTGGCCTAAGCGCCACTTTCCTGTGACACCTCAATTCAACTAGTTGTTTCCTTTTGTACAAATAACAAATTTCCTTGTTTAAGGTGAAGTGGGTAATTTCCACACATGTGTTCATACATGTACTTCTGTCCGAAATTGGTGCAGAGGTTTGACATCATCTACTTAAAAGGTATTTAACCATTCTTTGATATGCCCAGTGGTATTCGTAACAAAATTTATCATTTTTTTTTTATCAGCATTACTGAAACTCCTGTTACATAACACACTCATAAAGAAGATAACTTATGCACACATGAATGCATTATTGTGGCCTGGGGAAATTGACAACATTGTTCACCATGCATTTAAATAAATATTTAATTAATTGACCAGAGGCCTAAAAAGTAGAGTGCTGTGCATTAGAAGTATCAGTAGGCAAACAGTGAATGCTTTCAAGTTTTGAGATTATTTCAGTTGATCAGTGGCCAGACAAATCATTGACTGTCCTAAAAATACATTCCAGTAAATATATTTAATGTTGTCGGCAATTTTGTGTTCCGTCTGAAAATTTAACGTGCAAAATACAACTAAACCTTCCAAAATGTACCTCATACCATAGAGCAAGGCACAAAAATGTATGTATATTCACAGTATTATGAATGACCATAGGCTATTTGTGCAGACCTCTGAATCCGTGATATGAAATCAGCCAAGCAGTTTCACTGCGTTGTACATATCCGCTGGATGGCACCTGGCTGCCATTAACATAACACGTACATGTGGCTGTCTTGCGGAGCATCTCCATTAGTTATCATAATACCCTCGCTTTTGTCCTTGCCAGCTGTGCCAGGCGAATTGGAAGGGCTTTTATGAATCAGCGATTAATTTCATGCACAGTTCTAGTCCACCGCTTAATTAATCAGGCCATGAACGATACAGTATACATCTGAGGCTTGTTAAAATTGATGCATTCTTTCTCACTCATTCATTGAATTGTACAGATATTTTTAGTAGTTTTTGAAAAATGAAATTTGCAAAGAAGTGAAGAATTTGCTACGATATTTTAGAAACAAAAAATGTTCACGTTGAGCTTCACTAACACTCCAGGGTAGTGATCTGTATGTACTTTATATTTGTTTCTTTTTTACCCTAAAAATAATTTTCCACATTGATTGATTTCTTTTTATTACCCTAAAAAGCATCTTCTGCATTGATTAGAAAAATATAATTTCATTCAGTATTTCTGCTGTTATACATACACCAGGCTAATTACTCAATTAGCCTATATCTACCGGTATACACATGTTATTTACATGTGTATATCTGCCCCATTCCAAAGTGCATCAAGATATAAAGTAAAGACGAAGAAAAATAATCTTTCTGCACTAGACCCACGCATTGTGATTATATCAACTTTGTACCTCACCAAACTTAACTTGAAAAGCGCTTTGAAGATACGAGTGCACTGTCAATAGAGTCCATTGTGTGGAGGTGCTGGGCCTAGCGTAAGGCTGCCATGAGTTTTTTGTGGAAACAAAATATGACTTTTACCCTTTGACATTGAATGAGCGTTCGTTTTTATGTACTGCAGACTATGGATTTTTTAATTTGGAGTATGCAATATTCAGTTTCCTTTTTACGACCTGTATCATTGATTTTTAATAGCCAGGCTGCAGTGAAGAAAAGTGACAAACCAACAGAAAACAAACGTTTCTGAAATGGTTATAATTTCCAGGGTTTGCTAATTTGTAAATGATCTAGAGAAGTCTCTGGTTTGTCAACAGATTATGATATGAGCACACATGGTGGTACAGGGGTCGTTTCACTGTATCACTGCTCGTACATATGCACACTAGCTTCCATGTTTGACCTTATGAACTGTATTTTTGTGCTATCTCATTGGTTTGCCACGTACTTGATAATGTCGTTGAATATGATATCACTTCTATGTACCTTTGAGGTTATTGTATTTTATGTTTTTTTTTGATACACAGTATGTAATACCCTTTTGTGTGTTTCCTTGGTCGCACAGACAAAATGAATGGCACTCTGGAAACAGGTGCATCACAACATGTACAATATAATATCAACCACTTAAGGTGTACCGTTACTTTGTACACTGAACTGGGATGCCCATGCACCTGTGCAGTCATGTAATTTATGTACCAGTAGGCCTATTCATCACCAAGAATTTACATAGTTCTTCTTCATGAAGAAAGCCCAGAGGAATATGAACCTCAATGAAAAGGATTTGTAATGCAACATACACATGAACACATGGTTTTTACATAATGTGAACATGGTATGCGTGTAATTTATTATAATCTCCAAGAATTTTGAGGTTAAAAATAGATGTACTAAAAATAACAGTCATTGATTAAGTTTGTAGTTTATTTTTGCTGAAATTATTGGAAAATTAATACAAAAAATTGATGGAAATAATTCCAAATCTGAATTTTTTTCTTTTCTGTAGTGTTTAATGTGAGGAAAGCCACACACAAAAAAATCTCATTGTGCAGGGATACGTTAGTTAAACACAACTCAACCTCATTACTATTCATGTTAGTAGTCAACCATCAAGAACTGTATCCGTTCTTGCCTTTCCAATTGAAGTGATTGTCACATATTACACTGTGCGTAAACAATAAGGTGTGGGATGCTGCTGTACGGAGTGCAATCAATATGCAACCCACATTGCGCCGTAATTATGAGCCTAGAATTAACCCGCGCTGAAAGGCCTGCCATTGACGTCATTCCGTGGCTATGGAAAACAGACAGCCCTTACAGCTGGGCTTGTCTGCAAGCTACATGTATATTAAGAAGTGATTTTGCAATTTCTTAAAATCTTATAATTTAGCCGTACAATTTTGTTATGGCTATTTACAGCACACATCTACTATGTAAATGTGAAAAAAACATGATAAAGATTGCTTCTCGTAATCCCAGGTCAGAATTAAATACCATCTTTCGTAGTCTTTTTGGAAATACATTAGGCCTATTCAAGCTGAATTGTGGTGTGTCTTGTCAAAATGAGATTGTTGAATAAAAGTGGAAGGCTTGATGTTTGAAATATTTTGGAACAAATTTTTCACGCAATTCTTTTTCACGTTGTATTGATTATTCATTGAAGAATGAACTGATTAAATTCACAACTCTTTCGTGTACCGGTACATGCATGTATGTGTACAGATAGTAGTACCAGGGATAGTACTGTGCATTAACATTTCATTTATATCCAGACAATTTCACCGTGAAGTGTAGTGTAATGTATTAATTCACATTTTTTTCACTCATGCATACATGTACCCGTATCTTTCTGTATGGCATGAATTATTTCATGATCTTGCTAATGGTATGTGGAATGCCGAACATATTCACTGGATGTGTGCATTGTACATACAGTACAGTGGTCATAATGTTGTCGGACCATTATCATCATACAGTTTGCATTCTTAGGACACATGTACTGTGTGTTAAGTAAAAAGATATGTATGAAAACAAAAATTCAACCTGTCAAGCAATAAAGAATCACTAAATAGGCAGACAGATGAGCTAACAAAACTCGGAAAATTCACAATCAAAGGTAAAGCTGTACCAGTGATTAGTATTCAATATTGAACCGCAGTACTGTGCCCAAGCTCATTATGCACAGCTTGCTCATATCTGTCGGTCCTATAATGATAATTTGGTCTTTGTATTAAGTTATTAAGTGCTGTGGGAACCACGCATAGACTGGCATGCGATACCTTTTGAATATCACCAGCTGGTGATGCGGCATTCAGTACAATTTTACGTTCACAAGGTGTCGGGTCAGGTGATTTCCAAGGTCCTGTCTCCTGTTCACAGCTCTGAAAATTGTTCTCACAGTGCTAATTTTTTTTTGAATTTTTTCTTTTTTTGTGTTAAAAATTTAAAATATTCCAATTTAATTGAAAAAAATTGAAGAATCCTTAACATGTTCTTAGGGCTATTCAAATTTGTCATGGTTTTTAGATTTCAATTTTTTTTTCCAATTTATTTTTGACCAACCACCCAATTTTCGATTTAAAAAACAATTGAATTGCTATTCTGTACAATCCAAATACATGTACATGCATGCCTAGTTCAGTGACGGTGTTGAAGCCGTGGGAAGGGGTTGAAAGAAACAAATTGAATCGGAACGTGTGCGAATGGTAACCAGCGAGTCCAAAGAGTTTTATATTCTTTTTAATTGAAAACTGAATTTTCCCTGACCCACCTACCCATATAAAAGTAAAAATTCAAATTAAAAATTTTCTCCATACATACATACAATGATTCAACACGAGGCAAACAATTGCACTTACAATCCATACGCATACACTATACAGAAAGAACTTGCGTGGAACTGTAATGTGACATGCCCACAAACAAAATCAACATAGGGGAACAGCTGGTCATTGTAATGTACCGTGATTAACATTTAGTTGCCAGGGAAATCCAATTGCGTACATGCTTGCGACAGCATAAATTGTAATTTTTTTTGCCACTTAGGGGCCCTACAATATCACTCCTACATGTACATATATGCGAATGTCAAAGGCTTACAAATTACAGTACAGTATAAATTAAACATTATTGAACTTCCTGAAATTCGAAGGCGATTTGTGACCACACATTAGATTTTAGATCTGGCAAAGAAACAGATAATTATATGGAGTTTTTAGTAAACATTTCATTCACCAACTAATAAATGCTATGTTTGATGTAAGATTATATATTCGTTTTTTTAGCAATTTACCCTAATTCACTTAAAATTCCCCAGCATTTCAACACGCCTCCTTCTGAACTGAAAGATATTGCAATTTATAGCTTAACCTGGAATTGTTGTCTTGTTTTTCTTTTCACAGATGGATTGCTGGACGACGGCCGGCATGATCAGATCGTGCCCTCCCTCAGCTCGCCCGGTCATATTTCTCCCCGATCGAATCCAGACTACGGCATTGAGAGGTTCTCCAGAAAAGTGTTTGTGGGTGGCTTGCCGCCAGATATTGACGAAGGTGGGTTGCTGTCAGTTATAGCGTGGGCCGGGGCCGGAGATACGGTTGAATGGTCGTGAGCCGGGTATTTCATCGGGCAGCTCCAATTAAAAGATCCTTCTCTTTAAAGTACAGCTATTTGTAAAGAAAAAAATACACAAGAGGATAAATCAAAGGAGACTTAACGAAATTAACTCCTCTTCCATCCACTCTTGCCTCGTGGAGAAACGCTGAACCCGCTGATCAAAATAGTGAAGAATAGTTTTCTTTTGTTTTTTCTTTTCATGTGGGAGGATCTGACATGTTTAGTGAATTCAGTAATAACACAGATAAATTAAATGAGTCTGAGGCACTGCTAAGTTTTTTTTTAATGTTATTCTTCTCGGAACCATCACAAACTCACAAAAGATATTAATTTCACATGGTGTTTCCGCAAAGTTACTTTGCTGTTATCCTCGCCATGCAAACTTTCCATTCTTGTAAGGTTAATGATGTTAAATGTCATAACTGCATTCAAACACGTCACCCCGACGCAAATTCCTTCTTCTAAATAGTTGCATTCAAACACATTTGGGTTAATGCATTTCATTTCTTATAAATTTGTGTGTCAAGATTTGTTTCGCCGTATAAAGATGTTCCATATGTTTCAAGCGATTGTGAATGTGGTCAGAATGAATTCCCTTTCAATCGTTGTCGTTTCTCATCAATTTTAATGGATGTTTTCAAAGAAACGCACTCAGTGTCACCGTGGAAGTATCGGCTTCGTCTGTCTTAACTTGCATCTGTGTCCTTCCCGCACTAAGGCCTCTCATCTCAGATTGTATTGATCTGGAGAGCTTTTTATATTAAGTAACGCTTGGCTGTGAAAGGTCAGGTTGATTGGATGTTGCCATACGGAATATGGCTATACATGTAGGCTGGGGCTGTGAATTATCGCTGGACAATGATGAACTACAATATATGCAGGCCAAAAATATACTGTGTGCTCTTCTGAATGTTGCTGGTACATGTACATGTACACATTATGTACATGTACCAGCACATGTGACTTGATAAATGGTAGAACAGCATAAAGTTCAATGCATTGTACATGTACATAAGGGTTAGATTCTAACTTCATATGTCTATATTTTAAAGAGACTATCTCATCATGACCTTTGTCTAAGAAGATCGGATTGTTTATTAAAATGTTTGCTTCTTTTGGGGAGGGGGAGGAATCGGGAAGATATCTGCATGTTCGTTTTTGTTATCGTGATAACAGTGTAAATCACAGATATGATTGAATTTTTTTTTCTTTTCTTTTTATTTTTCAGAGGAGATAACAGCCAGTTTCCGGCGCTTTGGCAGTCTTGTAGTTGACTGGCCCCACAAAGCAGAAAGCAAGTCCTATTTCCCACCCAAAGGTACTGAACACAAAACAAAACAAAATCTCAGTGAAAAGAAGAATTCACTGTGATTCCTTCGCAGACCTATCCCATTACATATTCTCTATTTTCTCGGCAGTGTCTGGGAGCTTTTGACAGAGCTAGAGCTCCGTCGCGTAGAGGTGTCAAATAACATTGGGCCAACGGTATACTGAACAAGGATGCCCCCCTCTTTCAAAGAATCCCGTCCCCGAGAAAGGAGTCACATTTTGTTTCTTGTTAACAAAACCACCAAAAAAAAAAAAAAACCCCGAAAATTGAAGGGAGTCTGAGAAGTCTAAGAGCACTCGAGGGGTGTCAGAGTTCCAATCTGTGAAAATCCAGGGCGAGTTTTACAGACGTGTCGCATCCAGGCCATCTTGCAAGACGGTATCTTAAGTGATAGCCTAATGGGTCTTGTGATACCAAGAAGGCCCCCAAGATTACCTCAAAGGAAGCACGTGGATCTGATTGCAGGGTTTGAAGCACTGCCGTCAACCATGACCGTATTTAGTGCACACACGGAAACACGCAGTCTTGGAGATTTTTGCATGCTGGTGTGTCGTTTGCTATCCCAGGTTGTGATTTGAGCAGGGTCATTTGAGAAACAAGGTGCAGGCAGAATTCTCTAATGCATGTGCACCTTGAGACTTCCAAGATGTCTCTCATTATAGGGCACAAGAAAGAGAAGACGGGTGCAACCATTCTAGACATGCTGGTACATGTACAATAATTTTCACGGCTGAGTATCTCGTGCACTTTCGGAGTAACCCAATTCCGGAGACATTTTTTGCTACAAATGTACATGTAGGTACCTGTAACTTTCCTGAATCCTTGAAAATGCTCAAAACCTATTGCATGCCGTGTTTTTAAACTTAATAAGCATCAAGCTTCATATTAAGTAAAAGCTGGATTTGGTAGACCAGAGGAGGGTCCTCATACCATATCTGTTGAGAAAATGCAGAAAAGACAGAAACGTTGAGAACTTGAATAAACACAGCATTTGATAAATACTGTCAGTGAGGTTGAGGACTTGACATGCTTAGGCCGAGTAAAAATGAAAAAAATGGTGTCTTGTCTAGGCTTTTAAAAAAATTGAAGGAGGCAGTCCTTCCTTTTTCCCCCTTTTTTTCAAGATGGCTGATTTTCCAAGATGGCGGATGGATTCTTCCATTTTCTCGAATCTTTTGCTGATACAAAATGGTGACCAATAGAGCTGTCACCTTTTCTACATAGCTACAATTTTGTTGGAAACAAATTAAAAGACAATATATATTGTCAACATTTGCAAACTATAATGTATGTATAAAAGGAGGCGGGTAGGAAAAAGGAAGCGGGCGGGGATGAGATTTTTTTTAGCTGGCCTTAAGTTTGCATGCGTGACGTTCTGGACTTGACGTGCTTTGCATTTCATACCGATGATGTCTTGATAATGTTTGTCCCCCTAGGTTATGCATTCCTCCTGTTCCAAGACGAACGGTCTGTGCAGGCACTGATCGAGGCATGCATCAAGGAGGAAGACAAGCTCTATCTCTGCGTCTCCAGCCCGACCATTAAAGACAAACCCGTAAGTCACTCCTCGTTAAACAAGACGGAATTATAAACGGGTCTGGCAGCCTGGCTGCACTACTGCCTGAAGCCTTTCTTGCGAATGTTTTGGTCCGATGCCAGATATACGCATCAGCATAGTCTACATAGACATTAAAAGGATTGAGGGATTATAACCATGACTTAATGGAACAAACACTACACAAACTATTCCTATCTAAAAAAAAATGATAAAATGAATCCAGCAAATATTATCTTCTACTTATTTCATATGCTGTCGGCAGATTTGGTATAATTAAGTACTGATAATGCATAAAGTGTTCACGAATAATGACATTAAAACCATTCTCATATCCTGTTGGGAACAAATTTATTGCCGAAGTTTTCTCTGTATTTTAAATTTTTTTTTTTAAAGATGGGAATTGTCGTCGCATTCAGCTGGATGAGATTCCCAGCTGATCGCCCCAAAGCCAAATCCCTGGCCTGAACCTTACCCGGCCATGCATATTTCATGACCGGCCAACACCCACAATAATGCGCAAGGGTCTGGGGCATCGACTAGTAGGCTCATTTGTCATTCCGGGAATGGAACACTTTGGATGAGATTCCCCATCTTTCTCTCCACCCCCCCCCCCAACCAAACCGCAAACAGGCCCGAGAATGTTGACCTGTGAATATCTTATGCCTGTTTTTTTCCCCGTTTTTTTTTCTTTTTAACAAATTGAGTGATTCATGCGGGATGTCTCCCATCAGTGCGTCTGATCAGGAGGAAACTCCAGTCAAAAATATACACACACACACTGTGTGCCTGCACTTAATGTAGTACGTCTCGTAGGGAAGGATGGTAATTTGAAAAGGATATTCTCCATAAGAAAGCATGCCTCACCGGTTATTTTTACTCGGAATATATTTTTTATTAGTGTTAGTTTATCCTCCTTAAAAAAACTTCAAAGTAATGCTGACGATAAAGATAGTTTTGTTCATAAAGGTTCTGTGTATAACATTTTATAAATGTATTTCAGTTTTTGTGTGTGTGAAAAAAAACACACCAAAACCACAGAATGTTAAAATTCATTAGATACAAATTCAGTAGTTACAAAGTCATACTTTCGAATGCCTGTACAAATGCTTGTATACAATTACAATATGATTAAATAGAAAACAATCGCATTGTGCAGTTGCTACTTGCACCTGTAGTATATATTAGGCAAATCAGTTCCAGGAATTTGCAAATGTGTACCACGCCTAGATGATTAATGTTATTCACCAAATATCAGAATTAAATCTTTGGACAGGTTGCTGACATTATTTGTATGCATTCCACTCACTGTGCACTTCAAAAATTGGTCATTGTATGAATATAAAATCACTGATATACCTATCAGTGCAAACATTTTTGGTTCACATGTACATGTTCAAAGACCTTTGTAGAACCACAGGTACATTTTCATTTTTGCCAACTATTGACATCAATTTATTTTAAGATTCTGTAATTTAAATTTTTTATTTTTTTTATTTTTTAGGTCCAAATTCGTCCCTGGAACCTTGCAGACAGCGACTTTGTTTTGGATGGTTCGCAGCCTCTGGACCCCAGGAAAACAATATTTGTAGGAGGCGTGCCCAGGCCCCTCCGAGCAAGTAAGTATAAAAGGGAGATCTTGAAATTTGTTTTTGTCTCCCACATGAAATTATATTAATTTGTAACTACTGCCTGGGGCACATCTGTGCTGATCAAACTCTACCGTGTATTCTGTGTTTCCAGCTGTGCAATTTATAAATAGACCGGCAGAAGAGAGACAGTAAAATGGGAGGGAAATTGTGACTCAGAATTTAAAAATATCGATTTCTGAGTCTGGTCAGCTGTTTCGGTAAAAGGAGTTGTCTCGCTACATACTTGAACATTATTTCATTTCCAAACATTCCAGCGTCCCTTGTCTCGCTACAAACTTGAACATCATTTCATGTCCAAACATTCCAGTGCCCCTTGTCTCGCTACAAACTTGAACATCATTTCATGTCCAAACATTCCAATGTCCACCTCGGACAATCTGGGTCAGGTGTTCTTGTCTCTTTGCTCAGTCTGGCTGAACTGTTGGTCTGGGCTGGACAGCGTGTCCCATTGCTGTCCCTGCGGTCCACTCCACAGTGCAGCCAGGCCAGCAGAGCGTCCCATTCTCCCCATCGGAATGGACATGGGCATGTGTGGAAGTCATAGGAAATCAATTACCCGTTTCCTTCCTCAATCCACCTGATACAGCTGTGGTCTTTCCCTTGATGGCCTGAGTCATTTGGCACTTTTTTGTTTTGAGTAGGGGGTTCACCCGCACATCGCATAATGTGATTACAGCCCTGTCACGTCCGTTGAGAATTCGTGTCTGCGCTCGTTGCAGCTTGTGAAGTGCTGCCAATATTTCACTTGCCCAGCCTCATATCAGTAATGGTGGATAGTTTCATTTTTATGCATTAACCCAACTCCCACCCCCAAGAAAAGTAAAAAATAAAAAATAAAAAATAAAAAAAAAAAACCCCAAAATACAAAACAAAGGAAGAACCTATAAATGCTACATGTAATGCTAAGTGCTTCAAGTGGGTGAAATAAGCAAGGGGCTAGGACAAAACTAATCAGTGAAAACCTCTAGAAATGTTGTTTTGACATGAAAGATGCCCCTTGAGAAATGTACACTGAGCATCTCGAGATGCTTGGCTTGTTAGAAATTCTACTCACAAGGACTGCTGGCCTCGATGCAATGAAAAAAAAAAAACCCATTAAAGGATTTCTGCAAGACTTCTCACTTATTTTCCCCCTTTCTTTGCACTGGAGAAAGTGATTTGTTTTTGGAACGTACTGTGTGACGCATGACATTTTTCCATCCAAAAAATAGGAATTTGACAGTGAGAAACCTGCTGAATGACATCTTCACGGCTTTCTCTACTTACTCAGTGAAAATTACATGTACATGTATATAAAACGTTGTTGAATTTTTGTTGTTTGCAAAATTATAAAGGATTTTGAAAAATTTATACTATTTCTTGTGGGGGACATGTTAAGGTTGATTTAGATGTTGACAAACTGGTTCTTCTTTATTCTTTCTTTTATTTTGACAATAGGCATATATGATAAATTAGAAGTAACAGAATAATACGCAAAAAGAATACGTTTCATAGAGATTGGTCGGCCTCTTATTTGACGATGAGTGAAAGATGTCCAGCATAACGGAAATATCTGTAAAACCTTGCCTGTTGATACTATACAATCACACAATTATTTCAGTCTCAAGCATTGACATAATAATGAGTTGATCATTGAAGACAGATTAATAAGACTGAAATGACGAAAACTCCGTGTGTGGCTTATCCTAATAGAAGAATATTTATACATTTTAATCCCTCGATGGTCTTCAACCCAAGATTATGACTTTTTAACAGTCCAGAATGTGATCAATCATGTAAATTCCTAGACCCTCAAGCCAAACTGTTTGAATTCTTCAAGTTAACAACACCTTGTGTTGTGTTGTTAACTTGCGTTAATTTCCTCCTCGCTTTAACATCTTCACTGGATTGTTTTTCTTCTTTTTTTCCCCCAGTTGAGCTGGCCATGATCATGGATCGTCTGTACGGCGGGGTGTGCTACGCCGGCATCGACACGGATCCCGAGTTGAAATATCCCAAGGGCGCTGGCCGCGTGGCTTTCTCCAATCAGCAGAGCTACATTGCCGCCATCAGTGCTCGCTTCGTACAGCTCCAGCACGGCGATATCGACAAGAGGGTAAGTGCTCGCACTCATGCAGATTTCTTTATTTTGTTTGTTTGTTTTTTTTGCTCTTTAGACTGATCTCTGGGCAGATTATTTACAAATTTCAGTATTTAGTGGAGTGATGCATGTTTAACATGTGTGGGTGTTGTTCATATTGTCACAGTTGTCATGATAGCTAAGTGGCAATAAGTTTCTGGATTATTATCATGCCAGAATTTTTAACTAGCAACCATTATCTGTATCGTTTCGGTTTGCGGTAACACCATGTGGTAATAACTACTGCTTAGAAGATATTAGTTCTGAAAAGAACTTGTCCTGCTTATCATCGACTTTGCTAAGTAGTTTTTTTGTCATTTTAGGGCTGGATGAAAGTTTTCATTTGTACTTTGCTAAGTAGTTTTTTTGTTCTGATAAGAACAGTCCTGCTGTAAGTTCTAAACGAACTTGTCTTTGGTCTCAACGTTTCGACTAGCCTGCTCTAGTCATCATCAGGAGACTGACGATTATCTGGCAACCATTATCTGGTGACCAACCGGCAGCCACTTGCAGTGCACCGCATCAGTGCACACAGTCTGCATTCAGTATTTAACTGGCATGAAATTACCATACATATCATCAAACACACACTCGCACAGACATGCGAATAGCACATTATTGATCATAAAATACAATGCCTTCCTTTCAATCCAGAAACGAATATGACAGATTCGTCTTTATATGCACAGAAACAATCATTACACCTATTCTCCCTACAATTCATTTATACAAGTATATGTATTCCCTGTGTGTTAATCATTCATAAAAATTATTCTATAGGTATGTACATTATTCATAAAATATCCGTCTGGAGAAAAATCGTTTCTGTCCGATTATACACATATGTCTAGACTTTTAATGGAACCAAAATTAACATACATGTATTCATAAAAATTCTAAATGTCGGTGTATGTCATACTGTAGACATTTTATTCTGACTACTCCTACGATGAGGATTTTGTGTGTGCATGCAGACACCAGCTTGCTTGCCAACGCAAACCTTGATCCCATTTGTTCCTCTGCACCATATGGACGGCGATGTTAATGCGCGCACACCGCCCACGCAGTATCTGCTTGCAATATATCACACTGCAGTGCCGCCCTAAGTAATTCATTGTGTTCATTTATACATGTACACTATGCACTGTCAAAAAATTTGCCATAAAGGTTGTAGAATTCTTACATGTACATTAATGGTGTCCTTTGACAATTCCTGACAATCGTGTGAGCTCACCTGCCAAAATTCAGTAAAATTTTGGCTATTATAAAATTGAGAATTTAAGATACAATATGACACAATAATGTAAGGACAACTGACAAACATTAAGAATCCAGTACAGTATGGTTACTTAAAAATATGGGTAGAAAATGTTACAGTTACAGTTTATTATAATTCGTTTACACTCAAGACAAAAGATATTAGGAGTAGTGTTTATTGTATTGCTGTGCGTGGTGTAATTAGATCTGAAACTTCACTGTGATATAGTTGTCTGCTGAATCGAATGATCCATATGGTTAAATAGTAGATATATGTGTAGACTGTTTCCATAGCTGTATATCACATTACGGGAGGCTGCCCCAGGGTATTTATGCAAAGGCTGTGGGTGAATTAATCCAGCGACTCTAGATTGCAATTACGTGGCTCTGTGCAAATTTATGTAAATTTTGTATCTGTGTCAGTTCACGAGAGATTAGTTCCATTCATCAAGCATTGTCTGTTACTTTTTTCCCAATTTATAGTTTCTGAGGGATAGTTTCTTAATTCTCATTACTTTTTTGGCACTGTCCACCGATCACTGTATTAGTACGTTATAGAGGGGTTTATTTAATTTTTTTCTTGTCGGTGCAGGTTGAGGTGAAACCGTACGTCCTTGACGATCAGATGTGCGACGAGTGCCAAGGGGTCCGCTGCGGGGGCAAGTTTGCCCCGTTCTTCTGCGCCAACGTGACCTGCCTTCAATACTACTGTGACTTCTGCTGGGCTGCCATCCACGCCCGGCCTGGACGGGAGTTCCACAAGCCCCTGGTCAAGGAAGGAGGGGACAGGCCCAGGTCCGTGCCGTTCCGCTGGTAAGTCACCTACAAGCCAGAAGGGGGAACCTCTCAAGTTGGAGTGCCGGGAAACAAAACAACAACCTTAAATGTCAACGGGCTTGAGGTAAAAATAAAAAAAAAAAAATGCCGGTTTGCATTGGTCTTACAAAAAAAAAGTGTTTTTGTGTTTGTAGTGGAAATGTGTCTAAACCTTTAATTATTTCAAATGAACTATTTTTGTAATGTTATATTGTATTAGTTTGATTTCTGGTTCAGACAACTTTCCCCTATGTGGCACAAACTCATCATTTTCAGAACTCAGTGGAGAGCTGTCATTCTTTACAGCTTGAGGCTGCATTGTTTTCAAGAGTAAGAAAACCGGGATGCGGTGAATGTACACGTGCATCGCCCATCTCTGTCGTTGGAGTTCAGATGCAGATTTCAGAAAGTCTTTGGCTTAGGAAATAGACATTGGATTCTTCTGCTGTGTCTTCTTTAAAAAAAAAAATTAACATTTGATGTTCAACATGTTAGTGTTTGGTAGGAAAACGTTCATACATTGTAGGTTGAGTAACTTTGAATTATAACTCTTAAATTTGACCCGATGCCTGCGCCACGCCCGTCGGTAAGCTTGCATTCAGTTTTCCAAGATTTTAACCTTAAATTTGATGCCAAAAAAGAAAATATGTGTGCTGATAGTTCATGAAATATTGTTTGGATTTAACATTAACCTTGTTCTAACATTTGACACAAAAAAAACCCAGATATGAAATACAACCACAGTCAAGACGTTGCCTTTGTTTAAAAAAAATGGCGCACTTGTTTCAAAGAATAAGATTAGAAGTCAGTCTTCTTGTGGCTGAACTGAAAATTAGACTTCTTTCCGAGTCAGCTCTGATCCTTTCGCACCGAAACAGTTTTCGTGCTCTTAGTATTTTTAAACAGTGACTCAGTGAAGAAAGGGTGGATTCAACACAGACAAATTGTGCCTGCTTAAAACGGAAGTTTCTAATACAGCTGAGCCACATAAAAAAAAAATGCTCTCATCGTGAAATTTTATGCACGTTTTCATACCGTTTTTCGGCATACGTACAGTACATTGTATATCCAGTTGTCTTTGTGATGCCAAACTATCTACAGATACGAAATGTGCTGTCAGTCTCTTTGAAACAGTTGTGTCCAGTATGTGGCCATGCTTGCTTTTGATTAACAAATAGACAAAAGTTGTAGTCACATACGTGTATAGACTTAGCAAGTCAGAGGGGTCGTTCGTGTGTAATGAACCCTTAAATAAAATCCACACAACAACAAAAACAAAGAACAGTAGGCAATTAATGCTAACTCCAAGTTTAGACGATTACTCAACGTTAAGAGCGCCAAAGGAATCCTACTGTGCAATGAAGAATGCGACTCCCAAACTAACATGCATATGTTATGCAATCTGTGTCTATTAAACAAAAAAAATGTGTGCTAAATAATAACAGCCAAATTGTGCACACACAAAAATTAAGAACTGTACTAGATTTTTACATTTGTAGAGTTTCTAGTTTAATCTTCCACTTTTTCAGATTTTTATTGTTGAAATTACTGTGCGGTTATTGTACATGTATGAGTACTAGAGCAGTTTATATAAGCTGACGATATAAATGCTGGCGGTACAGAAGTATTTCAAGTGCTAATATAAAAATCAACTTGGCATGTGTGAACTTTATATTACATATTATTTTTTAGATTGAGCAAACGGGTCATTCATACACTTTTTTATACGAAGCAGTTTTTCTTCTTTGTTTTTTTTTTTTTTAATGGGAAACTAGTCTACCGTGGACAATCCCATAGGCGTGTCAAATTAGCACATGTGCAATGTTTTCTCATGTTTTTTTCGTGTGTTGCTGTGGTTTAAAAGCAATTGCTGCGGCAATCACCAAAAAAACATACATGTCCATTACATGTATATGTGACACTGAAATAACATCCGTTTTGTTAAATTTTGAATGAAAATTTTACGTTAAAAGTTGCTTTTTAACTTCACTGGTTTATATGAACCAGAATTTAATTTTAGAACCCGAGTCACATAATTTATGTGTAAACATCCGGATCTTATATTATGTATTTTTCCAATTTCTGAATTTCCTTCCACTATGTGTAGTAATTTCTACACACATTCTTAAATACTAGACATGTACCCTCTATTTATATCTTAAGTGCATGTATTTTTTTTTTGTTACCATTGCTGCAGAGGAGAATATTATTATGTAGAACCTGTATTCTGCTTGCAGATGTATTCACTAGATGTAAGTATTTGTGAACCCGGTTTTGAAGTAAAACCGACTGAAAAAAACCAAAACCTTAATATGAATTGATGGCGATAGATTGGTTGGTAGTCTAAGTAAATGGATGTGTTTGCTTTGTTGAATTCCAAGTAACAGTTAAGAAAACCGAAAAAAAAATTGACTACTGTCCATACGACAAAATAGAGAAGAGAAAAACGTTGTTTGTGTAAGTGATAAATTATTATAAGATAATAGAAGAATTTTTCAATCTCAATCAATTCACAGTACAGTATTTGTGCAAAGTTGCCTCTGTGTTTTGAATCGACCAAGTGTACATTGCTCATTTATTGCGTATATTTCTTGTTAACTTATGAAGTCAATTCCTTTAAATTAACAAGAATTTTTCCACTGTTTTAGTCGGTAGAATTTTTTTCCCTTGTAATATGTACTGGACTATTTAACATTCATGACCTGTTGTTGTTGGAGAATTATTAACGTCATTAGACAGTGTATTTGTGATTGTTGAAAAAAAAAAAGCAGAGAATTTATGCATTCGTGTTTGTAAGTCGGTTTGCATAATAATCCTTGTGTCTTAAAATATTGGCTTTGATGGGCATTTGCCTAGTATTACTATACAGTTTTTCAATTTTCACCAAGCATTGAAATTTACCATTTATCCACACAAAATTTTTCCATTTGTAATTTATTTATGACGTATGAAAAAAAAAATTCTCAAAATGGTTGAGACCTAGAAATGAGTTGAAGTGCATGTGTGACTGTAAAAACATAATGTGGGGAAACTTTTTAGATTTTTTGCTTTTGTATCTATTCTTAGAAGCGTTTTTAAAAAAGAAATGAAAAATATGAGCTTTATAAAAAAAAAATGATATCAAAGGAGTTAATATTCATTTTGGCCCATTTCATACTTCTGGGTGCAGTATTTTTTACCGAGGATTATTACGAGGAAAAAAAAAATGCCATGGATGCCATTTTCACTCTAGAATTTTTTATAAGAATAATAATTTTTTCATATTTACAGGTAATTAGTCATTCTTTGAAATCGTTTATGTGCCTGTTTAATATTCAGGCCAAGCTGTCCGCACAGATGTGCTATATTTTTGAGTTGCTGGGTTGGACAAACCCAAAAGCTGGATTTGATTCATTTTTTTTTTCATATGTGTTACCTGAAATTTGATAGTATGTATTATAATTATTTATGAATTTTTTGGCAATCGGACTAATTCATAAAAATGTGGTCAGTTTTATTTTTTGGTTATCATTATGGATATTAATGCTTGTTACTCTGCACTCTGTTTGGACACTGTTTGGACTTGACATGTTTTTATTTATTAATTTTTGTTTAATCACCCAAGACGAAGGAGTAGCTAGGTTTGAATGTAGAGCTTCTTCATACATATAATATATGTTTTTTTAGTTGTTTTGTTTTGGTTTTTGGTTTTTGGGGGACAGATTTGTTATTGATTGGAATGACTTTGGGATTGTATTCCATTTTTATACCTTTTGTTTGCCCTACGTGTGTTTTTTTTTTATTCAGCACCATTTTGGCATATTTGTGTTCCTTCCCCGATTTTTTATCAACTTTGGATTTTTTTTTTAAGGAATGTTGTACTGGGATGTTGTACTCGTACAGATACATGTAGATTCAGTCTTGGTAGATTACTGTCAGATTAATGGTGCTACATTGTATATTATCAACAACAAAAAAAGAGGATGTGCTTTGTGTGGATAAATTAGAAGATCATTAGTTGAATAAGGACTGTAGTTTGTGGATATGGAGTCCTGGACAGGGCTTTTAAAAAAAAAAAAAAATCATTTTTTTTCCTGTGCAATATTTAATTGATTTTTGTTGTTGGTGTAATCTGTATTCAATGCATGATGGCTCGATAGACAGATCGGTTGAAGCCTAACCCATCTGACTTTATTTTTTTAATTTTTCGTACAAACATTTTTAAACCAGTAGAATTACAAGGAGGAATTGTTGATCCTTTTGCTATTTTTTTTTTTTTTTTAGCTAGCATTAAAATCAAAATACCTCAGCTCATGAGTTTGGAACCAACAACCCCTGTAGTTTGTGGTTCGTAGACAAGAAAGAAAGTTTATTTTTCTGTTCAATTTCTAACTTAATTTATTATGCCTGTGCGATCCTATTTAAGTGCAAGGCACAGTTTGATTTTGTATTTATTTAGTTTCCCGTCTTGAGATCAGTTGTGTTTGTTTTAAGACTCTAAGAAAGCGTCACTGGGCCTTCGTTGCATCCCTTGAAGACCTAGAGTTTCTGCACCGCTTCACTGAATGTAGTTGCACAGATTTTCAAAGATGTGAATCACAATCTTTATTAAAAACAAAAACAAAAATCAATCACATTTCTCTTATAACGTAGAAAATAGATATCCTCAATGTGAACTCGAATGCTTTGCCAACACAGTGTTCATCTATTGTTCTGACTGTTAAAAAAAGTTTAAAAGTTTTACAAACTGCAAAAAAAATTTTCCCCTATTTGCGTCACGTTCAAACAACTCGTATGTGTTTTACAATTTGCCTGCATTTGTAAAAGAAAAAAAAATATGACTGTTTAATTGCCAAAAATATAGCATTTTTGTATTTCAAAATTTGAAACGACACTTGTCATATTTATTGTGATTCGGATATTTGCAGTTTGTATAAATAAGTAATCTGACATGTTAGCACTTCTCGTGGGAGGGGAAACATCGAGTGCATTATGTTATGCGCACATTTAAAAAAAAATCTAACACAAAATTGTAGTACCCTTATGGGTTCCCCTCTGTATAATGACGTACACCTACCCTCAACGCTGTCAACCCATGCAAAAGATGTAATTTTGTGGGCTCTTAACTTCACCAAAGCACGTGTAAATCAGCAAAATGCTTCCTAGAGCCGCCAGTGCACAAAGTGTGTCCAAACTTAACTTTGTTCATCCCCACAGACAGCACAGTTGGGGTGGTTGAAGTGCATACAAAACAGCATGGAATCCCATGTCCTGTCGTATTGGTCTTACAGTCGTATCTTGAAACTCACAGCGGTTTTCCTGTGGACCAAGTACTATTTGATGGGTACATATTTTTTTTTGTATGTCCCCTCCAACTTGATTAACAGTAATTATTTCACAGAGTGTTCACAATTCTTAATACAATGCAAAAACTTGCTTGGCCTTTTGTGTTATTTATAAATCCCGTTTTTCCCTCCTTTATATACTGTTTGGTTGTTTTTTGGTAAAGTGTTCTTTTTTAGACTTGATACAAGATGTGGTTTTAATCAAATTGATTATATTTTGAAGTGTTGTTTTCTAATGGATCATTGTTATTATGAAATAGAAATAAGCAATTGTATGTTTTTGGATGACCATATAGCTTGCCGCATCAGAGATGTAGCACCCAGTGTTTTGATTTTTGGTTTACTATATAAATTTTGTAGTAGTAATTTAAGAAAGAAAAAAAAAAGAAATGACAAAAAAATCCTGATTTTTCCTCCAGCACAATCAAATTCAGTTTTGTAAAATTTAAGTGCATATTTATAGTAAAAAAATTGTAATAATCTAAATTTCGAGTGGCAACTGAAATTTGTGATTATATAGGTGAAACGTAATATCTGTTGATGATTTTGTAGAATGAATTTGATAGGAAGGCTAAAATATTTTGACTTGAACACAGACACACTTTGTACTTTCCTCTTTTTTTAGAAACTGTTGATTACAACTTTTGTCACTATTGAATTTTGAAGAAAAAACTTTGTTGAGCCATTTTTTGAAAAGATGCGTCATTTGTAACGTTTTGAAGTCCTTTTTGATCATTGTTATTTCGGTTTTTTTTTAAGAATTGTTGCCACTGCATGCATTTTCCTGCATCTTTTTTTGGAAGTAGTTTTTATAAAGGACACTTTGTTGTGTTCATCATCAGTGCGACATTTGTATAGCCAGCTGTAAAACCACTTCTTTTTCTCCCCTCGCATTTTGTATGAACAGAAGGCTTGTTTAAGATCACATTTTCAGTATATGAAAGTCATACCAAAGTTTCTATGTTTTAAAGGCACGTAAAGGACAAACAGTGCGTTCACTTTTCAATACAAAAACACGGAGTTGAGTTTTTGGGCGGGACTTGTTAATATAATGCATTCCATATTTTTGTTTGGACATTATTTTTCATTTTTTGTCTATAAATTAATAGTTGAAACAAAAAATTGTAAGAAAGATTTACATCAGAGTATAGTTTTCATTGATAATCTTTTTAAACATTTTTCTCAGCATTTTCTATGAAACATCTTAAGAAAAAAAAATAATTGTCATATTTTGTGTGCTTATAAGAGTTCGTAATAGATCATAAAAACGCATGTATATCTTTTCTGTTACAGTGTACAGTTATTTTTGTCTATATATTTTATTGTTTCAGGAGTTGATAATTTTGACAAGGAAAAAAGTGAAGCCATTTTTCGTATGGTATTTTTAGGTATTTTTGTTTTTTGTTAATCTTCAGAACCCTTTCACATTTTTGAGCTCTTTGTGCGAACCTTAATAAAAATTGGTGAACAAAGAAAGGCGTAATTCGTGTCTTTATTTGGTGTGGTATTTGTTGTTCAGGGGAGCGTCATATTTGGAGGGAGGGGGGCTTGGCTTTAAAAAAATCTGAAAATTGTCGAGAGTAGTGTGTATATCATGGGGGGGGGGAGTTGGGAATAATGTATCACGATCCAAATTTATGTTCCCAGAAAGGTTGAAACTGTTATACTTGTTTCCACTTCTCCCTCCCAGTAGGCACAACACTGTTCAGAGATAGATTATTGTCGAAGTTTTACAACTCAAGTTTTGTAGTTGTTACCTCTGCCGTGAAAACTGTGTTTTCATTGGCCTATCCTGTGACAAGGAATGACTGTATCGTTGGTACCCACACTATTTTCACCATATTGGGTCAGACATGAGTGGGAGCAGCGAACTAGCAGACGATCAGCGCCTCGCGCCCACGGCGCCAAGTACAAGGAGTTTTATCAGCCGTTTCGAGCTCTGTACGCGACATACATGTGAGTTGACTTTCGATTGTCAAGATTGTTGTGGTTTACTGCTGTTTGTTTTCGTATTTTCAAAGTCCAAAAAATCCAAGACAGAGCTATAACCAAACAATTGTTGGCTGTAGTGCTCAGTGATGTGGGATATGACGTTTTGAACACCCTCGAGGCGCATGGGCCTAATTCATGAGTTGGCCATTTTTGTCGAGTTCCCCGAATGTATTTCATTAAGTGTTGGATGTTGAATGGGATGGCACCAGACTATTTATGCAGACATCTATTCATTTTTTGTTTAAATCTGGATTTTAACATCAGGGAATGTTTAATTACAAATTTAAAATTATTTATTGAAGCAGACTGGAATTAATTAGAAATTAGCTTGCTTTCATTTCTCTTTGCAAGTTCAAAAAATTAAGATTTTTACCTCACTTTTATTTAATATGGCCGACTCCCCTATCATGCCTATGGTATATGTTGACAGATATGTTGACCATTCTTCGTGGGGCATTTAAAAAAAATTTTTCAATGGAACCTTGTAATGTTTCTTCACTATGTTTCATTAACGATTGTGTAGTGTAGGGCCCCTGTTTAGTTTCGATCAAATTAGAGTGAAGGGTGTTTTTTATAACTCAAAAATTACCTTTCCACCCTAAAGCAGACTTCTCTTCCTATATAGACACCTTTTTGCAAGTTTCTTGGGGTAGAAATCATGATTTTCCTATGTGGTTTACGGTTGGTGCCGTGCAATTCAGCGCACATTGCACGTGCGTTAACGGTACACATTGCGCGGTGATAGCCATCTTTATTTTCGTGTCGCGTTTGGTCATCGTCATCGTCACTTAACCCCCAAATTTCCCTAAAAAAATCAACACCCTGACCCTGCTCTTAATCTATGACATACCTGCATGTTCTTAATGTCACCAACTAGTTTGGTAGGTCAAATAATTTAAAAAAGTGGATTTTGTTCCCTAAAAGGAACCGGACCCATAGATACACGATCGCCGTTTCATTCAAGCCAACCCCCCCCCCAAATAAAAAAACCCAAAGAACTCAAAACCCAATATTGAAAACTCAACCCATATATTTTCAGCAGTTGTTTGCAAGTTATTTGCAAATTGTGTAATTAAATACCTATTATTTATATTGAAAGGAGAGAACAAATATTGAGTGTCCTCATATATACATGTAGCTGCACAATTTTTACTATTTTTTGTATTGATTGTTCAAAATCTAAACGTTTTCAGATTTTGTGGGCATTAGTGGGAAAAGTACAATGCTATAATAAAATGGCTCTGTGGTTTCTTCATGGCATAAAAATTGTCCGACCTTTAGCAAGGGAAACCTCCATGTCAGATGTTTACACAAGCAGTGGCGTAGCCACGGGGGGGCGTGGGGGCTGTCGCCCCCATGAAACCTTGTCGCCCCACTGAGATTTTGAGTTTCTAAAAATTATCATTGATCTACATGACGCCCCCATGAAATGTTCCAGCCCCCCAGCGCCCCCACTGAAAAATTCCTGGCTACGCCACTGTACACAAGATATTTTAGATAACTTTCAAAATTTACAGCAAAAATGAGTATTTTCCATGGGAAGGGAATGCTAAAATAAGTTGACCTTTTAAGGTTTCTGAACAAAAAGGTCAGCTTCACATGAGAGGGAGAACAATAGTTTTATCTCATTAATGATCCGTTTTTGCACGTGCACCAAATATAACCAATGTGCAACATACATGTAGGTCTACGTCACTGCAGTTCTGTAATATTTTGGAGGCGTTCCGGTGAAATGAGACGGAATTGGGCACAGGCCTCAGTGGAGAAAAATGCCCCCAAAACCCCCAAATAAACCCCCAAAAAATCACAGAATGGGGGAAGATTCTTTTCGATTTTCAGATTTGACACATCTGTTTGTAAGCTTTAATCTGTCTATTACACATATTTTATAAGAAACAGTATAAATATTATGGAATAAAAGTGTTTCAGGAAACACAACAAGCACCTTTCAGTTTCACAACTGCAAACCAGTCGCAAGTTTAAAGGCCATTTTCTCAGTGTTTTACTTTTTGTGACAAGTCTATAATTGGAACTTTAAACAGCCATAACTTGTCAACAAAATGCCCAAATGAAGTTCAAAAACAGTATTGTAAGGAGAATTTTAGTCTCTTTCCTAATACCCACAAACCCTCACTTCGACCTCTGCCCAGTTCTGTTTCAATTTGCCAGAGTGCCTATCATTTGGGAGTATCAACAAGACAAGATAATAACGACTGGTAAAGTCACATTGACAACAATTTTCTTGTACATTGCACAAGTGTATTTGACATTTGATGGTGCAAAACTTGCATAAAATTAAGAGGAAAATATGGACAAATATAATTTTTAATAATGGCACTGCATATCACACTGTCCATCTTGTGTGAACTCTAATGTGACTTACAATTGTTTAAAATTATTTTATAAACCAAGAACTTTCCTTGGATCCCAATCCAATTACCCTTTTTCTAAATTGCAATGTGTGTAGATGTTACAAAATTGATTCAAAGAAAAAAATTGACTTAAAAACAGTAATTTATGTACATGTACATAAGCGTGTGTATAAAATTATAAAAGCAAGCTGACCGTTGCATCAATCAATCGTTACAACAGAAAGATAAGGCACCCGTTGTTTATCCTTATATCTAATGGCAATCCTCTTGGGCAATGACAAATACCCAATATAGCAATATAATTACATCCGCACCAGAGTCGGGATAATATATCTTCGTCCTTGGCCACATCAATTGTGAAACGCAATATGACGGATTTCTGCACGGTTTGTCAGAGATTCAAATACGCATTCAAAAAATAAGTGGGCAGACGTTCGTGTGCACAGTCGGGCGTATACTGCAGTCATTAAAGTTTACTTAAATGCCAAATCTGGTGGAATTGAATTGCTCTGTAAATAAAATAAATAAAAATAATATACACATTCATTAGGGACCCAAGCTGGCCATCAAAATGAGTTGGAAGCTAGCCTAATTTAAAATCTTGCATGATGGGAATCCATTGGCAAGCAAAATTTGTTTTCGCATAAAATCTGCATATTAATAACTCCAAATGACTGATATATCCAAAATAAAAAGTATACTCTCTCAACTGCATAAAAACCATAAGTGAAAAAAAGTCATTAAAATTGATTTTATATGTTCCACTCACAATTGAAAATTGAGTTAAAAAAAATAATAAACATGTTGATATATTGATGACATTATTATCAAAATCTTACTGAATATAGAGAGTAACATTTGATATTTTGGTCAACTAATGGGGGGGGGGGGGTGTGTTAATTCAGGAAAATTCACACTTTCAAATAAGACAGCCATAAAGAATAACCTTTAAAATCTCAAATGCTTATTGCCAGTTAATTCCCACATTGGATAACATCAAGCATGTCTTTGGAAACGCTTGTAAAAATTTTCTCGTAACGTTTTTCACGACGAGCCACTATTTGACCAACCTTTGTGGAAATGTCACTTTTACCACTGTAAACCAATGTAAACCACTGCACCATATAAACACAGAAATGGAGGAAGGGCTACAGAAAGAGAAAGTTATATCTTCATCTGGTTCAATTTCATGTGGGTTTTCCTGTGTATCGTGCTTCATCGATATTCCTATGTGGCACAAATGGCACCCACATAACCTTTAGACGACATACACGCACCGGGTTTCTATAGATACTCATTTTTGACGTGTTTTGCATGTTCAAAGGTATGTCATTAAAAAAGCTGCAATTGTCAGACACATGGAATGCATCCTAATGTCCTGATGTGAGTACATGGGCTTTATTCACAAGTTGGCCATTTTTGTCCAGTTCCCTGAATGTATTCCTAATTGTTTAATGTTAACTGCTGAAGTGGGATGGCGCCAGACTATTTATGCAGGGACAATGCAGCCTTATTTTACTGTCATTTTTTGTTTGCATATGGCTTTAAACATTAGGGAATGTTTAATTACAAATTTGAAATTATTTATTGAGGCAGACTGAAATTGATTATAAATTAAGTTGCTTTCATTTCTTTTCAGAAGAACAAATAATTAAGATTTTACCTAACTTTCAATTCAATATGGCCGACTCGTGAATAAGGCCCATACAACAAAAAAGAAATATGAAGAAAAACAAATGGTTAAAAAAAACCAAGAATTTATTCTTAACCCATTTGTAAAGCCTTTCTATTTGGAACCTTTGTCGGAAAAACTGAAATCTTTCCTCCTTAATTTCCAAGTCGCTACGGTCGCCTACATGCATGATTTACACCCACGGTGAGGTCCGGAGGCGCCCTGCACATAATTCTTACCCTTTTTCGAAGGAGGCGGGTAAGAAGTCTAACCCCCTGACATTTTCATGATTACATTCTGCAATTTAATTTACGGTCTAAATTCTCAGAAATTTTCGGTCGCATGTTTCCGTCTGCCGAGTCGAGAGTTCTCTACATTTCACACACCCACAAAATCCACCGTTACAGTGACAATACCGCAACATATGTTTGCCGACCGTTCGGGTCTGACTCAAGTAAGCCATTAAATCTTTTTGGCTTGTTATTAAGACTGGCCGATTTTGCAAGGCTTCATGTTGTTTGTAGGACTCTATTTATGGCAGAGAACGCGTCATATTTGGTTCAATCCTCAGGAGGAGGGGGGATGTTGGGCTTCATCACCTGTAGTACAGGTTGGAAGCTGTGATTCTGAAAAAAGAAAAATAACAAAAACATCTCATTAGTATATCAGAAAACTGATTAAAGTCAATGATTGTTTTTGGTCTGGTGGGGGGGGGGTATGGGGAATTGTGACTGAAAAAGGAAAAAAATGGCACTTTTTTTTGTGACTCTGAAAAATGGGGGGAAAGATACCCATATCTGGCCATCACTAATTTTTCCCTTCAGAGGCCTATCAGCCATCAGAAAGTGATAATATGTCCTAAAAAGTCGAATTTAGCCGGGAAAATGTTGAAGCATTTACTGAGAACACTTAGAAATTTTCAGACCAGGCTCTGGGTTTGTGCACAGGGTTACAAGTGATGGCCAGATATATGGGAATCTTTCCAAACGGGGGCGAGGTGCAGGCACTGTCATTTCCAATAGAAATTTAATAAATATATGGGTAAAATTTTATTAGGGGGTGGGGAACAAAGGCACATTAACCTCTTGACACTCCCCCACCCCCCAGCCCACGGTATCAGGCTGGAGACTGATGTATGACCTTTGCGAAGGCCCAGCACCAATTTGATAGGAGGGGGTGTCAGTCACTGAAGTGTATCTCAATGTTAATGACAACGTAATGGAGGTAACGTGCCGTTAAATGTGTAAATGTGCACTCGGTGACGCAAAACCACATGGCCGCTAGCAATTTTGCGACCTTATTAAAAAGGGCTCTCAGTGTGGGAGGATGCATTTATGTTGCTGCCCACGCTTCTCCACTTGAGTTAAGTTTTCACAATTGCTAGAACTGGGTTTGCACTTCAAAGTGCACAGCTCGTGAAATATATTCAGCGCAAGTTCAATGAAAACTAGCTTCTGAGTTTGATTGACATTTAAAAAGGCACTTTAAAATGTCTTGCATGAAGAAAAGGGTAAATTTACAAGAATTGTCTTTTTTTTCTTCAAGCTTCTTCATGGAGAGGTCAAAGTGCGCATAATTCAAATCAGAAAAAAACCTGAAATTTGAAACAGAATTCATTTGTGACAATGGAAAGTTCTTAAGTATTAAAAATGTCAATGCCCTCACTGAAATTTTCCTCGAAATTTACGACGAGTTGATATTTTGAAAAAGAAAGTATGGAATAATTCATATAAAAGGCAACAGGATATGATTATAGATTAAGTACACATTGATGACTCACAGCATTAATCGAGTATAAAGTTTTCTGTTTTTTTCCCCCAACTTTTTCTTTGTTTCACTTACTTTGACTTATTTTTGCCCAGACCTAGAAACAATCTATTACTTCAACCAAGAATGCCATTTGCTTCTTTTTCTTCAAACACCAACTCTTATACAGATGAAACAAATTAAATTGGAATATCACTCAGATCGCAGACTTTACAAAAAAAAGAAGTCACCAGTCCTGATGGACGACGGGTCAAATTAACCTCAATGCCCTGCGACAATCAAATCAGGCCTCACAATGCACCACAGTTGACATTTCTACGCTGCGATAATTGAAAATCCCTTGGGGACCAAATGTAAAAAGGTTTCGGACTGTACACTGACTTCTTAACATCGGCAGGGGCAGGGGAAAATGTTCAAGTTTACCCAAAGCAACAGAACCCAACTTGTGCTATTGAGATTAATTTCAAGCAATGTTTAAAAGGTAATATACAACATTTGCTTTTGCTGTAATTTTCAGAAATCGATAGATTTGGGGGTTAAGTGTTTTATAGCATTAGCAGATGTTGTTGCACCGACTCGTTTAGAGTTTTGTGTTCATGGATGCTGTAAAAATCAAGAAAAAAATGCTGTTAGTCTGGTTCTCTGACCCTACTTCAAACGAAATGGAACAATCTAAAGACATTGGGGAATTGTCATGTTAGGGATACAGACTAGCTGGCTTGCCCTCATTCACAGATGTGTTACCGACTGTAAACAAAATGCGGACTAAGTAAATTTGGTAAATCGGGGCAGCATTTGAAATAAAAGTCGTTTTTTCCAACGATAGTCGGCCAACCATCGTTGGAAGTGGATACCAAAATTCACCTTTTCGTGAAAATGACAGCACACCAGGTGCCATGAGTTCACAGGATGCTTGAGACTATTATTTCGCTTACAGTTAAGTAAGGTGTTTCATAATAATTTGGTGGTTTTTTTTTTTTGATGTTTGCAAATGTTGTATATTACCTTTAACGTGGGAAACTTATAAAGATGATTCAATGAATTGAAACTGACTATCTTGCTGCAATAAGCTACTACTTTCCTTGTTTCCATCGCTGGTGATCCGGGTTATACCTCTATGCTCCGACGCCCCACTTTTTTGACACCCCTATGCATAGGTATGTTCCGACTGCACATATTCCTATTCCTAACCCTAACCCTAACACAATCTTATGTGCGGGTTGTCGGAACATAGGGGTGTCTGAACATAGAGCAGTTACCAGTGACCCGTACCCCGGTTCGATTCCAACCATGGCCAATAAATAGAGTTTCCTTGCACCTTACTGCCAGGGTTTTCCCTTGTTAAATTGATTCCTGAGGTGTTCTGCCGAACCACAAAACTGACATTTTCATTCTAGTCTCTTTTTTCAAACTGATGAATGGTTTTAAGAAGAGTACACATATATTTCTTTTTTTTATTTTAATTTTCCTTCTGACTTTTTTGGCCCAACATGAACTTTTGATTAATTTTTTTGCATACTGACTGGCAATGTACATGAATAATTGCAAATGTACATTGTGCCGATTCACAAATTAAAATAAAGTCCACACAAACAACAGGAATATTTCCTGGTCTAAAGACACGAATTCAAACATGAAAAATTACCAAGTGAAAACTATAAAATATGGAAAGCGCGAACACTATAAGCAGCTGCTTCCAGCCAGAAAGAACTATGCACAGATAAGGCTGGGATCAAAATATATATTCACTTAATATTAATTTTTAATATCCAAGGAAAAGTATTGACAACAAACCTACGCACTCCGGTATCAATAATTACAGTTACTGTACATGATCTTATCAATAAAATATCAATCTGATATCCATAAGTAATCGCTAATGGGTTTACAACAGCTGTGCTCGACGAAGTCTCAGGTCCATGTCAGGTACAAAAATAACTTGACATTTCTGAATTCAATACAAAGTACAGACTCTTGCCCTACTCCCCTACCCCCCCCCCCCAACAAAAACAGAAAATTGGAAATGAGTGTACAGCTATGTCGTGTACACTGTGTACTTGTGAAAGTAAACTTTTGAGGGGATTTTGTTTTGTGTTGCAGTAGTGCAAGTGGATTTTCAATAAACTTCAAACTGAAATAGAAGAAAATTCCTATAAATTTGGTTAAATGCGCTCAATCAATGGAGAATCTATGAACAAATATTTACTGCTTTGTCAGGCACGCAACTTGAAAGTGACAAAAAAAGGTGAAATTCCAAGCTGTTCAAATAGTTTCTGTTGGCATGTACTGACTTTTTGAACAGTTTACTGTTCAAAAAGTCTCTGTAGCCATGTACAAATGTAGCAAGGTAATTTTGATCGGGGGGGGGGGGGGAGAGATGTAAAAAAGGGCACACTGAGTGTCGTTAAATCATCCTTGCTAAAAAGTACACAAAGGTACACAAATTTACATAGACAAACTAGCCTCCTGATCCGTAGAAAATACTTTTTCCCCCTTGACCACTGTGAAAATATAAAACATTCCACTATAACACCTCTGGAGGCCTTTGTTTTTTGTACCACTCGTAGCAGTCAATATTTGCATATATGCAGGATGCAACATGTGTGTTCCAACTTCACTTCCGGCACCGAGTGACGTCAGACTTCAGTGTGATACTGATTAATACAATAACGAAACAGATGGTGCTTGCATGTATGTAGTATGCATAAACTGGGTGTTTATGCCGTATATAATTATAAGATTTACATTACAATCTATATAAGCAGCTACGTACATCTAAATATGAACTCAACAGAAATTTTGAAATGCCATGGCAAAAAACAATTAAAAAGAGAAAAAGAAGACATTTAGGGTTAGTTTCAGTGATGTCGTGATTTAAGACTGGTTGGAGTCTGGATGCTGATACTCCAACCGATCTTAAACATTGTGTTAAAAACCGGCCAAGTACACATTTATTCCCTTATTTAAATATTTTTTTTTTGCAAGTTTAAACACAGCTTTTTGAAATGGACTCATTGATTTCAGGCCGTAGTGCCCCTTTAACATATGACCTAGAACGTAATTTGGCCATTATTTACATGTATAAAAATAGACTACAAACAAAGCTGGGCTCAGTACAGTCGATAGCTACGTAAATTAAGCAATATATGTTTGCATTCCCATGTTGCCATGTCAATGTTTACAAGGAAGTTGACAATAATAAACACGTCACAAACCTGTACAGAAAATTTTGATTTTCTGTTACAAGGGTTAATTATGAACAACTTTTGACATGTATGGATGTTTCTGTGTGATTTTTTTTTTAAACAGCAGATGATGGTTAGTCTCTGACGTCTGATTGGATAGTGTGTAATTCAAAACAGCCCTTTGAAAGTAGTGCTAAAACCACATTGGTGATGATTTATAAAAGGAGGCAAAAAAAAAAAACCACCCACCAACCCCCCCCCCCAAAAAAAAAAAATTAGAAAAACAATCAATAATTTTTTTTTGGGGGGGGGGGGCAAATGTGACATTCATACAGAACCCAAAGGCTTCAACAGAAAATTGACTGGTCCCCTCACAACAGTTGGGACCAGTGAGTGTTGTTACGGCAATTTGTATTGGCCCTAGCTCACGCATTTGCGTCAATACCTTAACTCTATTTTTAGAGTTCCATACGCTTACATTCTTGTTGTGCATGCAATCCATCTCTATATTAAAAAAGCGATTAGTACGATAATCTCCACATGTATCACAATGCAGCTAATCTGTGTGCTTCCGGCTTTTTGCCCGCGAGGCACGCCATATGGCGGGCCTTCTTGCATTGCATCCAGATCAGTTTAATATTACTGAACCATGTACATGTAACAATTCAAATTATTCAAGGTGTCCTCCAACGAATATCTCTTAAACTTACAACTTTTCTATCATTGTTATCAGCATTTATTAATTTAATATGGTCAGTTACATTGAGCTATAGGCTGCCAAAGCCTGAAATGTGTATTTTTCCCCATTCTTTCCACATTTACATTAATGGAAAAAAAAATCATAAGTATATGTATATCAGATCAAAAAGAAGACATGACATTATACATGTATATTAAGTTAAATATCAACCTGATATTTATTTAAGGTTTAAAAGTCCTCCTACATGGACAAAGCACAACATATTCCATCCAGTCATGAACTTTTGCCTATTTTAAATTGAAAAAATATGTTCTCATCTGTTCTCAGAAAATTTAGCATAAAATTCCACCAAGCTTATAATTTTAACATCCAAATTTTAGAAAATAAAAGTCACCCAAAATTTTGAAAGCTAGGTCCTCCAAAATGCCTTATTTTCCCCTTTGCCTGTCATGAGACGTGCAAAACTTTGAAAACCACTTTGGGTACATTCAGATCCACGTTCAACTGTACTTAATTGTTTTACGGAAAAGAAAAGTTGTACCATTGTCCATCAATCCAAACACCCCCCCCCCCCTAAAAAAAAAAAAAAAAAAAAAAAGGAGAAGAAAGTTTTATTTTGCATTCTTTCAAAAGCTGCACAGAGATTAAAAAACCTGTATCTTGCTCAGAAGATTCCCAGTTGGATGAGACCAAAAAAAAAAAACAGATCGTCAACATGTCTGGCAAGTGTTCCTCCAAGTGGGGGCCTGCTGATCTGCAAACATTGTGGACCGTCCGTCCGCCATCCCTGCTTGGACTGTGAGGATGCTAGGATGCTAGCGGGGCCTCAGGGGACGCTTGTCAAGGGGTTCAGACGCCCCTCGATTGACGTAATGGGCCGGGACAAGAGGTACCCCATTAACATTCATGACGTTATGGTCAACTTCATAGGAATGCGTTAAGTGTGATGGGGGGAGGTGTGCTGGGGAGCGAAATAACACGACGATATTGCTTGGATCTTTGATAATGCCCCCACCTTTTAAGAAAACGTACGAGGATCGAGGTTAGGGTAGTACATCAAGTACAACTATAAGGTGGGGAAAAAATTTGAATATTGGGATAAATGACGTGATCGAAGTAGCAGCTGCTATTACTTTTCAAAAGGAAATCAAAGGTAAAGCATAACGGCATTATGTAGTCACTATTAGCATGTTGGTTCTCAAAAAAAAAATTAAATAAATAAAATTGGCAGACGAACCTTTTTCCAAATCAAAGTTGAGTTTGTCTCCAGCAATTCTAATTAAATACTAAATACAACTTAATATTTTTTGCCTTTGATAAACGGTCTTGCTGATGAAGACCGGAACGTTAGGCCAACTAATTTTGATTTAAATGTTTTTAAATTTATATGCTGTTTCTAACACAAAAAAAAAAAAAAAAAAATCAAAAACAAATCTATTAAATGTCCATTTCCATTCCATTTTCTTTTGAATCCCACCGTTTATCAGAAACACTGCAGGAAATTCCATCAACAGCCATCAGCACGTAAATATGAGAAATCAATCAAGCAGATTTTTTTTGTTAGTAAATTAATTTTAGCACAGCAGGAGAGGAAGTTCCACTCAAGATAACAACTGTTACAGAGCGACAAAGGTAGCAAGATCACTTTTCTAAAATGTGAATTGTCTCTCAATTTAGCCCGAGAAGTCCTGGATGAGGGTGATCCAATGTCAAATTAAGATCCTCCTCGGTAAATCCAGGTCTCTAGCATGGCAGGTAATACCCCCGATTGGCGGCATCACCCGTCATAATGTGGGCCTCGCGGTAATCATACATATAGGTCAACGCGATACCTGCGACAGCTGTCTGCGAACAAAAAAAAAGAAGCATATTGATTTGGAAATGCGCATATTGAATGCTCCACCTTTTTTTCTTTCTGGAAGCCGTAACAAGGATTTAAAAAAAAAAATGGGGAAAAAAAACCCTGAATTGAGGATAAAAGAAATGTTGACACACAGAAGGAGTGATGAGGAACAGATGGAATGGTACGAAATATTTATATGAAATACAAAAATTAATGGAAGTTAGGCTTATGGGAGAATTTACTGTCGGTCTGAAAGGCTGCCTGGGTGAACAACAGTCCTGAGTTCTGGAAGTGTTTAAAAATAGGGAAAAGGGAGGGAAACCAAAGACGAAAGAGGAGAACTTTTTTTGTGTTAATTTGAGAGGGCAGTGAATAGCAACTGACAGCTGGAAACGAATGAACAGACACAAAATGCAAAGTTATGCATGGGCCATAGGTGGTCGTGTTGTTAGTATTACAATCACAATACAAACCAAGAGAAATTGTCCAAGTTCATATACTTTCACCTTGTACATGTACATGGGTCATTCTATAAATTTGGGGTCCACTCATTTTTTTCCCCAGTCCCTGTTACAATCTGAGATCTGTGATTTTATATTTATGATGCACTCCTCCTATGAAAACATGCATTCTGAGCCATGTTATTACTTGGGTCAATATTGGTCAAGACCCCCATTGGTTTGGTAGCAGTATGCCAGGGGGAGTGGAAGGAAATTGTTGACCGTTTGTGACCTCTTAAATAGCAGGAGGGTTAATACAGTATTCCTCCAAACTTGAATATCAAACTACCTACTCAACAAATTAACAATTGTTTGAAGTCATTCTTAATGATACTTGTATGGCAAATTACAAAGTACCTAGACAACAGGAAAAATGTCACACTTTGGTTGGCCACCCTAATCAGCTTCTTTGATCCACGCTTGCTATATGCTAGGATATTTAAGAAAGAATGATGCATCCAGTTTATACTTGATAAAAAAGAAGACGAAATTCTAACAGCTTGGTGCTCACACAAACACTGACGCTGAAAAGCCAACACATCCAGGACACAGACAAGAAAACTAGACATTAACAATAACAAGATGTAAACACAGCTCCGCACCCCGGTGACGGAACAGTTCGCCAATCGATGTCGCACAAGTAGTGGGATGTCATCAGCAGATGCGGCAGAAATCCCTCCCCTGCCTCCCCCAATAACCTCCACCCCCTCTCTCACTCTCCCCCAACAAATATCATCCTATCCTGACCCCAGGAAAGTAGTCCCAGTCTGCACGCATTCGTATTGCACGGATAGGAAATGCAAACTCATTTTCGTTCGTGCTCGGAGCCACGTACGGTTCCGCGCTCGCTCGTCCCACGTAAAAGGCAATTCCGTCTGATGACAGATGGATGTTCACGTTCCCCTCGAGATCGAGCCAAGCACTGCCGTTTCCTCTTTTTTTCTCCCCCCCCCCCCAAGTTAGCGACGCGCTGCCATATTTATAATAGCGAGAAAAAAAATCCATGGGAAAAAACAGATCAGGTTTGCTGAATATCAAAATAACCAGAAATCGTTCAAGTGAGAAGCAATGATCATTTCATGAAATGATTATGCAGTGATGAAAAACATTTAAACTTCCGTGTGAATTCCATTCCTGTACAATAAGGTTATGAACTTTGAATGACTGCATAGAGGTTGTTAGGAGGAGGATGTGATGACAATCCATTGAATATTAAAACAATATTTTCCTGGTAAATTCTAGCGTCACGGACATTACGAATCAGACATTTTTTGGGTACATTACTTTGAGGTCAGTGAATAAACCTGATAATGTATTGTTCAAATCTTAAACATCCATCATCTAGTAATGGTCCCGGAGATTACAGATTAGGAGTTTGGGATCATATTTTTTTCTGAATCATTAACCCTCCTATGCAAACATACACTCTGTGCCAAGTAGTCCTTTCAGTCAAAATCAAGCAAGTGACTGTTTTCAACAGTTAAGAATTCCCAGCCTACATAAAGCAGGATTGAGTGGCTGGGACTTTTTAATTTGATACAGCTACATGTTTGCTTTGACTCCGGGTGATTGATAAAACAACTGTGACCACAACTTGCCCGCTTTTGTCTGTTGACCCTGTTTGCCTAGTCACAGTGCTTGCTTGACATATGAGCTGACTGCTGGTGACTAGCCTTTGTTAGAAGTATAGCAGGGGAACTGGAAGTGAATTTTGACTGCCTGTGACTGTTTAAATAGCAGGATGATTTATATCATGGATAACTGGCTCTGTTATGGACATTACATTGTCTTCCACAATGCTGGAATTGCTCCCTACATGTAGCTACAAACTGTGATGAAATAATACTAATCCTTAACATGTTCGCTTGTCAAGCTACTTGTTAAGCTTTCAGAAGAGTTGTCTGACTATTTTGTTTCTATCCATTAACCCTAAAAGGGCCGGGGCAGAATCCGCCCCCCTCAACTTTTTTCGCGATAGCATTGACATTTTTTTTTTTTCGCGACCCAAGCTGTTATGACTTTTTAGCCTCGAGCCTTGTGCATCTTTTGGTACCAAAAACATAAAAATCGGACAACAGGTTGCCGCGTAGCAAAAAATTACCTGCGCGATGCGCCGTGAAAACTGAATTTTCCCATATACGACGTGTACACAGAGCAGAATTGCCATTTGTACATATGAATAATTAATTAGCCATAATTCCAAAACCCTTTGACCTATAGTCATGAAATTTCTTGGGTATGTTTATGAAGACTTGCTCTATGCATGTACTGAGTTTCAAAGTTTTTCGTCACTCGATGGCCGAGATCTTGGGGGGGGGGCAGGGCAGAATCCCCCCCCCCTCTGAGAGATGGTCAAAATAGCATCAGGATATATTGTTTGTTTCTCTTTTGCGTCAGACATGAATTCTTGAGTATTATTTTTGTAATTATGTTCGGCAAAACATAATTTTTTTTGTACTGCAGTAAAAGGAACAAGCTGCAATGCCCTCCTGAAAGGCTTGTAATGCATTTACAGACGAAAGGCACTTCGTTAAACACCCTTGCAATGCGGCAGGTCCACATTTGTCATTTCATCTGTCGCGCCGGTACCGTAATAAGCAACACTCCAATTCTACTATACATGTAGACCCGAGACACACAGTCAATACTTCAATGAAGTCTTCGCATAACAAATTTGGGCCAAATTCTGATTAAAGTTATAGCGTGGAGTGCAGAGGAGTGAGAAATTCTTTCGTCGGATCAGCGAGCTGTCAAAAGGGGCGGTGGGAGGAGCCCAAGAGTGGGAAAAATGTCAGAAGCACAACGGAAACTGCCAATCTTGCCAAATGGATTTTTCTTCTTCTTTTGCCCCGGAACTGCGCACACACGACAGCGTTTTATTAGAGGCACGTACCCGAGTGCGTGGGCCAACTCTAGATTCAAATCAATCACACGAACGGGGAAAAAAAAAACCAAGTGGGGATAACATCACTGCATTTCCGCTGAATTTCCAGACTATCGGCAAGTTCGTCAGCTGTAGCCAGGTTAATTGAGGGGAAGTATTATATTGTTAGAGAAATTACAATGTAGGACCGAGTTGTGGGAGTTTTCTATGCTACCCACAAAGTCTTTGGTCCCCACACCTACAGAACAAGTATGTGTGAGATCGTCTTACAGTCACTATGTGGACACGTGAACAAAAGATGTCCACATAATGCAGGTTGTGTTCACGTTATGTGGACTAAGCCGTGTCCACATAACGTTTCGCCCTCTCTGAAAAACAGGTTTAGAGGCATTTTCGTGTTAGGGTTATCGGTCGCAGAATGAAGAGAAACATTCAAGGAAATTAAAAAAAATAAAAATTGGGAGTTTGAAAGAGTTTTCACAGTTTAAGTGAAGTTATTTTTTGTACCGTCGGAGTTTTCTTAACTGCACGAAAACAAAGGAATGTCCACATAGCGTATGTAAAACAAACATAGGTGTACGTGTACATATGTGAAAACTGATTTCTGCAAGAAGTAAGATGTGGTTTGACATAAATTTGTAAACCCAATCATTTGTTTCCAAACGTTTTAAAGGTATAAATGATCATTTGCATTCATCCCAAAAAGTTACCTTCTGAATTATCACCAAAAGAAATTACTTGGATAAAGATCATACTGGTACTAAACGCCCCGTGAAATTATTCTGTCTGGCTTGCTGTCATTTAGAAGAAATCAAGAAATTCAGGTGATTTCCAATGATCAGCCAATTTTTTATATAAAGCGTGCTACAGACCGAAATCGCGTTACGTGATCAAAGGTTGTGCATGGTTTTCAATGTTTTCTCAAAAATTTTAATATCCACTTAGCTGAAACTTCAACATGTAAGGTTTTGAACTTCTTCTTTGGGTTTTGAGTGGTGTTATTATTGGAAACAAACAAAATGCATGAAAAGCATATGATCCCATATGCCTTTAAACTAAAACATTTATATAATTAACTTACTTATTCAAAGTAAGTTGTTTAAAAAATAAATAAAGTGTTGCTCTCTATCTTGAATGCATGTAACTGTGGTAACTGTACTGTACAGAGAGAAAACAGAAGTTTCTAACTATTTTGACTCACTGTAAGTAAAGTTTCCAACATAACTAAATGTTGTTTTTATATGTACGTGTATTGCTAAAAACATTATTATTATATATATTTTGTATACTTTCATGGCACCACCATTGCCACAATAGAGAGAAGAAAAAAATCCACAAACAATTATTTCTGGCTATAAATTTCAGTCAAGTCAACTCGCCTCCCCTGTGAAAGATTGTCAAGATGCCGCTATCGCCTGTGATTTATCTCTCTGCTCCTTGAGATAGATCACGGTCCAACCATTCCAAGTGGTACAAATGAGTGTAAACAGCGATGTCTACCATTCCTGGACAAAAACAGATCCCCCAAAGTGAAAGCAAAAATATCTATCTGGGTGATCAGATATAGAGGGGAGGGTTGGGGGGGCGGGACACGGGCATCTCAAATGAAGCAGAACTGAACCACGTTCCTTTGAGTAAAGGTGATAACATGTGCTCTATGACCTCTTCGACAATGACACAGACCAAACGCTCACAAGCCCCGCAAGCATTCCCCACCCGACCGTCACTTGAACAATTTAAAATATTTGGCGGCGCAATTAAGGAAAGTTATCGCAACTGTAACGACTCGTGCATGTACGTATGACGTCATGAGGGGGACCGGGAATGCCACGGAGCGATAGGGATGGCTCGTAGCCAGCTAAAAAGCCTCGGCGAAGACTAGGGGAGATATGGATCGTGTCCAGACTGAAGAAGTCTGTAAAGTTTTTCTTAGCGAGTTCTGGGAAGCACTCAGCAAACATGGTTCTAAATGTGATGTCAAAAAAAAAGAGCAGGCTAGGCGTATGTTGTGTTTAAAACTTAACATGCACTGAATTTCTCAAGTGCACTGTTAGTATATTTTCAAACATAACCATCGTGTCAGACATCATATTTGAATCTCAGTAAAAAAAAAAAAAAGGCCTGCAGAAACACAAAAGTGTAATGTCCACTGTAAAGAATTCTGACAATTGAGGAAATAAGAACTGCAAGTAGGAGGGAAAAATGCAAATCCTATAAAAAGAAGTAAAGTATCATGCCTGATGGTGAACACACTTCATTAACAGTCTCAAATTTTATCTTTCATTACTTTGGATGATGTTAGGGTGGTTCTACACCAAAAATGTTTGGTTTTTTTTTTTTTTTGGGGGAGCAGAAAGACCTGATTTTACATAGTACTTGAAAATAATTTTAAAAGAATAAACGTCTTGACATGTACTGTGCATAAAGTGAGTGAAGAAACATCATTAATTAAGACCAGATTTTTACATAGTATTTAAAAATATGTTTAAAATGAATAAACGTCTTACAAAATGGAAAATCTGTAGGGAAAATAAAAGAGCATCTTTGACACTTTTTTAAAATTTCCCCCTATTAATACGGAAACAAAAATGCCGTTGTTTTTTTTTTTTTTTTTGGGGGGGGCTTTGAAGGATATTTTTAATGTCCTTAGAGTCTTGGCTCCCTCGTACAAGTGTGTCTAGATGATGCCAGATAAGGAAAGTAATTACACGGATCATAAACTCGAAGGCAGCCACAGAATCTGATCGTCATCTCCAGGATAAACACGGCAGCAACTCAAGATCCCGACCGGACGCTGTCTTGGATGAAAGCCTCATTAAGATGCTGTTTTTAATGGAAGGAAATCTTGGATGTATCGGATGATACTATCTGTTGGCCTGTGATTAAAACCGAGCAACGACCTTCAGACAAAAAGGTCAACGAGGATAGAGTGACTATCATGTTTGGACGCTTGTCCGTGACTCAAAAATTCAAATTTCTTGTGCCACTTCAGGATTTAATGTTGACAGGATTGCCTGCCACGACAATGTCAGTTGTGAAGTGCTCAACCAAAAAAACACACCAAAAATTGACCAAAATGTTGACTTTTTGTATGCATTAAGTTTTAACTAATGTAAGTAAGGATGTTTCTTTGCTCACTTTCCACACAGTACATGTCAAGACAGTTTTCTTTCTAACAAACCCTCGGACAAGACTTAACTACTCTCTACCAATATACATGGGCAGGCAAGGGCGATACAGTGTTTTTACAAAAGAGGTGACAAGTTTAGTCTGATGGGCGTCTTTTCAATCTCTGTATAATTCCTCCCCCCCTTTTTTAATAGCTGACACAGACAGTTAATTTTAATTTTGCTACACAAACCTACCAGTATGAGGTCATATACTAAAATCATAGGTACCAGCATATGTGAAGTTGTATGATCAGCTGATAATCCTGTAATCAAAAATTTTCAAACCGGACACAAGTTTTGATCAGTGGTACTTTCCCACCGACTTTCCCCTAATGAAACAACAGGGTATCGACTCCATGTACGTACCAGTAGATGACTTTTTTTCCTGTAGCTTTTGAATGCTCCGTGGGAGGGACACATCGCGTCACGCGTACTATGGTTCGCGTGCTTGGCACAAGATGTACGCACAACTAAATGCGCACAAAGCCATACCATCTTTGGGTGTGAGCGTCAGGCACACCCGGCGGCAATGCGTTTTGAATGTCCGGTCCCCAGAGCCACATAGCCAACCTAGTGGGAGGGATGCTTTTCACCATAAAATGGACCTTTAATGTGCGATAAACAGTTCATTATGCATGGAAATACACAATCGTGAGGAAAAGTGTACCTGCAGCCTATTTGGGTCGGCTCGACCACGCGGATCTCCCCCAATCTTTCACCCTTTTTAAGATGAGCACTCGGATGTAATCTCTGTGAAGATGACTTTGGGAAGAAGATACACCTGCTTGGAGAACATCTCATGTCTAAGAGGCGTAATGTTCCAAGGTCTCTGGACTTGTCGGATGAGACTTTGGCGGGTTAAACTGGTTTCCATGAGCGCTCAAGTGTCCCCCTTTCCCTCAAGGAGCAAATTTCTTGTAACTGACAAATTTCTGGTTTTAGATGCTGTGTCCATGATGGGTTTTTCTTTCAATTAAAGGGACTCCCAGGGCTGTAAGGCATTTGCTGTCTATCTGTGACGATAGACCTTTATCATACTGCCACCATTTCAGTCATGCGTTCCTGTATCAATAAGCGGCACTAAATAATAATGTTTTGTGCACAAAGGAACCAGACTATTCTTCCTTCCAGCCTCGCTTTGGTTACTTTGATTTGAATGGGAAAAATCCAAATGGCCTAACATGATATTAGTCTATCAAAATTGTTTCCTACCATAAAAATTCTTAGAATGTGAAGGTGCACCTTCACTGCGCCATATGCTTGATGTCAGCTAAACATGGCGTCCTACAAACTTTTCTGAGAAATCACTTCTGAACTGCAAAATTGGCAGGAACCAAACCATTGAGCAAATCAATTATATTTGGCACTGGAGGAGAATTCAACTTCAGGGAAATTCTCCAAATCCCGAGTTATGATTTTAATCACCACACTCTATTTTAGATCACTTTTAGATAAATCTTCTGGAACAGGAAATAGACGACCACATGTACCAGCAAAATATGACTTCCAGCTTCCTCCCCCTACTTTGCATATTACACAAAGTCAAACGGAATAAAGTCTATCAAGTTGAAAGTGCAGAAAGGTGCAGGCACTGAAGTTCCACAGACACGTGACATGACACCACATAATGAGCCTAAAATGGCATACAGACACTGCTATTTTGCAGTACAATGAGACGAAGCCAATAATGGCGATTTACACCATGGCTGTAAGTCCTTCACATCCTTTCCCAATTTTTTTTAATAGTTCTATCAAACATCTGTCAAAAATGAGTCAACTCTTTTCAATAATTTTTTTGTGATCAACAACACAGATTTTGCCTTCAGATTTCCTACATTAGTCTCAAAGTTACATTTTACAAAGGATCGTTTGCTTTCGTGCATTTTGTTAGTTTGAAACAATGTATTTCCTCAACATGCTGTAGTAACTATACATGTCAGAAAATGTAAGAAAACTGTTGCACATTTTGAGGTTCTCTGGTGGTGCCGGGCACACTTTTTAAAAGTGCCTTTCAAGTATTGTTTTCTTCCAAACGATACAAATCCCAACTGAAAAATTTCACGGACAGAACAATTTCGCATTTTGGTACCGTCCCTATCTTTACTTTGAAAAGATTTTTCTCATTGTCAATTTCCGTAATTTTAACAATGTTCTAAATGCTTGTTTGCAATAAAGTTGGTGGCTTGTATTTCCTATTACTTTTGGTACCCCAAAGTATACACTATTAAAAAGCTCTCTTGTTTTGCAAAATCTGAATTTTTTCCATTTTTAAAAAGTCCGACTTTAAATTCATTTTGTAGTGGTCAAATATAGAGTCAGAGAACACGGAGTGCATCAGTGTTCATATGACCTCCAAAAAAGGAGTCAACTAATTTTATATTTACATGCTGAACGTGTTCTGCTGCTTGTAGGAATACTTGAGAAATAGGCCAGTCGTGTCTTTCATTTCGGTAATAAGGCAAAACGACATGCCCACTACTCCACATATGGTGAGTATGGTTCTAAACGCTGCTTTGCCAGCTTAAAATTAATGGTACTTTTATCGTTATGTTCTATTTCATAAAATGTGTGACCTCGATCTAATGGAGCTGTCACTGTTATACATATACAAATCGTGTTAAGATGCGTAAGTGTCTTCTAAGCGACAATATCCCCTGGTGGCGCATTTTTCTGGGAGGGACGAGTTGGGGGTAGAGGTTGTACGTTGCAGCGCAAATATCTCCCAGCTAGTTCTAATTGCCAAGTTCTGAATGTAAATCATGCCAGTGTGATGGTAATCTCATTGACATTTTTCAAAAATTGGCTGGCTGCTGTTTTGGTTATGGGCAAACAAGCAGCTGACATTTGGAATAACAGAAAAGCTGGCTGAAGGTACAGAGATGGATGCATGTGCAGAGTGACTTAAGGACAATAAAGGGGAAAATCAAGATGACAAAATTATAATGAAATAATTGTGTTAATAACTTGATAATGAATGTCAAAGATTTGTGTTGGACCAAAAGGGCCAGCTTGTTGTCCTATGATTGTCTCCCCGACTGACTCCCAACTGACTGCCAACTCTGACTGCCTTACTCCCGAATCACTCCCGAAACCCTGACCTTCCATCTGCCTGACTGACTAATGAATTTCTGACTGACTGTCTTAGGAAGGCAATGGGGATTGTATGAATATGCCACAATGATACAACTGGTGATATTTCTCATTACGGCTCCTTGATGCTTCTCATAACCACTGCATCCAGAGGCCAGAATTCATGCAGCCACAATTACCTCGTTTGCTCCTCCCCCCCAGAAATTAGGTCCCCGACCACGGACACTGCCTCAACTAATTGCACGGCGCTAAATGTGTTAACTGCCCGCATATCTTGCCGAATGAATTACCAATGATAACTCCGACTCGCGCAATTAAGGGAGAGGAGACTCCAAGATGGCCATGACAACGCCTACACACCATTTGTTTCAAATATGTATACGCATCCCTACATGCATAAACACACACGGAACTCTTAGTTTGGTTGACCAATTTCAGATTGTACGCTTCAGAATGTACTGGAAAATAAAAAAGCCTTATGAGTTTACAGGAATGTGTGGCTGCTTGCATTTCTCGTGAGAATCACGAAACGTAATTATAATCTAGTAAGGGATGTGTAATTAAAGCGTGCACTTTTGTTTGCACTATGCATGTCAGCTACAGCCTTGCCAGCTGTTTGTGGTAGGGGAAAGCGGAATGTCTGTTCAATAATTTTAACAAGTTCAGAATAATTATTTCAACACATGGATGCAGACAGACCACACAGGACTCGGCCAAACAGGTTTCTATACAAAGCTATAAGATATTTATTTTTTTTTGGGGTGTTTCCGGTCTCCTTTTAAAGTGGCACAATGGTTCCATGTGGTGAAATGTGACAGGAGATGAAACTCAGCTTATCAGAGTAAATTACATACCCAAAATCAAATACATGTTCATAACTGTACCAGAAATGTTAATGGCTTGTGAAGTGGTGGGATGGGCGGGGGCTGGGGAGAGGAAGTGGGGGGATGTATAATTTCAAACAAGTCAGGACACAGAAAAACTCTATACAGTCGCAATAAAACAAATACTCTGTAATCTTGACATATGGACAGCAACGTACCATAACTAAGTTCAAACTTCTAGGGGGCACCTGGGGGAGGGGAGGGGAGGGAGACACTAAAGACAACTGATATATTGCTTTGGTGCAATTTAAGATTTCAAATGGGGAGGGGCACCTGGGAGAATGATCCTCTGCTGAGGGCACATGCACCCTTACCCCCAATGAATTATGCCCCGATCTGCATATGGATCATGACAAACGTTGTCACGATAAGCCGCAGAGCTCAAAATACATGTATAGATACAGTGAGGACTGCTATTAATGCCCCATTAACAAAAGACACAGCAAACTCTATACAGTTGCAAAAAAACAAATACTCTTTTAATCTCGACATATGGACAGTGGCTTACCGTAACTAGTTTAAAACTTAGGGGGTGCACCAATTTTCAGGGGGTTGGGGGCACTAAAGGCAACTGATATATTGTTTTTGTGCCCAGTTCCAGATTTTAAATGGGTGGGAGCACCCGGAGCCCGTGAACACTCTGCTGTTGCGCACATGCCCCGTACCCCCCCATAACTACGTCCCCTGCATGTATGGATCATGAAAAACGTTGTCACCATCAGCCGCATGAGCTCAAAATACATACAATGAGGACTGCTTTCTTGTGCCCCCATTAACCAGCTTATGATGGCCTAAAATTAAGCCTTCTGACTTCATCCATTATTCAACATGGCCATGTATACTTAAAGAAGTCTGGGGAGCTAGACTAACTCCCTAACTGTATGAAAAATTCATAAAAATCATACAAATATATCATATAACTGGGGCTGGAATTTAGCCTACTTCATGTTTCTACTGTTCATCTGCTGACAGTGAACTAAATTCCCCCTGCCCATCACTCAAAGACCTATTTGGTTTTAGGGGAATAAGTTGTGGAATATGGAGCTCTAAGGACGCATAAAACTCACCGTCTTGCATTACAATACTTCCACTATCAAAATCCACTGAGTTTAACATCTAGAGTCCGGCCTTAAATCGATATTATTCATAGACAAATTTGTTTAACTTATCCGCTGGATTTGAACAGCGGCCTGTTCGTATCAACTTCTATATCAAGGAATATCTTCTTTAGCAAAACCAGGTCAAGTTTGTAATTATACTCTTGGCTCGTTGACTCTATAATGAATAAGCTAACTACCAGCACCTTTATCCAAAGGCTTTACATATCACAACACTTGCTGATAAGACAAAGTAATGTGCAAAAAAACCCACCTAACATTTCCGTCAATATTACTGTACATAGTACACCTATTGGTATTTTTTAATTAGAATTTTCTTGATGCTTTCCAAACAAGGTTGAATGTTGTGAAAGCGAGATGCCTCCATACACTTGTATCGTTCTTTACTGTTACTGATATTTGACTTCATTAACATGCACCTCAACTTGTAATGTAAATATCTCTTAAACTGAACTGAAATGTGTTGACAACATTTGTGAAATGATAACATTAATGTGATATTTGTTATGATCGTGAATGATTATACATGAACATAGTGTTGCGTTTATATCATATTAACTTGGATACTGTAATTTCATTGGTCTAGGACGGCCCACGTGTCTGGACATATGCATGTCACACTGGGTGATATCGCACTGTGTTCATTGATGCGGCGCGTTACGGCGTGCGTGTGGGAGACCTGCGGTAGCGCTAGCTTTGCGCGTGAGCTGCAGCGTCAGCGGCTCGGTCTCATGTCGGCGGGACATCCAAAACCTGCAGTTATCCAAGATTCCCATTCCAGTAATTTAATTTATTTCTCAGACAGTAATTTACAACCATTTTCTTTTTTGAGTTATTGGCACGATAACGATGTTATGCTAAACTATGCGGTCCTCAAGTGTTGAAAAAATCCATATCCACGTCAGTAAACACTTGTTAAATAATACACTTTTGTTTCATGGATCGGCTCGCCCCTCGGGGTGCACAGCACCCTCGGCTTCACCTCGGTGCTATCCGTCCCTCAGAATTAAAGTCATATCCTCTCACAGCAGTCATACCCAATTTAAATATCACACTTTTGTTTCCATGGATCGTTTTAAACCCCCTC